>JAOXJK010000001.1:105351088-105392759 GCA_025774025.1 Xenus cinereus | reverse complement strand
CCCTTAGCTCAACTGGTATATAATTAGTCTGTATAAAGTAGAACAGATAATTCAAGGTTCTGGAGAAGAAGAAAGTCTCTCACTTGGTTGGAGAAATCCCATAGAAGAGGAGAACAGAAGCCCAGAAGAAAATTTGAACCCTAAGCCCCAGAGTGAGAAAAGATGCTGCGACTGCTGGGCTGTGGTTGGTGGGCTGACAGGCAAGAGACAGCAGGAGGGGCAAGTCCTGTCTGCTTCTTTACCCCTGTTCTCTACAAAGCTGCTTTGTGTAAGTTTGCTCTGAGGAAAGCAATCAGATTAATCACAGAGGTAATGTAGGAACATGAATGTATAAATTCGAAATCCTGATTTAACTTAAATGTAGGGTAGCTGTCTAGCTGCTCAATCTTGTCAAGAATTCTACAGTATCTGGATTTCTTTACAGACAAATTACATTTCTAAGTATCTTTAAGCACCTTAAGAGTGAGGAAGTAACTTAAACTACAGATTTGAAAATTAGTTTTTTGGATTCAGACATCATCATCAGTGAACACTGGATGACATGTATATGATTATGCTTTTTAGTGATACAAACAATAGGCTCAACTGTATGATGACATGGAAATAGTACCACATTCCCTGTTGTAGGGATGTTCAAAGCATAGCTGTACTAAAGACTGTTAAGTTTTAAATGTGGTAATAATAGTACCATGTGAGTGCCTACAGTGAAGGTAGAAATGTATGCCTAGAAGAGCCATCTTTGAAGTCCTACTTATGCACTATACTGGCTAAAATTGCCATTGCTTGTAGCACTAGACCAATATGTGTGTGATTCACTAAGCTACTCCTGATGGACGTTTGGAGCTTATCAGTGGACATCACTTTCTGCATACAGCAGTGTTTCCTTTTGTGAGTTATTAAGGTAACAGGTTGTTGCACCACATCTGGTTTTAATAGAGTTAGAGTAAATCTTGTCTGTTCCATGGTTATGCAGGATAAAAAAAGTCATCTATTCCATTGAATCCTACTTTGAAGAATTTGAGTGAAATAAGAGCAGGGGGAGTCACAAGGGGATGGGTCACTTTGATGTACAAGTCTTTGATCTGTAACTATCTGTTGTCTGTACCCTTTTTGCACATCTCTGGATGACAGTCTTCTTCAACAACTGTCTTGATTGTTCTTTTTTCTCATAAGTTAAAAACAATTAAGCTGTCCAGGTAGAAGTTCCGCAAATACAGAAATACTGATGTGCGGTTTTCCCTCCATCTCCTGTCTCAATATGTCTATAATTCAATAAGATGATACTAATTCTCCTGCTGCAAGATCCTGTTCTACCTAAAGCAGAAAAACATTAAAATTTCCTCAACAGTTTTTTTTTCTCCTCTGTTTCCTTCATGTATGTTCCATTTTTCAAGTTATTCATCATAGACTTTTGCTGAGTTGCCCGAGGTAACCATGTTCTGCTAAACAAGGGCGGGGGAGGCGAGAAAGGTTACCTACTCAACCTTTAATAAAGTTTCAGGAACTGGCAACTCCAAGCATCTTGTTTAACTAGGATGGATTTAAATGAGTGATAATATCCAGTTACTAGCTCTGAGACAATTTGGCAGTCTGAAGTACCATGAGGACTCAGCTACAGCAAGCAAGGGTGTTCTCCACAGAAATGAATATGCGCTGGTATGCTGCCAAGGTTATTCTAGGGCTGCAGATGGCATCTACAGTTCCCACTGTATAAGCCTGGGTTTAATGCACCCGGTGCAGACAGTGTGTAGCTGATGCAATTTTTTACTGGCATGAGATAATCAAATTTAAATTTTGTTTTCCCCAAATATTTCAGAATACACTGATATCCTATGTGTTGCTACTGCAACATGTTCTGACAGCAGTGTACAGGCTTTTTCCCCTTAATATCAGCCTCTTCTGCATATTTAATTACCTTAATAAAAGCCAGTAATTTCTGCAATAGTGGGTAAAGACAGGGAATATTTTGCAGGTACATAAAGGCGTGAGGTGCCACAGGACATGAGGACCGCCGCTTTTTTTAAAGGGGCCCTAAGAGGCAAATGCAGTTCGTCTCTCACATGGCATGGTATGTTTGTAGAAGTGAAGGAAAGTGCTATAACACATGGAGAGGCAGTAAGACAGTATATCAGGGTCATGGATAGTCAAAAATGAGGACACTCCAAGCTGGAGGCTCTGCAAATCACATGCACAGGGATGTAAACAGCTCAGATTGCCACTGCCTTAGTTGATGTATCCTTGCCTCTGAAAAATAGCACTGTTGCAAAAATTAGCTACATGGCTGTAACTGTTTGGTGACATTGGATGAGATGGCAGAATTTAGATGAAAAATATGAAGCTCTGTTAATATCTAACGACTAAGGGTCTGTCCAGAGGTATTTCCAACTAATATAAAGGGTCTGTCCAAACAACATGGATCTGTTAAGCTACGCAAAACAGTAAGGTGGCGGGAAGAAGTGTTCTGTGCAGCAGCACGTATTTATTGTTGCGACGAACTATTTTGTGTGGTTTATTCCATGGCTACATTTGCAGTCCTAAAGTGTTTAGATCTTTGTATTTTAAGAAAATTTTGTACTTCCTGGATGCGTTGGTACTCACACTTCAGAACTAGCCTAGAGCATTAGGTTTTATCACTTTTATTAAGTACAGATTGAAACCTAAATTGCAGAGTGTTAGAGAAAAGCTTTATCTGGCACAACAGCAACTGTATAGCTTTTAATGTATAGCTGACACGGATTGCTTGTCTTCTCTGGCTGTATAAAAGAATTGCTTTTTATCAAGAAGTTGGTTTTGAAAAGCTACTGAGTTTAATTTAGAATTAGCACAGTCAAAATACAGTGCTAGTAGAGAATTTATTTGGAATGATTTATAAAAGAACAAGCTACTGGCAGCAGGTACATATCTAGATCAGCTAAAGAAACAAGCAATGCATGAAAAATGAATGGGGAACGTATGAGTTCCTAATCTTGATTTCCAGAAAGGTGAGACTTGCACACACCTGTTAAGAGAATTAGAACATAAGCCAGAAACTCACCAATTAAATTGTTAGGCTTTAGTTTTTCTCTTCTAGATGCTACTGTGACTTCACTGTCTTCCAGGGAATTACTCCTGATTTGTATGAGAGTGAGAGCTGAGACAGGACCCAAGAGTCTTAGTATAGACTCCTGAAGGTCAGAACGATATTTTTAATCTGGTATTGTGTCTACAAATACAGGCAGATGCAAGTCTGAATTGGCTGGCTGGAAACCAGCTTCAGCCCAGAAAGCTGCAGAGAAGATGGTGGTATGGACAAAATAGTACATTCTGCTCAGAGGCTACTCATCTAGGTGCTGCGGGCTGTGTGAGCCAGCTGGCTCTTTCTGTTTCGCTTGGAGCTTGGGGCTGTCAGCAGCCATCTGTGGATATCTCCTGGAGGTAAGGTGGTGCATGGGAACAGGAGCGGGTACCTGTGGCCACAGGCAGTGGGTGCAAGTTAGGTTAGAGAGACTATCCTCAGGCAGTATCCAACTTAGTGTGTAAATTGGTAGAGGAACTCTGAATTAAGTTGCCATAAGTGCCCAGATCGATAGATGGATTCTTTTTGGCTTCATTTATCTTTGGATCAGAATCTCAAGGAAGAAATAGATGACTAAAGTCCTTAACCTGAATTCTTATAGGCAAATGTGGAGAGGCAATCTTTCCTGCAGAGTGAATTGGAAAACCTCTGCTGGCCTTTCAAAGTGCTGTTCTTAAATGCTCACGCAAGGCCTGGGTGGCTACGAACTTAGAGGGCACTGTTGATTGTTTGGAGCTGTTTCAAGTAGGGTGTGCTTAATAAGACTGTCATCTTGATATTAAAAAAAAAAGCCATCAAAGTAAAAGGCAAGTAGGGTGACGGGAAGCCAAATATTTGCAAAACAGGCTGGTTCTTTGAATTTCCCAATCCATTACATAACAAAAATGCATGAACTGTGTGATTAAGAATACTAAGTAGTGAGTACAGAAATCAATTCTGTTTAGTGAGGATTCAAATCCCCTTGAGGCTGTAAAATGTTTTTTAAAGTCTAAGGAGGTGTGTGGGGGGGTAACATCTCTTCTATAAATGCATAGAATTACTAAGCACAGGGGATTTATTTAACCAGGAAACTTACATTATTGAGATTAGACATCTCGTTTTCAAGGTGCTCCTAGAAGATAATGACTCCTATACCCATAATTCACTGTAGACATCAGGTTTGTCTGATAATACATAAATTGGCCTGATGATAGAAGTTAGCAGTTTTCACTCTAAATTGCAGTATAGTGCTAGATAGCAATAAAGAATGTGTGGGTCAGATTCATTGAGTTTCAGTAAAATTATAGAGCAGAGGATTGGCATTCCCACTTAGGAAATACACATCTCCTCTCTAGAGCAGAGATGTAGTTTTTCCTTTGATTAAAATATAACTGCTCTGTAAAAAATGTAAATCTTCTGGGACAAGGGAAAGAACAATGTGACTATTTATCCTAGAAGGAATGGTAGCTTCAAGGCATGGCTGAATGTTACAAGGAATTGTATGGGAAACACCATGTGTTTTTTTGATGTTGTGATTAAACAGCAGGAGAAGGTGCATGAAATTCTGATTGCATTGAATTTGATGGGAATTTTGGCAGTGACTTGAATAGGCACAGACTCTTCCCTGGGATTCTGGAAACTGGTAAAGCATACATGCCTATTTGATTTTGAGTTATAGAATATTGGCTCTTTGTGTCGTTATTTGCTTGATTTTCAGGGCTGAAGTAAATGTTATGGTTATTTATGCTAAGTGAGCTTAAAATAATCTTTAACTGAGCTAAACTCTGTTGCAAATCCTTGTTGCAAAGGTGTAAAAGCTGCTGTGCTGAATTGATCGTTGCATCTGCAAAATTGTCTTTTCAAAGGAGGAGAGGAATACTGCACTTTGGTAGAGGTGAGGGGGGTTGTGAAGCTTTTTCCTTACCAATTTTTAATTAGCTACTGAATGTAAAAGGAGGAAATTAAGAAGCTGTCTCTAAATTGAAGGAGATTCTAAAAGAAAAAAAAATCAATAACGTTTAAAGAATCAGATTTTTAGTTAGTACTTCATGGGTCCTTTCCAAACTATTAAGTCGATGTAATTTAGAGCCAGTGATTGGAACATTTGATTCAGGAATATCAAATGTTAGTAGCTCTGTCTTAGAGACGCTATTGTGTTTGTGGTCTGAAATGGAGCTTTCTACCATTTGAAGTATCTTCAGGGGGTGTTCACGATAGACAATGTTAAACTTGTTTTATAATAACAGTTTCCTAGGTTCAAATGGTGGGTTCTCATATAGGACCCGGTCATGGATTGTGCATCAACAAGGAAAATGTTCTGCACAGAATTGCTCTGTCATGGGTTTATGAAAGGCAGGTCCTGCTTGACTAACCTGATCTCCTTCTATGACAAGGTGACCCACTTAGTGGATGAGGGAAAAGCTGTGGATGTTGTCTACCTTTACTAAAGGAATTTAGTAAAGCTTTTGTCACCAGTTCCCACAACATTCTCCTACAGAAACTGACTCCTGGCTTAGATAGGCGTACACTTCACTGGATGAAAAACTGACCGGCGGGCCAAGCCCAAACAATTGTGGTGAATGAAGCTAAATTCAGCTGGCAGCCGGTCACAAGTGGTGTTCCCCAGGGCTCAGTATTGGGGTCTCTTCTATTTAATATCTTTATCAACAATCTGGATGAAGGGATCGAGTGCACCCTCAGGAAATTTGCAGACGACATCAAGCTGGGCAGGAGTGTTGATCTGCTTGAGGGTAGGAAGCTCTACAGGGGGATCCGGACAGTCTGAATCAATGGGCCAAGGCCAACGGTATGAGGTTCAACAAGGCCAAGTGCTGGATCCTGCACTTGGGTCACAACAACCCCATGCAGCACTACAAGATTTGGGAAGAGTGGCTGGAAAGCTGCCTGCCAGAAAAGGACGTGAGGGTGTACGAGCTGTGATCCCAGGTCGCCAAGGAGGCCAATAGGATCCTGACTTGTATCAGAAATAGTGAGTCCAGCAGGACTAGGGAAGTGTTCATCCCCCTGTACTCAGCACGGGTGAGGCCTCACCTCAAATACTGTATTCAGTTTTGGGCCCCTCACTACAAGAAAGACATTGAGGTGCTGAAATGTGTTCAGAGAAGAGCAACAAATCTGGTGAGGAGTCTAGAGCACAAGTGTTATGAAGAACAGTTGAGGGACCTGGGATTTAGTCTGAAGAAAAGGAGGCTGAGGGGAGACCTTATTGCTCTCTACAGCTACCTGAAAGGAGGTTGTAGCAAGGTGGGTATTGGTCTCTTCTCTCAGATAACAGGCACTAGAACAAGAGGAAACAGCCTCAAGTTGTGCCAGGGGAGGTTTAGATTTGATATTAGGAAAAATTTCTTACCCGAAAGGGTTATCAGGCATTGGAACAGGCTGCCCAGGGGAGCAATTGAGTCACCATCCCTGAAGGTATTTAAAGGATGTGTAGATGTAGTGTTGAGGGATATGGTTTAGTGGTAACTTGGCAGTGCTAGGTTAACGGTTGGACTTGATGATCATAAAGGTCTCTTCCAACCATAATGATTCTATGATTCTATGATTCATCTGCTTATTTTAAGTGAGCAGAAGGAGGTGAAATGAGGCAGGGGTTTTATGCAGTGTGCCACCTACATGGTTGCCTTCATATGTTAGAGAATATGTGGTGTATTGAATTGACACTTGCTGAAAGTAGACACACAGTCTCTTTCCAAAGAAGTGAGAGAGCCAAGAAGAAGCCTGTAACTGACTGAATTTCTGAATTTCCCAGGTTCCACCAGGACAGCGTCTGGAGCACAGTAGCAACACAGTATGCTTACCTTGAGCTCACAATAAAGTAATAATTTAGTCTTTTTTCTATGGAGTGAATAGAGAAATATGACCACTTAGCATTTGATTAGATTTAACACTCATACTCTATCAGACAGTTGTTGCTCTTAGTTTTAAATCTGTACAAAGATACTCAGATGACAAATAGATGATGATCAGAGTAGTAGTAGATGCATATTTTCATTAAAGATAGCTATGCTGTGGGAGAAAAAAAGGAAGGGAAAAGAAAAAAGGAGTAAGTATTAGTTCCAGATTTACTGAAATGTGTCCAGGTTAACAGCTACTAATACATTATTTCTCCTTTGTCCAGCAAACCAAAAAAATCTGCGAGTTGCACAGCTCTGTTGGTGAGATCTTCCAGTGGCAGATGAAGCTGGACCAGTAGAATGGCTAGCATATGGCTGGGAGCCTGCAGCCAAGGTGGAATCATGAGTACCTGAATCATGGCTCAACAATAACTGCTTGTATGCCAGGCTAGATTATGGGTTGCCACTTACTGTGAATACACAGCTGAAATCCAGTTTCCTGAAAAGGCCAAGGATGCCTAGAGATCTCAGCTATGAAGTCTTTTCATTGAGCAGGAATAGAAACCTCAGTATATTAAAGACTCAATTTGTGGGCATTTCTTCTTTTTAAATGTGTTTGAAGTGCAAGGATGTAGAAATCATGAAGCAGTGAAGAACTAAAATTAAATACTAACATAAATGCAAGATTATAGCTAGGAAGTGAAGGTTCAAGTGTTTCCTGTTTGATAAAACTGATTTCTGTACCGTTCTTATGCTGTGGGTTTGCTGTTCTGGTATGATGCTGTTGCTGCAAATTGCTCCTATTTATACCAGAGAAAATGTGCATAAATGTCACAACACTGATGTTAACCTTCAAATTTGTTCTACTTAGTTACAGTTTTTTAAACTATTTTCAAAGTTTAAATTCTTTACAGAGATAGCTGTGATATCAAGTGGCATTAAGAATTCTTGCTAAGTATTTTATTTATATTATTCATCCTGATCAACTGATCACAAGCTGTTGCATCTTAACTTAATTATTATAGTAGGTGTTTCCTCACAGTTGGTAATTTATTAGCCTAGGATTGGAACCTGATGGGTTTAAGCCTATCAAAAAACTTGACCTTTACAGAAGGCTATATCAGTAAATTAGTAGAGGTCTAAAATATTACCTTTTCATAAGAGAAGTCTTAACACTCTAAGTACTCAAAAGCATGTAATAAAAAGATTGCAGTCTTTAGTCTTAGGGTCTCAATGGCTTGCATCTAGAGTATCTGCAGCAGCACTTTCCACTTGAAGTCTTCACTGAAGGTTGTTTTTAGTAAAGTTATTAGCCCAGCAGAATAGAAATCAGAGTAGTTAAATTTCTCAGTTTCTCAAGCAGGACATTTGAACTGAATATTTTAAACATGACTTGAATATCTTTCACCCAATGCTGTCACCATGATGCTTTCAGTACAGATATGTGCCGAGAGCCAACACAGCTGGAATAAAAAGGAGGAATGCACCAGGATATGAAATGAGAGCAATCAAATGTTGTAATTCTGCAATTTGGAGAATGAAGGAAGGTAGACGAGCCATCTGGGGCATGCACTGAAGAGGCACATCCGCAGAGTCTAAACTGGTATGATTCCCAGTTTCAATTTCCAGCTCTGTATTTGCGAAAAGCCTGCCTCTGGTTTTCACATTTTACTTCAATGGAATGTGCTTAGCTCATCAGATTTCAAGCGTGATGTGATGAATTGCACCTGTCCAAATAATGAACCAAGAACAACTGAAACAAGAGTTGGCCCAATGCCCTAGAAAGTTTCCAGATGAGCATTTAGCTCACTTCACAAAAGGTTGTCTTATACAGCTCTGCATATTTGCCTTCCTACATAGGTGCTTGCTGTATATGTGTAAAACTGTAACCTTTACAGGTTGCTTTTTAATATGTTTTTTCCCTCAAATTATTCTCTTTCCTGTGTCTACTAATATAAGCAAATTGAAAACTGAGTAACTTAGTGTAATATCTGTGGTTTCTTAGCCACCCTTACCTTAAGGATCTGTGGTATTCTCATGGTTTCAGCTGGGATGGAGTTAACTTTCTTACTAGCAGCTGGCATAGTACTATGTTTTGGATTTGGGATGAAAGTGTTGTTGATGGTGCACTGGTGGTTTTTGTTGTTGCTAACCAATCAAGGCCTTTTCTGCTCCCTGTACCACCCCACCAGTGAATAGGCTGGGAGTGAAGAAGTTAGGAGGACACATAGTCGAGACAGCTGACCCCAGCTGACCAAAGGAATATTCCACGCCATGTGACATCATGCTCAGTATGTAAAGGTGGGGGAAGAAGAAGGAAGGGGGGGGAAGGGTTAAACCATGACACATACAAAATTATGAAACTTCATCCTAAAGTTTTCTGAGAAAATATGCATGGCAAAACCCCCTCAAAAGGCACAATCCCAAATCAAGAGATTAAGTCAGTCTGAATGAAAAAAACATTCCCCTTGAATTATATAGGTGTTGGTTCTTCACCAATTTGTCATTTTACTAGCTCCTCAGTCTTTCTGTAGTTTTCCAGGTACCTATTACTGTAAATAGGCATTAAAAAAGAAAGAAGAAAAGTAATTCTCTGTCACTGGAATGGGGCATTTCTAATCATTACTTTCATAGTACTTTACACATGAGGTTTGTGCTGTTATTTCAGTTTTTCCAGCTGGAGAACCTGAGGAACAAGAAGGACGAGAACTTGCCCCTCACAAGGAAACTAGCAAGTGAGCCACAAAGTAAATGCGAGCCCATCTGTGGCAAACTAGGCCTCTCAGATGTCTATTTTTGTATAATCACATTAGGAAAGCGTCACTAGGTGGTAATTGACAAAATCTGTCAGCGTTCCTCAAGTTTGTAGGAGAAATAAATGAGAAGCCTCTCTTTAATTGGCTTCTTATCTATAACAGTTTTCATGAAGCTCTTCGTAGCCAACCCTAGTTTTCTAATATGTGAAACCAACCTGAAATGATATCTGAAAAGGAGGCCTGGGAAAAGCCTTTTAAAAAGACTTTTATATGCTACATAGTAAATAGGAAAAGCACGCACTAAAGAACTTTTCCTTTTAAAAGCTTGAATCTTATCTCTCCTCTGGTGTTTGTCAGTGTGCCTTTGTGTGAGCCTCATTTGGGTTTTTTTCAGAGTAGAAACCAATTTATGTTAAAATGTATTTATCCTGCCAAAATATGGAAGTTTCAAATTCACTGGGGTGCAGGATCAAACTAAAAAATTACTAGAATAAACTGTAGTCAGAAGAACAAGTAATGAAAGAAATGTTTGACATTTACAAATATGAAGCTGAGGGCCCAAAGAAAGTAAACCAAGATGTGGTCACAAAATGACACTATTTCTCCATTTGTGGTGAATTTCAGCTTATTTTTTTATTACCAACTGCTGCTTGTTCATGTAACCAAATATCATAGCAGTCACATAAGATCTATGGGAAATTAATTGTGAGTTGGGAGGTAACATTACTCTAAAACCAGTCTAATTTCAGGTATTTCATAATCTGAAACAATTTGAGACTCACAGTGTTTTCATCATTATTTCTTCCTTAGACTGTAGTTGAGCTCCACTACAGGTGATGGTGTTTTGCTGATTTATACCAGTTAGTGACATAGGCTACTGTTTTTCTTTACAATTGCTTATCCCTCGTCTGCCTGCCTGCATAGACTATAATACCTTTCATTATAACCCATGGATCAGCTTTGAATACTCCCAATTTTTTAATTTCCTGGTTTGCCATGGTTTTAGAGCATAATTGGTTTAGTCCTAATGTACATCACCAAGCAGTCAACTTGTCAGACACTGGTTTGGTAGTTGGTCTTTAGTGTACAGGTCCAGAGTGTGAGGGTTTGGGGGTTTGTTTGTGTTGTTTTTTCTTTTTTTTAAATTATTTGATCGTGGCACGCAGATTTCTTTTCCAAGGTCCCTAAGTAAGATGCTTCCATTCAAAATGTAGTCAATAATAACTACTGCATTTTGTAAATTAATTATTCTGTATAGAAAAACTGTCTTTTCCAAGAATTTCTGTGTGTCTTTTGGTAATCCGAGCATGCTGAGAAGATTTGCCTTGGAGCTAGCTGTATGTTCCAGTGGTCTTAGGCAGAAAGAGTTTTATTTCTATTAGATGATAAACTAAATGGAAACAACAGCCTGCAAGAGAGCATTTCCCGAGTCCCCTATAATAATTCAGACCATGCTTTTGTTTTGTTGGTAAACATTGTTCTTTAATTCAGAAAACAGTTTGTACTGGCCTGGGGAAGCCTGTCTCATTTGATAATGGGCTCTGAATCCAGTGGATTATTGCAGGGATTTTATCTTGCAGTAATCTCCAGGGGGAAATGTACAAACAGCTGGGAGAGCAAGGAGGAGCTGCATTGTGCGGCGGGAGTTTGTGGAGCAGAATTTTGGGGTGCTGGAGTGGATCTCAATACCAACATGAATCTTTTCTGTTTTTCTCTGGTAAGTGTACACACACATGTTTTTATTTAGTGGGTTTCTGAGTTGATAAACTGAACTTGTGGGTGTATATGGATGGAAAAAAAAAATCAAGGTGTTATATCAGAAACTGTTCAAGGGTTGTGTAATGATAGTATTTCTAGCAGAGACGAAAGTTTATGTATGAAAAATTATACATAGCAAAATATGGTTCAGTAAAAATAAGATGAAACAAAAAGCATATAATAAATGTACTTTGCACTATCTGTGACTATTACAAAAACATGCAGTCTTAAACATGAGGCGTTGACCCCAACACAGTATAACATCTCATATGTATGTTAAAATTCCTAAATACATGTATGCTATAATTTGCTTTATGCTTTTTTTTTTTTGAGATAGTAGTATCTCCTTTTTAAGTAGTTTGGGAGAACTGCTAGAATATTTAAAGCATTAGTTTTCTATTAGCCAAGCAGGAACTCATAGTCATCAGGGCTAATCCAGTCATATGGCAATATTTACTCACAGACAGAGGAGTGAATTTAAGACCTTTTTCTTTTTCTTTTTTTTTTTTTCACTTTCTCTTTTTTTTCCCCCCTCTCTTTCCTTACCCCAAGACAACTGGTCAGAAAGATCAGGTGAATCAGGATAGGAAATCCACGGAAACTGTTTCTGTTTTCAAAGCTTAACCATCTGTCAATACCAATGCTCAGTATTAGTAGTGGTAATTAGATGAGTTTATTTTCTGTATTTACACCGCACAGTAGATCTGCTTGCCCATTTTTCATCTTTTGTCCAGATGTTTAGTGTATCTTCCCCATATGCTTAGAAAGAACAATAAAAATCAATATTCAACCTGCACTGACACAAATTCAAATAAGGGAACTGCTTTGTATAAACTGTTGTTCCCAAATGCTAATGCTATCTTAGTGCAGAGTACAGGGGTTTTCCAGATCATAAGGATTAAAAGCTGTTTTGGAGTACTTAAAGTAAAATGCAGTGGCATTTTAGAATTCTGTGATGAGTCACTCATAAGAAATAATTCCCTGGGAATTCAATGACACTTTTGATCATAGTTTAATGTGAATACCTGTGTATTTGTTCAAAGTTAACAATGTCTTTGTGATACAATCTGTAACAGCTTGAAAATACTCATTTCTGTAGTTCTTTGGGACGGACCTGTTGTAGCAATATTTTATAGTTCCACTGGGGCAGCTTCTTGCTTTCTATATAGTCCACTTTTTAAAAAGATGTTGAGCTTTGTATCAGTTGAGAAATCGGCATTCAGACAAAACATGGGGTGGATTGTGTGGGTGAGAGTAGGTCAGGTTGCAGTTTCTCTCATAAACCAGGTATGCAGCAACTGAAGTTTCTACGAGAGAGATAATGACTGCAGCAATAATGGACCGTTCAGACAAGTGAAAGCTAGTGCCATGATAGTTTCTGTAATGAAATAATTAGTTCTGTTTAAAGATTGCTGCTAAGGAGATAACCTCCATTCTTTACAAGCTTTCCATGAGAGCCGCTGTGGTAATCTTTTGAGCACCTGGCAAAACATCTCACAAGCTATCAAGATCTAAAGATAATTCATAGGTCACTAAGGTATTTCATAAAACTTACAGCCCTTTGCAGCCCTCCCTATGCATGCGACACAGTGCAGTTGCTTTCTATAATCAGATTGTCTAACTTGGAAATGAGCTGGTGACCCAAGTATGTATGCTAGCTGCTTTTATCTGTCAGCCTGTGACTGTGAAAAGGCTGGTAATAAAGTGGTTGAAATATAAATATGAGGGTATTTTCCTCTTCAGGAGAAGCAAGTTAGAAATAATGCACAGCAAAAAAATAATTAGGCTTTAAAGACATCTTTTAAAGACACTAGAGGAGCCAGTTAGTAGATGCAAATAGCCACTGATGAATAGAAATGACTGCTGATTTACATCAAGTGAACATCTGAGTAACTGCTAAACCTGAAACTGTGGAAGAGAAGTTTAGACTGCCGGCAGACAGAATAAAAAGAGCTTTCAAAAAAGCCAGTATTTTCATGGAAGTATTTTCCTCACATAGACAGACTGACAAGACTTCAGCCTGCAACGGGTGTGTGACTGTGTGTATGTGTGTACACATATGCATATATTTGTAAAATACACTGCTTTATAGCTCAGTAAATAGTTTTCTACCCTACGGAGTATAGTGGTTGAAGTAAGCAAGAACCTGAGGCAATGACAGAATATTTTTTTCAAAAATAGAGTAGAACCAGACTTCTGGATGATCCAAAATGGTACAATTACTATGCTAGTTTAAGGAACATCAGTTTATGTTGTTGGATTTGACTCTCTGTGGGTTTGCTTTCATACCTGTCCCTAAAACTGAGACATAGTTTTAGCACGAGAGACACAGTGTTATGGGTCAATATAGCAAGTGGTGACATGGAGGGTGAAGACACTCAAGAGTCAAAAGATGGTTGCAAGGACTTTGGAACCTGGACTGGACTCTTCCTTCTCAGGGAGGCAGACAGAAATCACTCCAATCTGGTGCCACATGGGAGTCCTTTGATCTCCTAGTATGAATGCTCCAGCATGGGGTGTTTCCCCAGCAGTACATTGTGTCCTGAGCTGACTTCAGAATTATTTGGTTTCTCAACTGAGATTAATTTTGCATCAGACTTATTGCCTTGGTCTCAAGGGATTTACAGACAAATTAGATTTGCCTTCAAAACCTTGTGTCCCTTTTCCATTTACAAAATAATCAGAAGCATAAATATTGCTTCTTTTGTAGACATATCATGTTAAAAGGTCAACCTTAGACTCTGAATTCTCAGTGTCTTTTCCATTTTATGGTGGTTAGCATGTCAGACAATTAAATCAGAACAATATTATTTGTATTATGGACAATATACAGAGAGGTGCCCCAACTAAGCACTGCTCTGTATGAATTGCAAGAAATTGTATTGACAAACCACCTATTTTGATACTTTGCCGAAAAAATTACAGCATCCTATGAATCTGAGAAATAAAAGATATTGAATCATCACATCCTTTCGTTAAGATAGATTTTTTTTTTTATGTTGTTTTCCTGAATCAATTCTCCAGTATCCAAGGCAGACACACTGGGGTTAGTACCAATTCACCCAGAACACTACCAGTTAATCCTGTCCTGAGTTATTCTGTTTTCTGACAGGTTATACTTTTACTGGTTTGGTAGCATTTACTCCTGGAAGCAGCAGAAGTGTGTCCTTAGATGGGGCCTTATTTGACCATGGTTGTACATTTAGCCCAAATAACAGGCTTTTCACATATTTTTCTACAGAGACTACAATTTAAAAAGTACACATGTCCAGGAATGTGTCCAGGCATTGAGCCTCCTCGGCACACAAACCCCTGTGTTCTAGCAAATTCTCCAAAACAAGGTAGCTGCATGCAATCTGCCTGTCAAGTACAGTTTTGATGGTGTTCTAAGCAACTGTGCCAAGGAGTCATTTGGATGTCTGTTAATTGACATAAGACAAGTGTGGGCAGGGGGCACCAGTGCAGATGATCATGTTACAGTACCCTGGTTCTTTCTTGTCCATCATTTCATCTACTAAGAAAAATGCAGCCGGATGCATTTCTGTTTGAAAGAAAAACTGAATTTCAGTAAAGTTTCTGTAAGAAAGTGGATGCGAAGGACATGAAAGACTTCCTTACACAAGGCAATACTTAAAGACTAGGTCCTACCTTCTTTGGCAGTAAACAGTAGCATTAGTAATGGAACTAATGAAGACAGGGAAGAATTTCAGATACTTAAGAGGTGCTGACATCTTGTTATCAGAAGCCTGTGTGAGGAGGGCAGCAGAGAAAGGATATAACACTCCTAATCGCACGGTTACTCACATCAGTTATTCAAGCTGAGCAACGTTCTTAGGGTTTAAGCCAAATAAGATCCTTTTCATTTGTCCATTTTTCTTCCATATGGTGGCTTGCTAACCACCACTTTTGCTAGGAAAACATAAAGTTAAGTATTGAGTTAAAGTCTAATTTTCTTAGCGATTGTCGCTAGAATTGAACTAGTTCTATATTGTATTTCAATAGTTGGTTTAAAGATGTGCTGAAAGCACCATGTAAAATACATTACATCTAATGTTATAAACTGAAACAGCCCTTGGCGCATGTTTCTGTGGTGCAAGTAAGTAAGTATTCATAAAAGTGATGTAATAGATACATTATTACTTAGATGGACCCTCCATATGTTAAAGAAACCATAGAGTAAATAAAAAAGATGCTAATGCTGCTGTGGCTATTGGGACATGATGTTACTTAGAAATGCATTTGACTTAAAAATATCTGTTTTAACAAAGAAGGATTACCTGAATTACCCTTCTTGCACCATTCTTATGCCCTTATGTGCTTTCTCACACCTCTTCCTTGTTATTTTGTACCCTTTCATGTGACTTTGTTCTCACTCTTTATCACACCCCCACTTTGTTTCACATGCTTTCTTTTTCTCCTGCCATGTCTGTCTTTGCTGCACACTCTTATTCACATACTGTTTTTCCCTTTCTCTTCCCCTTCCTCCCTCTACACTTCCCTCTCTCCTCCTTCTTTTCCTCCTTCTATCCCTCTTTTAATTGTCCTTTCTCTCATGAACATACTCACTCTCTCTTACATGCTGGCGCACCTGCCTCATGTCTTGTGTCCTTGCTGTCCTCACAACTTCATGCCCTTTCTTGTGACCCTGTGCTCTTTCTCACAGATACACGCTTGGATTTTTGCATGAGTTTTTTCTTGTGCTCTCGCTTCTTTTGTGGCATCTCTATCTTTTTCCCACACACGATCTCTTTGTGTCCCCTCCTTGAGTACTTTCTTTCTTGAAAGCTCTCTCTCCCCTCCTTTGCTCTTTCTCTAACTCTTTCTTGTTTTTGCTCTCCACATGCAATCACTTTCATGTGCTTGCTCTTTCTCAGTCTCTCTTTCTTGCACCTGCTCCCTTTCTCACACTTAGTCCCTTTCTTATGCCTTTTCACATGCCCCCATGCCATTTCTTGCAACTTCATGTCTTTTCCTGTGATCTGGCTCTTGTGCTTTCTCATGCTGTTGCATGCAATTTCTCATGCCACCTCTCTCTGCGTGCAATGTTTTTCCAGCACACTCTCTTTATTCATATGCTCTCTCTCTTCCTTTCTTGAGCGCTTTCTTTCTCACTCACTTTTCATCTCTCTTTCCCTTTCTCTCTCTTATGCACACCCTCTTATGCCTGCTCATTTTCTCATATCTTCATACCCTTTCTTGCAGCTTCACGTCCTTTCTCACAACACTAACCTTTCTTGCAACCCCATGTCCTTTCTCACAATGTCTCACCCTAACAACTTCACATCCTTTCTTGCAATCTCACACTCAGTCTTTCTCACAACCTCATGCTTGGTTTCTCGGGCACACAGTTTTTCTTTCACCGTGTCTCTCTCTTACTCTTTCCATCTCTTTCTCACATGTGCTCTCACTCTCTCTGTTCCTTGCTTACTTACTGAGTTCAACTGTTAACCTAGCACTGCCCAGTTACCACTAAACCATATCCCTCAACACTACATCTACACATCTTTTAAATACCTCCAGGGAAGGTGACAACACCACTTCCCTGGGCAGCCTGTTCCAGTGCTTGATAACCCTTTTGGGAAAGAAATTTTCCTAACAATCTAAACCTCCCCTGGCACAACTTGAGGCTGTTTCCTCTAATCCTATCATTTGTTACTTATAAAAAGAGGTCGACAGCCACCTCACTACAACCTCCTTTCAGGTAGCTGTAGAGAGCAATAAGGTCTCCCCTCAGCCTCCTTTTCTTCAGACTAAACAACCCCAGTTCCATCAACTGTTCTTCCTAACCCTTGTGCTCTAGACCCCTCACCAGCTCCGTTGCTCTTCTCAGGACACACTCCAGCACCTCAGTGTCTTTCTTGTGAGGGGCCCAAAACTGAACACAGTATTTGAGGTGAGGCCTCACCCGTGCCGAGTACAGGGGGATGATCACTTCCCTAGTCCTGCTGGCCACACTATTTCTCATACAAGCCATTGTATCCTTTCTTGCAAGTTCATGCTTGGTCTTTCTTACCCACTCACACTAGCTTTCTCGAATGCACTTTCTGGTGCCATCTCTCTGTTTCCTGTACTCTCCCTGTTTCTTGCTCCCTCTCCTCTCTCCTTCTTGCATGCTATCCCACTCTCTCCATTTCTCCCTCTGTTCCTCTTTATCTTTCTTCTATATACAGCCTTGCTTTTTCTTCCAAATGATCATATTCTTTCTTGTGGTCGCTCTCTTTCTGATATCCATGCTTTTCCTCACACCCTATCTTGTGCCTTCATGCCCTCTCTTGCAACCTCACTCTCACTCTTTCTCATGCCCTTGCACTCACTCTTTCATGCATACATTCTCTCTTCCTTCCCCACTCTCCCTTTTCTTGCATGCACACTCCCTTTTTCTTGAGAGATCTTGAGAGCATGATCATGCTTTTCCTTGCTCACTCACTCTCTTATTCCCTCAGTCTTTCTTGCACCAATGCATCCCTTTTCATGTCCTTGTACTCTTTCTCATGGCCATGCCTCCACTCCCATAATGTTACCCCCTTTCTTATGATCTTGCACCCTTTCTTGCTACCTTGTTCTTTCTTTCTTATGATGTTGTGCTCACTTTCTTTCTCACACAGCTCTCCCTCCTAAACACACTGTCTTATTAATGCATTCTGTCTCCCTCACAATCCCTATTTCTCTCATTCACACTCCTTCATTGTCTGCTGTGCTCTTTCCCCTCTTTCTCTCTTATGTCTTCTTTCTCTTCCTCTTCCACCCACCTCATTCTTTCTTCATAGATTTCTTTCCCTCTCTTTCCTTATATTATCTTCTCTTTTTTTGCCCCCCCGCCTTTGTCTCTCCCTCTCTGTAACTCTTTAATGTGCTCACTCTTTACCTCTCTTTCTTGTGTCCTTATTCTTTTTTGTGCCTTTCCCTGTTATAACCACCTTGCTCTTTCTTGCATGCTTGCTTTCCCTTGTTTCTTCTGTGCTGGCTCTTTTTCTTCTATCCTCACACCCATCCTTTCTCATCCCCACTCTTACTCATGCATGCTTTATCATCTTCTTTCTTGACAGCTTTCGTTCTTGGCAGCCCTTTATCTCTCTCTCTGTCTCTTTCCCCCTCTATCTAGCTCTCTTTCTCTCACATAGAATCATAGAATAGGTAGATGCACTTGCTCTTTCTCAAAGTTTATAGTGATCTTTCTTGTGCTTGCCTCCTTTCTATCAACCTGTTCTCTTTCTCATGTTCTTACTCCTTTTCTGATAACCCTCCACTACCTCACACCCTTTCTCTCAACCTCATCCTTGTTCTTCCTCATGCACCCACACTCATTTTCTCATGCATGTTTTCTCTCCTTCTGCCACACTCTGACTCTTGGTTTCTGGTGCAGTCAGTCTCTCTCTCAATCTCTTTTTGAGAGAGACTGATAAAGCTTTTTGAGCTTTATCTGCCCCCACTGTCTTCTGTCTCTCCCTCTTTCTTCCTCTTCCCCCTTGTTCTTCATTCTTGGTCTCTTTCAGATACTATCTCCTTCTTGCCATCTCTCTCACACACTCAAAATCTTTCTTGCACACTTGTCTTTCTCACAGGTTAGCTCTCTTTCCTGTGCCCATACATCCACCTCTTATTATGTCTGGTCTTTCTTGTACATGGTCCTGCTCTTTCACCCACTTGCTGCTCTTCCAATGACCTCACTCTCTTTGTTGCACCTTCATGCCCTTTCTCATGCCCTTGCTACCTTTCTTGAGACTTCATGATCACTGATTGAGCCTTTGTGCTCACTGTCTTGCATTCTTTCTCCCTCTTTCTTGAGAGCTGTCTTTCTCACAAGCACTCCCTTTTTACCTTGCACACACTGATTGTTTCTTACAGGCACACCCTTTCTCACAAGTTGTTCTGCTCTTTCTCACGCTTGCTCCCTTTCTCACACCCTCTCTGTTTCGTGGCCTTGCACCTGCTCTTTCACTGTCTTTCCCATTGTCATGATCTCACCCCCTTTCTCACAACCTCACTCTGTTTCTCATGCCTGCACACTCACTTTCTTGTACACACTTTCTTTTTCTTGCACAATCTCTGTTTCACGTGCCATCTCTTTCTCACACGCACCCTCTCTGCACTATTCACATGATCTCTCTCCTGCTTTCTAAGCTGTCTCATGATCTCTCTCACTCTTCCCTTCCCTCTCTCTCACTTTCCACTGTTTCCCCTATTTTTTTCTCATGGGCTTTCTATGTCACATAAACACTAACTTCCTCCTTTCCTCAGGCCATCACATCCTTTCTTGTGCTAGTGCATCCTTTGAAACACCATTGTGCCCTTTCTTGTGACCTCACGCTTGCATTCTGGTTTTCTCACACCCTTATGCTTGCTTCATTCTTTTTCTTTCACATGCCACCTTTTCCCAGCACACACTCTCTTCCTCACATCCTCTTTCTTCCTCCCTCTTTCTTGAACTTGTCTTTCTCTCACATGTACTTTCCTGCACTCTTTCTTATGCATCCTTGCACTTTTTTTGTGCACTTCCTTTCTCAATCACTTGCCCTTTCTCACACTCTTACCTTTCTTGTGCTCTTGCTCTTCCCTGTGTGCTTGCTTTCTTGTGCTCTCATGCTCTCTTGCCCTCAACCCTACCTTTTCTCGCTCCCACCCTTTCCTGTACCCTCATGCTTGCTCTTTCTCACAGGAGTGTTCTCTTTTTTTGGTAAGCGTTCCCTCTGATGTGTGTTCTCTCTCTCTTTCACTTGCATTTGCTTTCTCATTCTCTCATGTGCAATTTCTTTCTCATATGCTCGCTCTTTCTTGCATGCAGACATTCTTTCTCATGTCCTTTCCTTTTCTCATGCCCTTAATTTTTCTCACACTCTCACTTTTTTGTGCCCCCGTGTCCTTTCTCACAACCTTGTGCTTGATCCTTTTCACATGATCATGCTTGCTTTCTCACTCCATCTCTCTACACCCCGTCCCGTGCCCTTTCTCTTTCCTACTTCTACTGTCCTCGTCTTTATTTCTTGTGCATTCCCTCTCTCTGGAGTGTTCCACCTTTCTTGTGGCCTTGCTTCTTTTGTGCCCTCCCTCTTTCTCACATCCTCATTCTTCCTAGTACATGCTTGCTGTTTGTCATGCAACCGTGCTCTAACATGCTTATGTGCTTTATCCCACCCTTGTGCCTTTCTTTCTTGTGCCCCCCCATTCCCATGCCCTCACACTCACTGTTTCTCACTTGGGCTTTCTTTCGCATTTGATCTTTCTCGTGCACTCTTTCCCTACCTTGCTCTTTTGCACTTTCTCTCTTGATCTCACCTTCCCTCTTTCCCTGTTTCTTGCTTTATTTAGCTTTTGCTCTTTCTTGCTTTCTTGCTCCTTCTTTCTCACCTTCTCTTTCCCTCTCTTTCTGTCATGCTCACACTCTTTTCTCATTCATGAGGACTTTTCGTTGCACACTTGCTCTTTCTGGACATTGGCATGCTCTTTCTCATGCCTGGTCTCTCTGTCACAGGTTCACTTTCTTTCTCACAGTCTTGCACTCTTCCTTTTGATGTTGTGACCTTTGTTGAAACCGTGCACTCACTCTTTCCCACACCCTCATGTTCACTTTCTTCCTCCTGCCATCTTTTTCTTGCACCTTTCCACACATTCTCTTTCTGATGCACTGCTTCCCTCTTTTTTGTGTGGTCTTTCTCACACACTCTTGCATGCACGCACCCCCTCTTTCTCATGCCTTTACTCTTTTGCTCACTTTCTTGTCCATGCTCATGTTCTTTCTGTGCATCGTCTTTCTTGAGTGCCCTCCCTTTTTCTCACCCTTGCCCCTTTCCACGCCCTAGCTCTTTTTGGTGCTCTCTCTCTTTCTTGTGCCCTTATTTTTTCTCATTCCTTGGCTCTTTCTCATATACACTATATCCCATGCACTTACTCTCTGTCTCACACACTCATATATTTCCTCATGCACTCACACCATTTCCTGTGCCCTTATCTCAGTCTTCCTCAGGTGAGCTTTCTCTTTCTCATTTGATCGCTTTCTCGTGTTCTCCTTCTTGCCCTCTCTCACCCTCCTTCACTTTCTCTCAAGGTTTCTCTCACTCTCATGCATTCACTCTTTCTCCCTTTTTATCTTGTATCTTTCTTTCTCTTCACCTGCTCTTTCTTCACATACTTGCTTTTCCTTGCACACCTGATGTTTCTTACACCCTCGTGCTTCATCTTTCTCACATGAACTTTCTCTCATTTGAGCTTTCTCACACTGTCCCTCTCTCCCATTCATGAATGCTCATTCTCACATGCTCCCCCGATGCATTCTCTCTTTCTCAGTCTCTTCCCTCTTCTCTCTTCCCAGTTCTTTTCCCTCTCTTATTCTTACTCTTTTCCTCCCTTTTCTCCTTTACACATTTTTCTTTCTCTCTTTCTGCCTTCTTTTTCTCTATTTTGTTATCCTTGTCCTCTCCTCCCTCTCTCTACCTTGCCCTCTCTTTTCCCTATGTTTTTCTCTCCCTCATGCCTCTCTTTCATGCAAGCTCCCTTTTACGCTTCCATCTCTTAATTAAATACTCTCTTCACCAAAGTCCTGTATTATTCCCTACTGAGGGAGAAGTACTTGGTTACATTTTACATTGTAGAATACTGGAAGTCTGTAACAAGGTATTAAACTCATCGCTTTTGTCTAGAAATGCTCAATCCACAACTTCAGACCTGGAGTCTGAAACATTGTTGCTACATGGCAACATAGTTACAGAACAAAAATTAATATTGTTATGAATAAATGCACTAGCTGTGAGTGAAAACCCAGGCTCAGGTGGCTGTTAAGGGCACAAACCCTGTGTGTTGTGTTTCCTAAACCATGGGCCACTCACAGGAAGCTTTAACTCGTTAGCTCCTAGAATAAATTCCAGTATATAACTTGAGTTTTTTCAAGAGATTCAGCTTGTAATATTTCTCCCACAACATTTATCTTGGCTTATCAAGACTCTAGTAGACCGAAACAAATAAAGATGCATAGATAAACATTGTGGTTGCAAAAATTAGTCACGTCTTTGAACTGCTGTTTCACCAGTCAATAATATTGCCTGTAAAACTTTACATGTTAACAATATAACTTCAAATATACATCTGTGTTTATCTTCTATACTAGATGAACAAATGCTTTTAAATAGTAATATACCATATTAATTTCAATGGTGTTGCTCTGCTGTTAAGTCACACTGTTATAAATTTGATTTATTCCTTAATTAATGCATTAAAAGCAGTAATCAAAATTCAGTGGGAAAATATTCAGTGTAGATCAAAGTGGCAACATGTAAAGTTTAGGATCATTAGTTAGAGTGTCTTTAGTTTTGCCATCTGCTTTCATTTAACTCTTGAATTATGGAATGGTGGGGTATATATGTAGTCCTGTCTCAGAGCTATGGGATAAATGTGAAAATCTTAGTTTCTGTAATCTTAGTTTCTGTTAAAATGTTTATATTTTCTATAACACAGAGTTCAAAAATTTGAATGCAAAGGGAATTTACTTTTAATTCTATCCATTCTCAGTATTTTGGGGGCCTAAATCATGACTCTCAAATTCTGGGGTCTGGCAGCATTTTTGTTGTTTATTTCTGAGGAATAGAGTTACCTTTGTGCGTCAAATCAACTCTTTCCCATGAAAAAGAAGTACTAATTATAAAAGATTTTTATAGTTTATATAGAAATTTTAATGGTTTATAGCTTTCATAATTTTCACAGGAATTTTCATGTAGTTTTCAGGTGGAGATATACACCTGATTTTACTCATTCTGAGCAGGTAATTTTAATTTTTGCTGTACCCTCAGCTTTAACCCTGCCAGTCTATGTAATCTAAGCCATGATGCTGTGAACTTCAGCATTTAGATACTGAATATAATCAATTTCTATAGGCTTTTTTAGAGAAAGGAGTAAGTAAAGGATTTCAAAAGATAGGGAAGGAAAGACATTGTTTTTATTTTGTAAACCACAGAAACTATTTGCTTTTAAAATTACTCTTATTTTAATATGTTAACAAGTGTTTAAATATGTTTTAGGAGGGCTCAATGGACAGCTTGTACGAGCCTGTCCCAGAACATCAAGAACCCAAAGATACAACTACTATTGACAGCCGGGCTAGCAGTCCAGTGAGCATGCATGTAAACTGTGGAGCACCTGATAGGTCTATGTCTTTGGTAAGTAAAATTTAATTGCAAAGCACACAATTTATTTTACAAAAAACTATTGCTTTTTATGCAGGCACACATGTCCAGCTGCTTAACTACCAGTTTGAACTATTTAGGCTCTTTATAGCCACTGCTCAAATCTCATCCCTGTAGCCAATGACCTGATTTCTGTCCAGTCTTAACAAGCACACTTGAAAAACAGGTCATGAATTTCTATACAGCTAGCAGCAAAGTGAGATTAGTGCAGCTTCAGTGTATGAGCGAATTTTTCTTCGCAAGTAATAGCATGTGAAAATGCTGAGTACAGATATTGTTAGAGTTTGTCTCTACAGGCTATACTATTGGTGTCTTTGTCCTTTTTTTTTAACAAAAAAAAATTGCTTTTCTAAATTGTGAGTTGTATGCATTTTTTAACCAACAGCACCTGGAATAACCTTTACATTTTACAAGATTTCATTAGGTAAACATGTGAAGGAGGTTGTCTTCTGTGTTTAGTGTTTTTTTTGGTTTTTTGTTTTTCCTAAATAATGTTACTCTACTTAATCCTTTTTTATTGGTATGTTATTTGTATAATATATTATTGAGACTTTGACATATATTTTAACAGATTATATTGACTTTCATAATTTTTTTTCATTTCATAATCTCTGTTCTCTCTTTACAATGCTCCTTCGTTTATAATTACTATTTCTATCTATAGCAACATATGATGCAGTCTGGTGAAGGAATAAAGAGAAAACAAGAAGTTCATTATTCAAAAAAGAAAGACTGTCCTCCCTTCAGAAATTATGCCAGGCTTTACCTGTACGCACTCTGGATTAGGCACCGTGTACCTATGAGACTGCTGGGCCTATGGTGTTGCAATATCACAAAGCAAATTTGTGCACAGGACCTTCGTGGAGAGAGTGCTGGATAGAGTGGGATAGGACAATGGTTGGGAATTGTGGCACGCAGCTACTGAATTCCTAGAGGAATGGAAATAACTTGTTCTGTTCAGACCCTTCTGCTGCAACCATCTCACTCTACCATGTCTCTCTCTTCCAGATAATCACCTTGGTGCTTTATATAATGGTCCTGGTTTTGAGAGCATAGCAGCACAGAGATCTCAAGATGATTCCTCAGAGCATCACCACAGATCTATGAGCCTGAGCTTTGACATGTGCCTGCAATATAATTTTGCTGTAGTAGGTGGGAGATGTTCTCCTGTGTGACAGGTTCTCCCCATTACCAGGTTGTGACCTTGTTACTGTAAAAATGAGCCACCTCTACTCTGTTCCAGCCAAGTGTGTTTAATCACGGTTGTGAAATATGGCTGTAACCTGACCCTAGCATGCTTGCGGTATTTCAGTCGTGTGAAGCTCTAGCTATTTGACTAGGGCTGTGCTACACAGCTGTGTTGAAACATGTCATTCTAGTAGCAAAGGTGGACATCATAGTTCAGCTCCTACATCTATTCCGTCGTTTTCCCAGTCACACAGCCTTTTTCTGTGACTACAAACCAACTTAGTAGTTAATGACAACTACACTAGTATTTCTTTGTGCAATAGACATCCATCTACTATGAACAGTACAAAGTAAAAGTAGAGAAAGTAAAACAAAAAGTGAAAGAAGATTTGTGTTCCAGTTTGTGTCCAGCATGCAACATATCACCTAATATACTTTGCAGTAGATAACTACTGAAAATTATCCTTTATCTTCTCACGGTATAGTAGAGCCACATCCCTAGCACTGTGTTCTGTACCAGGTTTTCACAATGTGTGAGACTAAGAACTAAAAGTGCAGTGATAGTTTACCTCACGCTTTTTGTCTCATTTTTTTCTTGTTTTCTTCTGTTTTCTGATTTGACAGCGTTAACTCAGACTCTTTATCATATCAGTCTAGAGTTAGCTTCATAAATTTTTGAGCTAAACAAAAGTAATCAATCAGCCTATTCGGTACAGAACTTTATTTTCATTGAGACAGCCTAGAGAAGCAGGTTTGCTACTAGTGTAAGATTAAAACCCGTGTAGTTAATTTGAACACGTTGTAGCGAAACATCTCTTCACGCTGCTCACTGCTGGTTTTGTGGGATGGCACTGCATAGTCCACAAAGATACATGTACAACAATGAATAGGAAAATCTAGCACTTTAGTTTCTTCTAACTTTTATCATACATTTCTGTCTTCCTAAAGAGGATACTTTAGTGAGGGCACACGTATTCATCACTAAATTTAAATTTAATTGTCAATAAAGGTAATGGTAAATGGGTAAGCAAACTGTTGGCTCACTAGATACTAACAAGAAGCTTCCTAAGACTGGCTGTGGGTTTTATTTTGTTCTGTTTTGAGATAATATTCAGCTCAGCACTAAACTAAAAATAACGGCTGGATGCTGTGTCACTGTGCTGGCTGTAGAATCAACATGATTATTTATAAAATACTCTCTAGAAATGGAAAACAAGATTAGTGATGACGTGTCAGCAGTAAGACCTATGGAAAAATGCAGCTAAGGCCAAAGGACTATGTGTAATCTTATCTGCTATTTCTAGCATGTGAGTTATTAGACCTACACCTTGGATGAAGCCGTTAAGCTTATTAACTGAGCCCATTTGTACTTCTCTCCCATTTTTAATTCCGTCACTTGGTTCCAGGCTGCAGGGTGGCCCCCATAGCATGATAAATTCAGGACATTATTGGCTCCCTCAGGCCCTGATTCAGCCATCTATCATTATTCAGTAATGCATACACTTAAGTGCACTGCTAAGTAGATATGGGCTTGAGTGTACGTTTAAATGCTTGGCTGAACCATGGCCATGCAGATTCCACAGAGCTGTTAAATCTCCTCAGGTCAGAGCAGCCTGGCATTTACTTCTTAGGAGGCTTTGCCCCTTCCTTTTTTCTATACAACTTTGGAGATCAACAGGGCAGGCGTTCAAGGTCTGCTCTCCTCAACTTAAAGGGAGGCTATTGCTAGAGGAAATTTTTCCTTATACTGCAGCAAGGTAGTTATTTTCTTGCAGTTATCTTGTCTGTTGTGATTTGTTCTAATCATAGTTGGGCTGTGATACTCTTCTGGAGACATGGGAAATACAGGGTACTGTGCTCACTGAAGCTGTGCAGAACATAATTCAGTGAACATATTCTTTGGGCACCTTTTTGAACCATGATTATTTTTGGTCCTGGACAAATATCTGCCCAAATAGCACTTCCTGGATGAAGAATAATCTCTCTTTCATCTACACTGTTCTTCTCCTTCACATAACCTAGAAGACCTGTTTAGTATACAAAATATTTTGCCTGATATGTTACTACTCTGATTTCATATGGTGCTGTCTTGTGCCTGTTACACATGCTTACCTCTTGATTTTAATCCACCCAAGGAATTGGCCTGTTAACTTTTTGGTTACTTTGGCTATTGCTCAGTTTCAGTAACATTCTCAGACAGAAAGAACAAAAATAGATTTTTGGAGCTGATTTTGAACCTTATACATAGTAAAGTTGAATCGGCTCTTCCTTAGAAACAGTTGGTAGCCAACAGTAACGAATCATATGGGTGCTCTTTGCCTCAACTATGTTATTAACTGGGAAACTGAATTTCTACCTTTTGTAGCTTGGTGTTACAGACTTCTACCTCCTGAGCTATCTTAAGCTTCTCAAGAAAAAGTCTTCAGTATTACAACTATTTTCATATATTTCCTGTCAGATTGGAATCACCAAATGTCATGAGATCCACATATTTTTCAACTGTTGACTATGATATGACCAACTACCCTGTATATCAGAAAAGTGCCAAATTATTTATCAGTCTTTCTAAGTCATTGCCAGGAAAATTAGAATCAGTCATGATACCTGCTTTAATCTGCAGTGTTATAATTGACATTTAATTCCAGTGAGGGAAAGAAGAGGGCTAGTTATCTGAAATGATCATTTCCCTCTTTGCAAGTCTTAACAGATGCAGGAGCTCTGGCTTTCTCAGCGAGCTTGTAAACACCAGAGGGATTTGTTCAATTCTTTAATTCAGAGTTACTCAATAAAAGCAGGGAGGAAAGGCATTTATTAAGAATTTCATAATGCTGAATTTCCAAATGTGCAGGTTTTTTTTAGGAAACAGATCATTCATATTTACGATAAGGAAGGAAGGAAAGAATTGTTCCCATAAACAAGGTAATTATGCTCTTCAGAGAATGTGGAGGGTAGAGTCTAGGTTAAACTTAATTTACATTCTAAGATAAAACATATTTTTAAAACTGCTTGACTCCTAGTTTCAGATTAAAGTTACATAGGATTTTAAGTGCAGTCAAATACTGAAGAGATAGATACTTAAAAAAAATCAGTACAAACAAGAGTAATTCATTCTTGTACCCCAGTTTAGCCAGCTGATTCAGACACAGCAGAAAGAAGGGTGTGAAATAAAAGGTGCCATTTTTAAACGGCCATTTAAACCCGCTGTCATATTTCATTGTGGTGCTGTGTCCCGTGATATCCAGTGAACTCACATCAGTATCACCTCAATATATGATGTAATACCATAACATATCTTTTGCTGGATTTTAAGAAACTGATGCAGAAGCATTGGCTTCAAATCTTGGGCCAAAAGATTCAAACTACAATTCTGTGTTTCATGTTCTGAACCAGGTGTTTGGCATGTGAAGATATGAATTAATAGTTTTTCAAAGTATATGGCCACACTGAAATTTAGAAAGGGCTCCGTGTACATTTTTTTCCTGGGATCATATACAGATTCAAACTTACAATATTCTTTGATCTCTGACCTCCATGCGTAATGTTTCCTGTAGCAAGCCTCTTTGAAATCAAATATTTGATTTTTTTAATGAGATGTTGACACTACCCTTTTAAAAAATCCTTAAAATCACTTTTCCGACATTTTTCAACTTCTCTGTGTGCCGGTGCACCTCATCGACTCATTTCTTTAGAGCTAGTGAAAAGATTTGTCCCAAGATTAAAATGCTGATTTTTTTTTTTTCAGCAAGAAATTTATCTTACATTGCTTGCAGTATTTCAAAGTAGATGACAAATTCTGTTTACTCTTTTGATCTGCACACAGCATCTGTGAACAAATGTACACATGCAAAAAAAAAAAATTCTGTGAAAACTGCATACAATTATTAGCATTCACAAATATTCAGGTGCTAATAGGACCTCCTGCACAGCTAAAATAACCTCAGTGCAGTAAACCAGCTTTTTCTTAATGCACTTTCCTGAAGAAGCTTAAATAAAAAATCTATAATGGGTTTTACCAAGAGGAGGGGAAAAATATAAAATTCTCAATTATGCACTTACATTGCTTTATGTAGTACATGTTTTGGCTTTTCATCATGCAACCTGGATGACATTTTTAAATTACTGTGGTCAGAGCTATGCAGATGTAGATAGTATTACATGAAGGAAATAAATTAAACATAAGAATATGAGAAATAGGTCCATACACTGAAGTTTTCATATTTGTAAAATAATGAATGGTTATATATTTTTTTAATGTCTCTTGTTGCACAGCAGATTGAAGTGGCATTCATCATGGACATTTTTATCCCAGTTTCATTTCTGCTTTCCAGGCTGGAAGAAATAGATATGAAAGTGATACAGTGCTTTGATATTCTGTCTCAGGAGATATCAAAATAGCATAGGGATCAGAGATCTGTTCTGTCCTAGCAAGACATCCTCAGGTTTTCTTAAAGTTAAAATTAACTTCAAGTCCCAGGGTAACTGTGACAGCAAAAACGCAGTGAGATGTTTCGGCATCACTTGCAGACTGAAGCATCCTTTTCTTCACTCTTTCAACACCCACATAACTCTCCTCTTTCTTCCCACATCTTGTCAGGGTACATATCATCTGGGCCCTGGGGGCTGTGTGACCTTGCCTCCAGGCCATTGCTTGATTCTGATTTGGTGCCCCTCAGAGCTTTGCCAGGCCAACTTGTACAATTTTCAATTTTACTTGCAGAGTTTCCTGCTCTTTTCCACATTCATCTGCATGTAATGGGATTACAGAGTCTGCATCCTTTTGTGTCCCTCAGAAAGCCACATCCCATTGTAACATGTGGGGTTTTTATCCTCATAAAATTTAAAAGAATCACACTATAGAAGAAATACGATATTCATTCTTGGGGTAATATTCTTGTTCTCTGGTTTTTCAGGGGTATTACGGTTGTCAGCTTCTTGGGAGCCATGGATATTGAAGTGTCCTAAAATCAGGACACATAACTATTTGTATTCTGTGCTTCACTGTGTCATCCACAGGTTCAGCTGTTGGAAAAAGAAAGTCTGGAAATATTAGTGGATATTTAAAACATGCATCAAAAGTACCTCATTCAGTGTCTTTCCAGTGAGGAAAATATTGTTTGGATTAAACATTTTTTGATTTTCATAGACTTTTTTCTCTATCTTTTTAAAAGGAATTTCCTGACTTTGAGAACACAGTGACCAAAAAAAGAAAGTAAGTCGAGAACCAGTTTGAGGTCTACACAGTGTCACTATATTTGTCTGTACCTTTCATACTTGTTGTTTTATTTATATTTACCAACGTTTCTTTAATTCTCATAGAGCACATGTATTAATGTTGCAGTTGGAAAGCAAGTAACAAGCTTGTAATGTATTACTAAAGCTCTTTTGACATGATTTTTTCATATACATAAAGATTTCTTCTAAAATATCAGAACCAGCACATCTAAAATCAAATGCAGTTAATCTGAGCTTGGTTTAACCATATGTCTGCTTTTCTGAAAGATTGAAGTGGTAACCTATTTTGTAGTATGTTTGTACCATTGACCTGATAATCTCCTGAAGAGTTTTTTGTTTGTGTTTTTAATCCAAGTAAAAAATTAGTTTGTAAAATGATTCAGATAAAGCAGGTCAGACCGTACTTTATCAAGTATATTTGTGACAGGAGCATGCTGTGCATCCATTCATTAAGACACAATGTTATGGTTTGGGCTAATGATTAATATATATTAGTAAGCAGAGGAAATTATTTTGAAAATTCTTTTTTGGCTTCAGGTTGAAGGTTATTGCATTACTGAAGTAGTCCCCTTCAGATGAAATCTGAAATCCTGCCTAATGGAATGATAGAGACAGATCTTAATCTGTCTGGCTGTGACAGACATGAAAATCCCTGGCACTTTTTTTTTATTATTATTTTTTCTCATTTTTAGGTGGGGTTCCACTAAATTCAGAAGATCAACGTTATCTATGTCGATTACTGAGAAATGTCAAAATAGATAAAGATTTCAAAGAAAAACAAGCACTCCTTTGTCTTAAATAACAGTTTGAATCTATTTTGGTCATCTGATAAAAACACTAGTACCTTATCAACTGAAAACACAGAGCTGTGAGATCTCAGTTATCTGTGACCAGTCAGGGCATTGTGAAAATGTTCCCAAAAATTGCATTAACTAAAGTATGGACATAAGTCTATTATTCATGGTTTTCTCATCATTCTTTAACACTTTTAAGGAAGCCAAACTACTGTGTAGATCTTACCAAGATTTACCCTACAAAGCTCTACCAAATATGATGCAATCACCTAGCTGCCTAAATAGCAGTCTGTAACTACAGTATCAAATCTTACAATGCAAACAAAACTATTCTATTCTAAAACTAGTCCTATTCTAAATTAATTATCTGAAATTAGAAGGGTTGTCCAGATCATTTGACTAAATATAAAAAATTAGTAAACCAGATGAAAATAATTTCTCTCAACATGAAAAGATTTTGCAATGAAAATTATTTCATTGTGAGTGTCCAGCCGTCACTACATGGTAACTCCACTGATAATGCACTTATAAATTACTACCCATTGGGTTTTTTATGGATTAAGTGAAGCAAATTAATTCACAGGATAAATCTGTGTTAGTTCAAAAATTTCTTTTTCTTCAGTTAAGTTAGTATATTCTTTAAGTCATCGTTTATAAAACGCCAATCATAGATGGAAGCATGAGTTAGGACTATTCCTTGATATAAATGCTCAAAAAGCTCAGGGTTTATTTGGGCAATAAAATATCGCTCAAAGTTGTGTGGATGGTATGTTCATATGTAGCTTTTTGGCTCAAGCCATTATTATGTTGCCAAACTTCAGACAGTAATTTCTAAAAGTTGTAGGGCATTTCAGATAATGCCTTAAAAAATTATCTCTTATTTTGTTCCTGATGGGTTCCCTGATTCAGTCATGAATTCTTAATTCCAAAAAGAATCTTGAATAACATAATTTTCGAGAAAACTCAGAAGCCTTCAGAGCTTTGTGTGGCATGTGGGAGTAGATGATTGGGTGAATGAGGAAAGCCAAGTAACTCCAATTAAAGTTGGTGGGAATTGCACAGATAAATCCCTGTGCCCTGCTTTGAAGAATTAGGTTGAAAATATCCATATTTGATTAAATGTGCTTTCGTTTTTCATTCTGACTTTCAACTAACGGTAAATTCTTTTAATTCTTTTAGATCCATCCAGAAGTCCATGTCTGAAAATGAAGCATTTGGTTAGTAACTGCTTAAATCATTTACTATATACGCTCACAGAACCAACTTTAATTAAGGATCTGATTTGCTTTACAGCTGTTGGAGCAAATGCAAAGCAAAGGAAAAAATACAGTTAAGCTACCAATATATTCCCCCCCTCACCCTCACAGACACATTTGTAGGTATATATAGAAAACAAACTAGTTAAACATTGAAACCTGACTGAGATTTAAAGAGCTTTTTATGGGGCAGCGTGCGAAATACTCAGCAGTGTTTCTTGTAATCCTATAAATAAAAATTTCAAATATCTCTGATCTAATCAAATTCTAGTCCCCATCCATTCCTACATTAAACTACCATGCTTCAGCTGTCACAAACAAGTTCACCAAAGAAATTCAGGTGTTTTTTTTAAACCTATCCTGACACTGCATATTATTATCCACACTTGTGATTCAATGAGTTCTGTTTTGTAAATCCCTTGTAGAAAACAATAATCTTTGTCTTAAAGAGTAAAAATTACTGGTTTTTGGTTTTTTTTTCACTGAGAGCTTCCTGTTAACATTCTATTATTTATTTGCTGCAGTTTGGGTTTAGTTGTTGTATCTAGACCTTACTGAGTAGAAAGGTTATTATATATGCCTGTAGCAATGCAGCAATATTTCATAACAATGTGTCTCAGGTAGCTGAAAGTTCCCCTATGTTAAGACTTCATTCCGTAGCCCTACACTGGGAAGATTTTCACACCAAACAGTGTCACTTGGTCTAGAGCATTCAGGCTGTAATGAATTCCCAGTATTTGAGAAAATCGACATGTGCTTTCATAAAGAAAATTGTCTGACATAGAGTGAAACCTAACATTAAAAAAACCAACAAACCAAAACCAGAAAGCACAAAAACTTAATAGTTATCAATATGCTGTGAAGCATAACAGCTTTGAAGTTCACAGAGAGAAAAGAAGAATAGCCATCTTGTTCTTAAAGCCAACCTAGTTTCTCCCATTCAAGCTGAGACAGTACTAGCCTTGGAGCGTGTGTGACATAGATGTGGGCGTCTTTGATGCTACTTCTTGCTAACACACTAGCTTGTTAACTGTAAAATTAAGTAATATTTATACAATTCCTGGAAGCAAAATAAAGGCACAGATGTTCTGTGGGCTGCTATGTCTTAAAACCAGGGTTAAGATAAAAAACATTCTGATCATGTTTTAACAGTGTTAAATAAGATATTAGACAGCACCAAAAGATGATAAAACTTGAAGTCTGCCCACAATAAATACCATCCATCCATCAAATTTCCTATATTGTGAAATCATCAATTCATTTCTGTGTTTGAGCAGACACTATAGTGTTCTGCGAGCTTGTTTGATTTGCATTCTGATGCTATTTTTATAGACTTTCCTGTTATTTCACAGGTTTGCTATGAATTCAGGTGACTGCTCTCTTTTACTTTAGACAGGAAAAATGTGAATGGCACACTCTGGCAGGGTTCCAGGAAGCTGGAGAATGATTCGTACATCAGAAGGCACTGTCAGCTTGAAGGTAATTGCTAAACATATTTCAGCTGATTTTGCATTTTCCACAAAGTATTTTAAAGGGCACCTAGGAAAATTTCTCATTTTTCACCAATAATCTAGCTAAATAATTTGTCAAGTCCTTTTGAGATTTTTCTTGTCCCTAAGTGGGGGAGGGGAAAAGTAGTTAAAATAAAGCTTACCTTAAAACTGGGAAGGTAAGAATACTCTCTGAGCAATAAAGTCTGCAGTCCACAGGCCTAAGAAGACTTCCATTACAGTAAATTGCGGTAGTCCTGTTGTATAGGGCTTGCCAACTGTCATATGAGCTTATAGTAGAAATTTGTGTTCCCTGTATACTTTACACTGCTCCAGCTATCCAACAGGGAAACAGTAACTTTTCCAGAAAAAAACTCGTGACACATGCAACAGAGAGTTGGTAAAATTTTGCAGGCAACTGTTTTGTCCAATTCTCTTTCTAAAACTGTTTTGACCAACTTTGTTGAAGCAACTTTACACTAATACATGTAGGAAATTGCTAGTGACACTGTTTAAGAGCTGATCGGTATAAATTCATTAAGATAACTATGAGAAATAACAAGTAGGCAGTCACTTTGTCTATTTAAACATGAACTGGACTTTTAAAAATCAAAATACTTTGAAAATCTGCCTAATGTTGCTTCCAGGAATGGAATTTGTATTTGTACATTTCAAAGTCAAGGTAGATGCATTATAGTTACCTAATCAGACCAAACCAGACAAGATTCAGCAGAAACAGAAACCAAGATACGTGAGATTTAAGTGGATGTGTGTCTTGTTTTCTACTTAAGCCATCAGAGAGGGAAGATGGCCATTGTCTTAACTTTTAATATCTCCTTTACAAATAGTCTAGATATCATCCACTGTTAGGAGATTCCACTGTTACCTGGATATGCCAAAGAAAGCAAAGGACAGGGCACCAGCTTTCCCTCTGGATTTCATTCACGTCACCACTTGAAGATAGACTCTTAAATACTTGGCAAATAGATCTGAAATTGCAATTGCTATTGCATTTGCTTGTGTGTGGAAAATTGCGTTTCTTGGAACCAGAACCAGAAAGGGACTTTCAGTGTGTCTCATTGGCTTGCAAGGGAGAAGTTGTAATGATAGGTGAAAGAAAAATGAGGCGCTTCTCTCCAGACAAGTCTTAATTTTAACCAAAAGCGTTTTGGAATGATTCCTCAAACTATTCCAGAGGTTGTCAGTTTGGAGGTGGAAAAATGCTGAATAAGAAAACAAAAGTTTTTGACCTTGCTCCAGAGTCTTTTCTACTCAAGACTTTTTTTACCCCTTTAAATATCCAAAGCATGCAAAAGAAACAGTGCACATTTTAGAAGCTGACAAGTGTTGTAATTGAAGGGCAGGGGCCCAGAGGGAACAGGAGGCAAAGCTGGCAGCAAAATAAAAATCTCCCTTTCCCCTACTGCAGTAAAATGATTTGAAGGGAAGTCCCCTTCGCACAGTGGTGAAAACCATTGCAAGGAGATTTACAGTGTATTGCTATTGATCAAGATAATTTGTCACTATTGATCAAACCTTTCTCTTAACAGAGATAATCCCTCAAGGTCTGCAAGTCTATTGCATAATATGAATTTCTGTTAGGTATAATAAACCATGTGTGGTGCCCAGCATAGACTTCTCTGCTTACCTCAAAGCTGTATTCACAGACCCGATCCAAATCTCACTGAAGACAATAAAAACACATCCACTGCGGCTGGGAGCCTTTGGATTAGGTCCTTAGTGCTGCTGTGTGTATAACCTCTACAAAAATCAGTTTTCCAGACTGATAAGGCAGTAAAAACATATATATCCCACAGACACAATAGTGGGAACCCCTGTTTTTGCTCACAAGCCCAAACCCAAATTGTCAGTACTAGATTCGCCAGCCTAAATGTAAGTAACATTGTTAAAAAGGTAGAATATGCAAAGCACAGTCATCAGGCTTCTGGGTATTATGGAGGAAAACAGAAAAAAGCTGACACTCTCAGAGTCAGTGGACATAATCCTCCAGTGCTCCTAATAGTAACAGTAATACTCCACAGTAAAGTCACTGGTGCCCATCCCTAGACTAAGAAGAAAAGAACATTGTTGCTTACTTATATCTTTTGCATGTTTGATTTTTTTTACCCATATACCCTGTTCCATACTTCAATGGATTTGAGATATGATTTAAACAAAATTACTGTGGGTGGATGCTATTACGGCTAGCAAAAGAGATCACAGTTGGGGGGACCACTAAGATTTGCTTTAATAACATGCTGTTGTTTATTTGGTTTTGACCAAAATTACATAAAAAAGGCATCACTGTAAGTAGTCTTTCAAGCTAAGGTCATTATATGTTGCCCCACAGTTCTCTGTGATTCAGCTGCAAACAGCTACCAAGCAATACTATTTTGGACGAGGCTGTAAGAGGACTTGTGGATACAGGACCAAACGCTGCAAGACTTAATTTTTAGAGTAAGCTTACAGAGTACAGGGGCATGGTGTGCAGAGATGCCTGCAGGAGATGAAAAAAATTAGCCTGAGGACCAGAAACAACCCAGTTATGTTAAACTGGTGTTGCATAAGCACTGTTTGACATGAGTTATGCTGCTTCTAGAAGACCAGCTATCTCTATATTTAAATAAACTACTAGATTGTCAGACGCCTGGCCCTCAGTGACTTCAAGGAGATTTGCAAGTGCTTGAGACACCTTAAAATCTGGTCAGCCATGTTAGATTTTGGAATGTAACATATTTTTTTTGAGAAGCTTTTGGTTTTATTTTAACCATTAAGTCTGTAGGAGAAAGACACTGTCCTATAACCATAGAAGCTCTTACAGAAGCGTCCAAAGGCAAACTCGTGCAATAAAATTTTCTGTGACTCATTTTTCCTCTTCCTGTTGATGCACATGGCAAAGAAAGGAAACTGTTTGATGGTGTTTTCTATGCAGCTCAGCTATGGTTTCAAGGCCGAACTAGTATATGAAAAGAGTGTTGCTCTTTTTTTGCCTGATGTCCACATAGTAATTTCTGACTTGTAACAACACCCAAGTTGCAAAATTGTAAGGAATATCATTTGTTACTGTGTTGCAATTTTTGATGGCAGAGGATTTTCTTTTCGGTAAAATAAGAACCCTAAAAAAGTCTCTTGATTCAGAATTTGCTTGAAAAATAACATATGAAAATTTATGTGCTAACTTGGAGCCCTTAAATTGTTTCACTCACACGAGTTCAGGGTTTTTTTTTTTTGCTAGCTTTACACACATTGTGGTCTCATGTAATTCCGACATAAGCATAGACATTTTGAAGATTGGGATCATCCTTACCTCTTTGAATGTCAATTTTTATGGTCATGTTCAAACAGTTTTTTTCATTTGATAGCTGAAGAATCTCAATCACTTCGAATTATTCACTGAATTAATCTTTCTTTTTCTGCTGATTGTAGACCAAAAGTGTAATCAGTCTCACCTGCCTACAGTTAGCATTTGTGAATCTGTATGTTGTTAAATGTCCTTTTGCAAACAGGAGAATTTCTGATGTTTTAAGCTATTCCTCAGCAGCAATAAAGGAGGCAAGTTAGGATTCCTGAAAAAAAAAAAAAAAAGCAACACATTCCTACTGGTTTCTAGTAACTTTGGAAAAATAAGATAGCACTTTGGCTTGTGGTTAGCAGATAGTTTTTCTTTTTTTTTTCTCCTGCAATATAGCTGAGTGCCTCTGATATCTGTGTTGGTGGATTCTAATCACTAGGGCCTTTCTGCAGTGGTATAATAGTGGATGCTTTGCCTTAAGAGTGGGAGTAAGAGTAGATCTTTCAAAGTAGACTTAGTAAAAGTAAAATTTTCAAAGACTTGTTTGATGTATTATTGCTTATTGTTGTAATGAAGGTAAATACTCTTCCCATGTAAATCTTGAAAGAAATGGGAGGACATTCATCCTTTGAAAGTTATTTCTAATCTAATCTAAGCAAACAGATCTAAATTGCAAAGATCTTTTTTGCCCAGGGCCTTCTTTTTTTTTTAATGTGAATGGTCTATACTCTTCTGCTATAAATTAGCAGGACAAGAGGAAGCTCTGGTGGGATTCTGGGTTACTAAACTCTGAGAACTAAGTACATATGAAGAAGTAAGCGTGAATGAATTTTCTTTATGAGAGTCAGTTTGCCAATTTGTTCTATAGTCTTACTTCAAAGCAGTTTGAGATAAAATGCATGCTTAAATAATATAAGATTAACTTCAGCGAGTCAAAATGACAGTTTAAAATATCAAGTGCAATTCAAATGACATTCTTCTGAATAACTTAAAACATGACATTTAAAGCATGCTTTCTTTTTTTTTTTTCTGGTCATAATTCACAGAAGATAATATTATTGGTGATGGGATACATTTTCTGCAAGGAAGGAAGATAGAAGAAACCACATGCCAGGTGTGTTTGCTGAATTTCTATAAACATATACCATTTCACTTCCAGTCCAATGTTTGCCCTGATAATATTTTCCTTAAAGGGGCAATTCACATCTGTTGCAAATCAGCTTGAAATCTGCTGATTTCACATGACACAACAGTTTACCTAGTTTGGGAATCTGACTAAAAGTGTCTAACACACACCTGTATTTGTGTGTATGTGTCTAAATGAGGAATTAATACAATAAATTATTTAAAAGCCGAAAATCTTGTAAATTTTCCTTTACAGAATGTTGCATTCAAGGCAAGTATTAAACTTTATAAAAGGCTCCAAACTGAGTTTCCTCTGCTGTTTCTATACAATGTCAGGAGTGTCCTTTGGATGTTTAGGTTAAAAGAAAGAAAAAACTGTACAGCATCACCCTGAAGGCATCTGAGATAAGACAGAGAGCTCTGAAGATCTAGACTTTAGGCAGTGCTCAGCTACAGTGTAGGACAGAAACATGATCTGGCTTAAAAAGGAGACAAGTCAAATGATCTGTGTATCAGGGGACAGACGACCGTATTGGTGACTTTAAAGCCAGTATGTTCCAGGTTTCTCCTGCTTTCCCTCAGGGTTTTATGTGCCTCTGTACTGTTAGTTTGTTCCCATGATTGCCTGCTCTCTCTGCTGCCAAAACATAGGTAGGGAGGAAGCTTTCTCTTTTGTGTGTCTCATTCTCTTTGTCTGTTCTCTTCTTCTCACCTTCTAAGTATTAAGAAGACAGATTATTCTTTGATTTCCCACAGCAGTTCTTCCCTTAGTGTGAAGGATCTCTGGCTCTGCCCCTATCCTGCCATGGCACCCTCTGGGTTGACTTGTGTTAGGATCCTAGAGGCCATTCCCCAGACATGAGAGAATATGGAGCCAAAAGGGGAAGAAAAGAAATAATAGGCAATAAAGCCTATGTTTGCTTTAAAGTACATTTCCTTAAAATGCCTTAAAACATCTCCCCATGAACCATTTGCCCCATTTTAAAAGCAAAGTTCTGTTTTTGACTTCTCTAAGTTTTTGAAGATGCTTTTTTGGGACACGTGACTAATGAATTGTAGAGACTTGGATACCTCCAAGCTTTGGTGCCAAATTAGACCTATTGAACTTGCTTTATAAAATTTTCATTTTTATGACATTATTTTGAGTTTTAGTGATTATTACCTTCATTATCATCAAGATAACATTGATATTAAGGCCTTTTAAGCTTCCAAAATAGTCTGACTATCTGTTTTCATTTGCTGTACTGCATTATGCATACAAATATGGGAATGCTGACAGTAGAGCATTATGGGGGAAGGTCTCACACTTTTTCTGCAAAATCAGCACAAATGAGTCCCCTTATGAAGTGCCTGTGTGCTCATGCACACAGCATGGGGAAGAAACCAGGAGGAAGTGGAGGTCTGCCTGCAGTTGCAAGGCTGTGGTCTCATTAGGATCTCAGAAAAGTGGTTGGATGTCACTCCAGTGTCATGGATGTCACTTCTATCTTCAGGAGGGCCGTAAAGAAGATCCAGGGAACTGCAGGCCAGCCACCTCAATCCCTAGGAATGCAATGGAGCAAATCCTCCTAGAAACTACTCCCAAACATATGAAGGAAAATAAGGTGGAGGTAGTCAGCATGAATTTATGAAATGGTAATCATGCCTGACCTGTGGACCTTCTACAAGGAAGTGACTGGCTTTGTGGAAGAGGGAAAAGCAGTGGATGTTGTTTATCTTTACATTACTAAGGCTTTCAACACTGTTCCCCATAACATCCTCATGGACAAACTAATGAAATAGGGACTAGAAAAGTGAACAGTGAGATGGATTGAAAACAGATTGAGCTGCTGGGCTCAAAGGAATGTGATTAATGACTTAAAGTCCTGGAGGAGACCAGTCCCTAGTGGTCTACCCCAGGGGTTGATCCTGGGTCCGTTACTGTTTATCATCTTCATTAATCACCTGGTCAATGGGACTGAATGCACCTTCAGCAAATTTGCAGTTGGTGTAAAACTGAGAGGAGTGCCTGATGCACCGGTGAGTAGTGCTTGGTTATCAGAAGGCCTTCAACGGACTACAGAAATGGGAATAGAGGAACCTCATGAAGTCCAATAAAGGGAAGTGTGAAGTCCTGAACCCGGGGAGAAATAGCCACTTCTGCCAATACAGGGTGGGAACCAGTTGTCTGAAAAGCATCTTATCAGAAAAGGTCCTGGGATTGCTGGTGAAGACCAAGCTGACCATGAGCCAACGATGTGACCTTGGAGCAAAGAAGGCCAACATCCTCTTAGGCTTCATTAGGCAAAGCATTGCTGACAGGACAAGGGAGATCATCCTTCCCCTCTGCTCAGTAGTGGTGAGCTGACCCACCACCTATGCGTGCTGGGTTCAGTTATTGTGTCTCCAGTACAAGGCAAACGGGGAAAATACTGAAATAAATCCAATGAAGGGGCTTGAAGATCGTTAAGGGACTGGAGTATCTGTCATATGAGAAGAGGCTGAGAGAGCTGGGATTGTTCAGCCTGGAGCAAAGAAGGCTCAGGGGGATCTGGTACATGTGTACAAACATCTCAGGCTGGGAGTAAAGACAACAGAGCTAGACTCTTCTCAGTGGAGTCCAGGGACAGGACAAGAAGCACAAACTGAAATACAGAAAAAGTCATTTAACATAAAGAAAGCACTTCTCTACTGTGAGGGGATGTCAAACACTGAAAGAGGCTTCCCAGAGAGGGTGTGTAAACTCCATCTTTGGAGATACTCAAAGCCTGTCAGGACACGGACCTATACAACTTGCTCTGGTGGACCTGCTCTGAGCAGCGAGTTAGACTACACAATCCCCAGAGATGCCTTCCTTCCTCAGCTAGTCTGCATGAGTCTGTGATTCTATGAGACATGGAAGACCCGAATTTACAAGCAAGAATAAAAAGAATAGATGGAACATTTTAGAGGTTTTCCCCTCTTAAAAAAAAAGAAAAAAAGAAAAAAAGAAAGCAAACAAGCTTCCCTGAGTGCTTCACAAAAACTTTAATCCCTCTCCGTTTCCTAAATAGATGCTGATTTCATTCCATTCATTCTGTAAGTGCTGGAAAACAGGGGCTTGAAACAGAAGTACCGGTTGAGGAACACAGCATGAACAACACTGTTATAATTGTACCTTAACATAAAAAATAGCTTTACTTTCTGCATTTATTTATCATATCTTTGTTCTTGTTTGTTCATGATTAGCAGGGCTCCCTTGATGGCTCAAACCCTTTGTAACATATTGGGAAGGACATAAAATATGAAGTAATACAGTCTTTGGGCTAATACATTTTCAGAAATGTTTCATGCCTCATTTCTCACGTAAATTCTTAGGTTGCATTCAGCCTTCAAAGTGTCATTCATATTCATGAAGAAAAAAGGCTAGTGTTCATTACTTTCACTGATAAGCTATAAGCACTGTCAGGCTTGCCCACTAGGGACTGCATCAGTGCCCCAGGGAAAGTGTATTCTCATGGTGTTCCTATCATGAGGACATTGTGACCAAGAAATGGATTATAGGCAGATGATGAAAGTATATATAGTCTTGTCTTTGCTTAGTTCTGAGGATCCTCCTCTTTTCTCTGCATTGTTAATCCAATTCAAACTCACACCCTTGGGATTCAACATTGCAGGCAAAATGAGACGAACTGAAAAAGACCCTTTTAAGAAATGATCAGTGACACTTGCTCTTCAGATGGGGGGGGGGGGGGCTTCTG
>JAOXJK010000001.1:105334441-105350988 GCA_025774025.1 Xenus cinereus | reverse complement strand
GGGGCTGCTGCTGAGGGAAGTCTTCTGTGGTTTTCCTGCTAATTGGGGAAAGAGAGCCAAGATATAGGACGAGACCCAAGCATCCCATGAGATAATGCATGGCTCTGGCGCTGCACCACATAGACTATGATGTCTTCAAGATGTTACTGAGTCCCAGATAACTAAGGAAATCAAGACAGCGCAATATCAAACTGATTTCAATGTGTGTCAGCTGGTGTATGTCAACTATTGTTTTTATATGCACATGGTACTGGGTTGAAAGACTGCTGACCTCTCAATGACATGATACTAACTATGTTTATTCATCTTATTGATGTCAGATTTTTTTAATTTTATGTTTCTTACTAACTAGGTGATAAACTATGAGCAGTGGATTCCACCACGAGTTCACAATTCAAGTGTGGCTGGTAACAGTGAATTGGTGAGTTGCCATGAAAATGGTTCATTTGTTTTTCAGCAGCAGCTAGCAGCCCGGAAGAACATGCTGTCTTAGTAGGATTTCCTTTACTGTATGTTGCTTCCCCAAAAGTTGGAATATCTTTATCAATATCCATGGTACTAACAGTGATATCTCTTTATCTTTTATAGAATACCTTATTATTGCTCTGCTATTGATCATGATATTGCATTATTTTTTATAGAATATCTCATTATTGCTCTGTGATACCCAGGAGAAAATCTGCCCATAATCCTAGCCTGCTTAATTTGACTATGCAGTTGTTTTTGAGTAGCTGGAGTACCAGACTAAAATAATGGGAATATTTAAAGGTCAGATACGTATCAGCAGAAGCACATGAAAGAAGTCCGTACAGTGTATGTCTATAGATTGGTTGACCGTGGCTTAACTGGTTTTTTTAAAACTATTTTTAACATAAAATTTACCCAAATTCAGTGCATTTCACAGAACTAACTCTTTGTATAAATAGAGCATAAAGTTCTCTATCATCATGTACTATTTTAATATTCACTATGTGCAGCAACAGTATTACTGAAACTTTCAAAAAATTTCTATGATACAATAATGATAGCACCATTGACACAGTAAACACGCAGTAATTTTTGTCTTCTCACTATTACACTGTACTCTGAATTTAAATGTATAGGTAATTATGATTAAATCATTGCAGTTCTTTGGGAAAGGCAAAGCATTGAGGAAAAATCGCAGAGATTAGACTCTGCCATGACTAAATCCTTTATGCTGAGAAGTGACATGCTGTGCAAGTACTTTTATTGAAACTAATGCAGTTACACCCAGAAAAAAGAATGCTCAATAAGACTGAGATTCCTGGAATCTGACCAACAGTGTTTTCCACTTAGCTTCCGAATTGCTGCATTTCAGTCACCAGGTTAATCCTCATAACACCTCAGTAAGCAAAGATTTCTAACGTATTTAGAATATCTTAGTATAAAGTGGAAACAGTTTATCAGACACAATTTAGGTCTCTTTTTCTGTAATACATTTTTATAAGTGCATTTTTAAAACATATATATCTTTTGTCCATAAGCATTCATGCACACTTCATGCAAATTATTTGCAACTAAAGGGCAGCCTTATTTTTTTTTCATAATTCATATTTATTTGTGGTGTGACATGATTTTTCATGACTAAAACCTGGTAAGCAGGGAAATAAAGAGTATTCTTTTTCATGATGGAATTCTCTCCTTACAGATAGCTTTGCTGATAGCTTGGGCAAAACACAAGTACAGCTACAATATTCAAGTGATCCTATAACATGGGGGGGGGGGTGTGGAATTTAAAACGCTTTAAATGTGTTTTAAGTTAACAGCTTTTTATGCGTGGAGATGTATTGCTCTGTACACTGGCCTTCAGTATTCCCCCATAGTTCCTTTTGGAACTCCACAGAGAAGGAAGATACTGGAAAGTAGCCATTCTCCAATTAGTTTACGTTACTGATCCAGCCAGTAGCCCTGCACTTTGTGTTACTGCTCTTCCTTCTCTCATATCCTGGACAGTGGCAACTAGAGATACCAGATTCCAGATAACACAAACAGCAAGAAGAAAATTGCCTGAAACCATACCATGGGTTTTCTCACTTTTATGCATGCTTTCACTAAGCTGTGGCTGAGGGTTGCCAGGACGATACACTTAAACTGTGACACCAGGATGGTCAGTTCACCTGGTAGTCTGTCTGATTTCTCCATCAAAGAATGTTTTACCTCTGGATAGGCAGCTAAACTTCTGGACTTGAGTGCTTAGGTAAACCAAAATAAAATACTGTAAATTTAAAAGCTGTCCCGTCACTAACTGATACTGCATGAGCTTTTTTCTCTGTAGAAGAGGGTTACTCTATTTATTATTTAAGCACTTATGACATTTCACTAACAATAGACTCTACCAAATGAGTGCTTTTAAGGTAAAGAAGATTAGGGTTTGCCATTAATATAATTATCTGAATAGATTATCTTCCGTTTATCTTGATGTCTCCATGATGGAAACCCCAGATCATAACTCAGAGTCATCATGTTGCTTTTGTATCGTTACTTATAAGTGAACAAATGATTATTACTACAAAAGATCTTACATTAGAGCAACATTAGCATTTTAAACCCACTGTGATTTATTATTTTGCAAAGACATCTCACAATGAGAGCCTGAAAAATTACGCCTCAATTTTTCTCTTTAGCTAAGCTAAAACTGCAGTCCTGCTATCCTGAATTTGGAAGAGGGGTGAGAGGGTTTGAAATACAAATCAGAACATAACTAATCTAAGGCTACTTGGATTTGGCCTACAGTTGGTGATGACTAGTCAGATACAAGCTATAAAAGGGCCCTAAACTAAGGTGGATCTGCTGAGAACTTATCCTACAGTGAAGATCCTAAAGAAGACATAAAGGGTTTTAAGCTCCAAAACACTAGTTTTTGTTAGTCTGCAAAATACAGTAATTAATTCTTCAAATGGCTGAAATTGGAAGCATTTGGGTTTTGTCTGTATTAGTAACTAGCACAGAGTAATATGTGAGTATCAGCACAGCAGAACAGTGTTGATGAGCTGATCTCCACAATATATGCATTATGGCGGATCTGTGTTCAGATCCTCTCTGTTGGACATCCAATAGTAGCTGGAGTTCATCGGTTGAACTTCTGGATAGCATCTGTCATCTTAACTTTACCTGCTGTGAATTCAGTTTGTGACACTTTGAAACCAAAACACAGCTTCCAGGGATAGCTGTGAAATTCACTTCAAGTATATGCCCCTGATCGAAAATAAAATACAGATGTAGCTGTAATTTAGAAAAGACACTGGAGGCATGAAAAGATGTTTACATTCAACTCTCTGGCTTCCCAGAGAGTGTTCCTATCGTTGAATCCCAGTTCCTAGGACAGTCTGCAGTCTTCAAGGAATGTAACGTGCTGCTAAGAAAAAGGGAGTCAACAGCGAAATGCTGTCCATCATGGGAACTTCTGCGTTACTCACTGTGTTTAGCAAGAGGAGGAGTCCTAAGGCCCTGTCCTTAAGGAAAGAAGTCAGCATAACTACATCAGCATGAATGGAGTCATGCTAATTTTTATCAGCCATGAAGGAAGCCATTAAAGATGTATCTAGAGATAGGCTAATAATAATAATAGGGTTTTACATAGGTAAGAACACTTCATCAGAACAGCACCTGAAAGAATTAAACAGTTTCAGGTTTGTTAGTGTGTAATTTTACACATGTGTGTATATGTTTATTTCACTAGGTCATGCTTGGTTCAAGACAATTTCTAATATTCTGTTAGTCCATTGGTCCAACATGAGGAGGATATACCAGATTCTGTAGGATATTAAACCCCCATGCCAATTTATAATTGGACCAAAGCAAACTGGTGGTGCAAATCATTAGGTACAAACCCTTCCAAGGTCTGAAATCAAACACCTGAATATACAGGGGAGCATCTTACCTATTCTCGCTTAGCTTTCACAAACTCTCTGCTTAAACTTGTTATAATTTCAACACAAATGTTTAGTGAAATAAAACTAACTAAATACACATGAAAATGTCCTTTGCCTGGGCATAGAAGTCTTGGACTTCTATTTCTGCTTACAGAACCTCATGTCTTCATAGAAAAATATCTGAACCTTTGGCACTTGAAGCACAGCCATCTTTATAAGCAGGTATCTGTCAAGTGAAGACTGGTCTTTTTTTTTTTTTTTAAACTCTCCCTTACCATTGCTGCAGGGGATAGATGTAACATGTAATATGTGAATGCTGGGGCTTCAGATGTGCTTCATGCTAAGACTGCAAAAAGCCTGCAACCCAAACGAAAGCTGAGGAGGTTCAGAATCTCTTGAGACCCATCCCTAAGCAGCCTGCCCACTATACATTAGACTGTGCTAGCAAACTCCCTGATGACTTTGTCTCGAAGGATTATGCATATGAGGAGGCAGAAAGGATCTATTATGTGTGACCTAATTGTTGGGGAGAGTGCAATAAAGGTCTCTGCATTTCTACCTTCTGATAGCATCAGCACCAGCACTTAATCACTTGTAATATCACCAAAGATGCATTGCCACAATAGGCCAAATCCGTTATTGGTGTAAATAGATGAACATCCATAGAAGCCAGACAGTATTGTTCCAAAAAGTAGCCATCAATGAATTATGGTTTTATTCATTTCTGATATATTTACTTTTGTTGGTTTCTAATGAAAAGCAGATATCCTGTGTGAAACACAGCATATAACTATGGAAAAGAGGTTATTTGCTGTCAAAGTATGAAATTTCTCTCTGAAACTCCCAGAGAAGTTCAGACTGGAAGTGAACTCAAGTGTTTCTGGCCTGATTTTCTACATAGCAGCTGGTTTAACATAAGTGAAAGCATGTGAGATGGCTGCAAGTACACAAAGTTCCTTCTTTAGGAGCCTGTAGTACCCAAACCTTGAGTTTCTCCAGCAGGACGTTGTTGTAATGTACAATAGCAGATTTGAATTGTCATTTATGTTATTGTCATTTTATCTAGGAAAGGAAATAAGGCCTTGAATAAAGGAAGATTTCAGTGTTTCAGAACACACTCCCATACACATTTAAATCCAGTAGTTTGTCATATCTGGGATTTCTATGCATATCTAAAATGCTTCTGGGTAATGTCGTGGATGCATATATTAGAATGTTTTCTGGAACTAATCTGGATTTAAGTAATACTGGGGTATTAAAGAAGAGTAATATGTAAACAGCAATATGAACACTGATCTAAGTCTCTTGTGTCTTACCTTTTTATTTTTTGGATCCATTGGTCCCAAGCAAGGAACTGCCTAACTTTTAAAGCATTGTAGAGATGATTAATTCTTTGAATCTGAGACTTTCTCATTCCCCAAATAAGCACCATATTGCTCTCATTTTTTATTTGTAGGGTTTGAATACTTTTATTGTCTTTGTTTTTCTTGCCAGGGTACAGAACCAGATGATAAAGCGGAGTCCATGGGAACATTAAAACGATTGCAGAAATTCGTCCGAACCAAAAAAACAAGTACACAAAGCTTGGAGGATGTCAAACACGTTTTGCTCCCCCTCAGTAAGTACAACATCATATCAGCATTCTTTCCAACATTTGGCAAATGACACTGTATTGAACATAACTGTAAACAATCCTGTCCTGGTCTGTCATTCACCACCCACGATTTTCAAACCCCAACTGAGATGTTACTGTGATACCACTTTAGTGCTGACTTCCTCATAGTGTGAAAACCTGTTTCCTGTCACACTAGCTTGAGTTTTGTAACAGTATATCTTGCAAGTGGGGATTTTAGCTAAATAGAATTGTATAACAGTGGGGCCTCCGTGCTGGGGACAATTTGTTTTTAGAGTAGTTCCTAGTTTTGTATCACATTTCAGATCAGAAAAGCAAAACTCAGAAATGCAAAGATAACTTTCAGTGTTAATCCATGAGTCAGTAGCAGCTGGGAGCGCAAGAAGGTCTGTGGTATCATAAGCCTCTCATCATACCTGATTGCCTAGGGCCAGAAGACATGGGAATTCTAAACTAATGCTGGGCTCAGGTTATTTTCTCAAGTCTCCTATAGATCACTGACCTGACTGTGCAGCAGTTCTTAATCTGAAGTTGTTTTGCCAACATTAATTTAACAGTGCAGGCATTTGTTGTACGATGCATTTGAGTACACAATTATTTTTAAACCAATCCTAGCAAAATTAGTTTGAACTCTCTGATGAGCTACTGCTCCAGCCAAATCACTGCTTGAGATGAAACATATGAGGAAATTTAGATTTCAGTAACTTCTTTGTAACTACAACATACATACGTACTGGGAATGGGTGGGAGAAGAATTATCCAGGAAAGTTTTCTGAAATTTTCCAATATTTCAGATAAACTCAGCTCTCTGCAACTATGCAGCAATATGATGTTTAATTAACAAATTTTCATGTTCCATGCAGAGCCAATACAATTTTCCAGGCCTCTGATGGAATAAGAAAAATTTACCAAATATAAAATAAAGTTTGCTTTTGACTAAGGTGTCTGACCCAGTACAAAATCCTTTCCATCTCTCTAATTATCATTATTACCGTTTTTTTATGGAGTCCTTGGCTTTTTCATTATATAGAACGCAACAGACAGGATTTAAGAAAAAAGTGTGCCATTTTGTCTATGAATTGCAACGTAACAGAAGTATTTGCATTTTTAAAGATACATTAGAAGATGCTTATCTCTCTGAAGAGGACGAAGAAGCACTAACTTCTTGCATGAAACTGACAAAACCTCAGGAAAAGAAGACCTGGAAAGACAATGTGAGGAGAAAAGAAGAAACTGAGACTAGGGCAGATTTTATTTCTGCATCTCTGGGCCGCTCATACACCTCCAGACTTAATAACTTCGGAACTATTTCAATCCATTCGGAAACCGAATTTCACTTGTGGAGTGACTGGAAGCCATTTCCTAATAACCAGCTCTGTCCTTGTGACTTCTTGATTTCAAAAATAGAAGAATGGGAAAACTGTACTTGCTCTTCTCATCAGCCACATCTTACATATTCCCTAACTGATATGGATCTACAGTACTCCTGGGTAAGTGGAAGTGGTTTATTTTGTGCTGATATGCATAAAAAGTGGAAACTTTTTGCTCTGATTCAGCATTAAAGAGATTCTGTCATCTTCCATGCGGTTATGAAATGAAATAAACCAAATTTAGTTTTCAGGTAAATGGATGTGAATGCATTGTTCAGGCTAACACCAAGGGTTCATATAGCCCTAGGTAGTTCATTTTTAACCATGCAGACATCAGCAGCATTGAGATGGAAGGCTTTAGGCTATTCTGTTTCTCATCAGACACACTGATTTGTTCATGTGTACATTAAATACTCATCCTTCCAGGCTTAGAAAACTTTCTGGAAGTCTGGGGTAAGTCAGGTAGGACCAATGAAGCCAGTCGGCTTGGATCAGACCCCTAGAGGTCACTGCAATACTAGTACAGGACATTAGTTATTTAGACAAATGTCAGAGGTTGAAGAGGTATTGATGTTTCTGCCTTCTTGGATCAGCCCAGCTGGTGGAGCCTATTTTTGCAATTACCTTTGTGGCAGCAAGAAGTTTTTAGGGCCAGATACAAGGGAGCAGAGTTTAATCAGCCTGAAATTATCTTTCTGGATAGCTATCTAGAGGAGGCTTTTCTATTTTAATTGCTGCCTTTTTCTAAAGGGCTATTTTAAACTAGAAAAACAAAATCAAGAAAAATTTTAGTTGTTGAGATATAAAAAATGTGGACATTGCAATGAGGCTTTCCTCCCTCTCCTCACTGGGCACAGCAGGCCCTCTGGCACTCCACATAGTGGCAAGCACATGGAGGGTGACTGGCCGACTGAAATAGATCAGGGAAGATGTTGCTTTATGCCCGTTCCTTCTACAGTGCCCCAGGGACAGAGCTGGTTCGCACTGTGCAATAAGGCTAGCTCCCAGGAAAGTGCATCTAAACCACAGGAGGCAGGATACCTGCTGAAACCTGCCGGCTGAATGTTCAAATGGAGACCTGAGCAACCACAACCTTAGATCAGTGAGTCTCCTGCTGAAAACAGCATTTTCTCTAACACATGCTCCTATATCATTAGGAAAGGCACACACACAGAGATGTGTGGATCAATATAGCAACCATATTTCGGAATACATAGAAGTAGTAATTCATTTTATTTTCAATGACACAGTAGCTGATATAACAACAGGCACTAACTGAAAAATGGGATTTATCTAGCTGAATGTAGCCCAGAAGATTTTCCTGGTACTTGACATAGAAAAGAGAAAGGCTAACGCTTTGGTTGATAGAACTGTAATCAAAAGAGAAGGAAGCGAACTACCCCTAAAAAAAGCTGAGAAAGGTGCAGCAGTGAACCCTGGATAGTCTCAGCACTGCAAACTCCTGGGAAGAGCCTCTGGAGACAGACCTTCAGAGCAGAGCATTGGCAGAAATAGGTTGGAAACTGTGAACAAAGACTGTGCTCTGTCGGGTGAGTCCTCATGTCTGCCAGTAAATAAGACACTCTGTAGGAACCAAATAGTGTCAGGGATGCCGGGTGCCATCATACGCCTGCTCCTAAAGAAAGCAACTTTCAGTATTCCAAGCTAAGGCTGAAGTCCCAGGGCAAAATAGTAATAATGGATGTGTCGGTCAGATTTATGAGAGCATAAGTGTCAATTCAAATAATTTTATTTCATTTTGTCACAGACAAGCTGTTAACGTTCTCCACCCTGGTGAGATTTGTCCTACCCATGTTACTATTAAGTGCCAGCAAGAGGCTTAGTGCTTTTTTTCCTGCATTATTGTTTGTTTTGCCATCTGCTTTCCTGATGGGCTTCCTGACTTTAATGTATCTCTGTGGGCTTAGTGTCTTTAGATTTAGATTACAGGCAATGGCAAGACATCTCATTCTTTGCATTTGCATTCTACCAACTGGTTCAATTGAAGATTACAAAGTCTGGATTTTCAGTTTTGCTTTTTAAGAATCAAACGAGCCAACGCTGGTGGTTTTGCTATGAGGGGATCAGACATTGGGGATGATGCAGATGTACTTTCTGAAGTTGATTTACTACTTAGAGTAAACCAAATATATTCTATAATACTCTTTCTGATTCTATGGGTAAAGTATAAGGAAAAAGACCTGGATCTCTTCATGATAGAGACAAAATATGAGCGATCCTAATTCCCTTCCTCCAGTTTCTTCCCTTGATTCCTTTCTTCCTCTTCCTTTCTTCCTCCTGTTGTGGTTTAACCCCAGCCAACAACTAAGCACCACACAGCCACACATGGAGTATCCTTTTGGTCAGTTGGGGTCGCCTGTCCCAGTTGACCCCCCTAGCTGTGGTCAGCTGTCCCCTCCAAGCTTCTTGTGCACCCCTAGGTGGTATGAGAAGGAGAAAAGGCCTTGAGTGCTCAGCAAAAACTACAACATCCCTGTACTATCAACGCTGTTTTCAGCACAGATCCAAAACATAGCCTCGTACTAGCTTCTATGAAGAAAAGGAACTCTATCCCAGACAAAACCAGCACACTTACACAGCCTCCCTTATGGTGCTTCATATTGCCATTGTTTGTTTCACCTTAACCAATAAAAAGGCTGACAGAGATTATCCGAGATGCTCACCAAAATAAGAACTGTGAAAACAGACTGAAAAAGTCACATCCATCTTCAGCTACAGCAGGCTCACCAGACTCCTCCAGCTACTCTTCCTTCAGCCTCCCCCAGTTAAGAGCAATAACCCCCTGTGTTATCTGACCGCCTCCGGCACAGGGACATTGGAAACAACTCAAGTCTCACCCATCCTGCCCACCTTCATGTATTATGAAAAAATTTTGGAAGTCTGTATTTCTGTCCTTTAATTAAATACAGAACTGAGTGTGCTGCGTTACCATTTTATAGCCATGGTGCCACCATTAGCAACTTTCTGCAAAGTTAACTTAGACATAGGTCATTTTTTTCTGCATTGTTCAGCTGTTTACAATATAATTAGTGGCTGGTCAAAATTTTGCTAGGGGCAACAGAGAACATTGCTTTTTTTGGTGTGTCAAGATTGCCATTTGAAATTATTGTTACTGATATTCTTCCTCAGGAGATGTAATTTGTAAATAGTTCTTCCTTAGAAAGTAGAAGAATATATTTAAGAAAATACTGAATACTTCAGCAAAAAAAGAAAAATGTATGCCTGGATAAAGAAACTACTATGCTGCATATTTTCATATTACCACAAAGTATATTGGGGAGAGAAATGACTGATCCAGGCCGGTGTTTGTAATGTTATGAATCAGTTTAAAAAATCAGGCAAAGGATGGAAGAAAAGATTGTCCAGACACCACTTTAACAACCACTTGACCTTAATGTGAAAGGTTATTGTTTTTTATACTTCTTTTTATTCCTCAAGCTTAGCTCTGCAGAAAACAGTTCAGCTATCTGTATCAGAATATTTTTCTTCTTTTTTTTTTTTAAATTGTAGCTACTAGAAGCTGCCCTTCTGCTATTTGTATGCTAAGATCTTCACTACCTTGACAAAGTAGTATACTTAGAAGTGCTATGTCCATATGACTTTTACACAAGCCATTTCAGCCTTCTGTTGCTTTTTCTCAATCTGTGCAATTGCACAAGACTTTCGCAACCTCATGTAAGACATGGAAAATCTAGAGTCAGAAGACTGGAAAGTACAGGACCTTGGTGGGCTTGACTGGCCCTGAAACAGGCACAGAGTGGAGCGCATAGTGGAGTCAGAACTGAGGGGTCCTCTTTACAAAAGGGTACCAGACTGTCTTGGATAGCCTGAGACAGAGGGAGAAAAGCTGGTAAGTACCTTTCACCTCTCCCTCAATACTTTAACACGCTACTTCACTGGCTGACCCATCCACTCTCCCAATAACTGTGCAATATGAAAGCCGTGTTTGTAGGATGACATAGGCATCCTTTACAGGAAAAGGAGAAGAGACAACATCTCCCGCTGGAGGTAAATCAGTAGACAACTACTGGAAGTGGGTTTCTCTTCTTGGCAGTATGTTAAAAGCATGGTTAGGTTTAAAGAAGAAAGACTTAGTCATTGATACTATAAGAATATTTATCTGTTACAACCTGCGTTTGATATTCAGTGAGAACGAAAAGACAAGAGTCATTTCCCAAGACTAAAGAATACTTGGGATTTTGGTGATGAGAAAGAAAAAATCTAAGGGTGCTGCAGAGCAAGATACCTTTTCTCTCCATTTTCAGGTTAAAAGGAGAGTAGACACCTTCACAATTGGTTTCTATCCAATATGAATGCATTACACTGCGGTGGAACAAACGGTACATTTGGGAAAACAGGAAGTGCCTTTATGCCAAAGCCTATGTTCGTTCTCTCCATGTGTTACAGTCTTATCATCATTACGCTAGCCCTGCTATTATCGCCATGGTTTCAGTGACCCTATGGTTTTCTGCTTTCCTCCTGGTCTGATGTGCTTTCTTGCCAGTCAAGCCATTTCTCAGCATCTTCCTTTGGCCCTTAGTAGACGTGTCTAGTTTGACACTCATTGGTTTGTTGAAGAAATACTCTTCTAAGCTGTATTTCTGGACATTTTCTAGTCCTAAATTTCCTGATAGATTATACTTAGCAGGTTCTGGTTCCTGCTTGCCCCATAACAGCTTTGCTTGCTTGCTGTGATTGCTCTTACCCCGCACCTGTACTGCCTCTGCTGCTCCTAAACATCTTGGTTCTCAAAGAGGTGCTATATATTGCCTCGAGGTTTACACAGGTTATTGGATCTCTTGTGACTGATCATTGCTCCCTAGGTTAGTGGAGAGAGGAGGAAGAGTATAGACAGCCAATAATGAACAAATAGGACAGATAGTGCTCCTCTCAAGCAAAATGTGCTTCGAAGTTGAAAGCTGCATTTAACCATTTGCACAAGCTAGAGAATGGCTGCGGGAAGATTTTTATGCCATTTCAGCCAGCAGTTTCTCCTGCACATTAGAATGCTGTGGGCTTTAATGGACTTTATGACTGCTCAGTTTTCTAAAGCAATTTGACTGTTTTCTGCATTTTTTTCTTTCTTCAGCAAATGTCTTTCTGTTGAGAAACACCTGAACATGCCTTAGAAGAGTTTTCTCTATTACATTTTGAATCCTAATTTGGCACAAATATAGCACTAAAAAGAATGCCTGGAATTGCTTTTCTGAGACACTAATTTTCAACTGCTCCAGTCACTCTGGCTGCTTCAGTGTCAGTAATAAGTGGTCCTTTTAAAAGCTGTAGCTCTTACTACTTATTTCAGTTACAAGGTAGTAAGCCAGTTCCTCACCAAGTATAAATCTATCTTCTACTGGTATTAGGAAGTTCTGCTAAGCTGTACCCAAGCTGAGGCCCAAAGGCTTTGCCCAGGGAAGAGATGAAGAGCAATGGAAAGGGTGGCAGTAAACAAAGCAGTGAAGTGGGTGTTCAGGTGATAGATAAGCTGTAGTTGAGACATGAAAACAGGATTTGGTTTCTAAGATATGGAACTGTCCACAGCTGCTTCTCTTGCATCTTACTGTATCTTCATTTACAAGCCTTCCGACAGGTTTCCTGTTGCTTTTTATGACATTCTAGCTAATTTCACCTCTTACCCTGCTCCCCCCATCAGTTCACCACCTCAGCCCTTCACCCTGTGTACTCAGCATCTCTCTTGCAGGGTGAAGAGATAGCTAGAAACATCTCCCCTCACCGTGCTCCCCAGACAGACAAAAGCAAACAATGCTCCAGCTAAATCTGGCATATGGTTAATTTCAAAGGCACTTGCCATTTGCCAGTTCAGACCCTGTCCTAGAACCCTGTGAAAGCTTATTTTGAAATGTAAGCCTTGTGAGAGGGTGGGGATTAAGATACATTTATATGTCTGTTGTAGTCAAATATTGGTGAAGTTTGAATGACTTTGATTTTAAAACCAGAGAAAAGTCAAGATCCATGACTGAATTTTCAGTGTTTGCTTTTCCTGGAAATACCAAGCAAAATATGGACTCAGCCAAAAATATACAAATGCTAGTGAACTTCAGAGCTTTCATTTTCCTTGTGCTTCAATGTCTTTAGAGTCTTTCCCTCCTGTCACAGGAGCTGTATTTAAGAAACTATTACATCAGGAAGTTGGTAAATATTGTATGGCTTGCTTCAGTTAAATACAAAAAGTGAGAGAAAATTACCTCTTAAAGCGCAAGGTTTCATCTCTCAAGCTTTGTGCTTGGAAGAGAGGAGCCTGGGAGGGTCCAGCATCACTATAGTTGCACCACTGCACTGTGCTGATAGCAAATACCTGCCACCGTGATTCTGCATCCTACAGTGATTTGTGCTACTTCCTGAATAGTAATGTGAAAAATTTAGACATTTAATGTTTTTATCTGTGGTGACTTTGACCATGCAGTCTCAAAGTACGTTTTAGAAAACGTGAAAAATCTGATGCTGCTGCTCTTCACTATGGTAACCCTTGTCCTATTTTATATTTTTAATACCTTACTGGAATTTTCATAACTATATAAAGAATTTTGTTACATTTTACATTAATCTTAGAGGCATGTATACCTAACTCTACTAAAAAGCTTAACAATGCCAAACTTTTCCATCCAAAATTGCTGGACTGTTCTGTAAAGTTAGATTGCTATTACTTGCTAGCATATATAAGGCAGAATGATATTTAAGAGAATTTATTTGAACTAAAAGGTATTTTAAAATACTGCAATATTTTTAATATGGTTACAAATAACTCCAGAAGAACATTTTAATTAACCTCAGCAGATTTCGTGAATTTGCTTCTGACATAACTGTTAGGTACTGCAGAGCTACAGCTAGAGAGAAAAATGAAAGGTTATTTTGGATTACTGTCATGAGTGGAGTATGAGGGGAATAAGAGAAATATAATTGTTGAAAGAACAGAGAAAATTGTGCATTTCATATACATATACTTTGTAAATGGCATATGAATTCTTAATAGAAAAAAAGGAATGCTACCTGCTTCACGAAACATGATTAATAGTCAAAATATAATTAAACTAAGCGCAGTTTTTGATAAGAAAGTGTCTGATGAAAGGCTGATTTCCTGACTTCCTGTTAACATCCTTTAGAATTGCCAAAATGATGCACTTTTGCATAACGAAAGAAATAGATTGTGTTGTCTGACTACCTACACTGTGATGTTATCCTTCTGTGGATCTGCTGTCCAGATATTTTAAAAGCTATCATTTCTTCCCATACACCATTCAAAGAAAAAAAAAAAAAAGAGACATACATTACGTTGCTTAAGCAGTGCTCCTGCCAAACGAATCAGCTAATATAGGCTGTGTTTTGATCCTGTGTTGTGCTAATGCATTAGCTACTGATGCTGTCAGGAAGGTTTTGACCAATGAAGCCATCAGGTGTCTTGGGATCTGTCTGTCCAAGACTGCAACTTTTTAAGTGCAATTTATCTCCTTCCACGAAGTAATGCAGTTTTACTTCTGCATAGATTCACTTTTGAAACCTAAACTTTGGCCTGATCTTGCGCTTGTTGAATTGGTGACAAGTTTCCCATTTGTAGTCAAAATGTTTAATCTTCACTGTGCTTGCATTAGCTCAGTATGCCTTTTATGTGTGCTCATCTTTATTCAGGAGAAAAAGAAAGCTTAGCTTCACATTTCTTCAGTGTCCCTGATGAAGCTGAAATTAAAGTGCTACCCACATGACTAATTCGATAAGGATTTTGAGGCTAAGGCTTCAGTAAGGAAGCCACAACCTAAGATGACTCAAGGATACTTACTGACCTTAAGTTACAAGGTGTCAGGTAGCAGTGCATACAACAATGCCTAATATTTCTTGTCTTCTTCCCTAGCTAATTCAATGACTTTTCTTTTGGGGAACATTAATTTTCTGGAGGTTCTGAGCTGCCTCAGGAGCTGATTATGTTTGCTTGCATGTTTTCCGAGTGTAGATTGAGCTAGTTATTCTCTTTGGTATGCTTTAAAGTGTTCCTGTAAAGCCTATTTGTGAAATAAGTCTTTCATAAATCAGAAGAAATTAGTTCTGTTTTCATCTGCCTCACACAGAAATGTAGGAAAAGTTACATGGTATCAGTGCTCTGTAACAGCATAAATATAAAAGTGAGGATTTTCAGTGCCAGAAAGGCATTAAGATTTCCAGGACTGCAGCATTATTATAATGAATGTTTTTCAAAGTCCAGTAAAAGAAGTACTTCTGTTGTGACACTCTCCAAAAGCAGGGTATGTCTTGCATGATTTCAAATTTGTTTTTAGAAACTGAAAATTTAATTTGAATACTGGGGTTTCATCCAACATTGAAAAAAGTAATTGTGGGTAAAATGAAGAAGAATAGGGACTTAAAAATAAGACTGGAAGCGAGACAATAGACACACAGTGGACACGCCTCTATTTCTGCTATTTAAATACTCTCGGTTGTATGAACAGATCATTAGAAGACAAAGACCAGGGCTTTTCGGAAAGAACTGGACAATGATTTGTATCTGAGTATTCTCTTTTCTTTTGAAGGGAATTCAGCTATGGTAAAGAATTTTCTGAACTGACTTTCTGTAGACTTTTAATTGATAGAAGAAGTTCACATTTCCTAATACACAAGCAAAGCAAATTGGAAACTTGAACATAACATAATTCTTGCCGGAGGTGCTTACGCTCCAATCCATTTGAAGAAATCTGGCTGAATATTTTTCGTGAAAGGACCAAATTAGTTAGCTTAAATGACATGAAACTTTTCATTCACTTCTACTTACAACTTATGTTAGATAGCATACCACAAGGAGTGACAACAAACAGTGCGTGGGAAGCCAGAAAATCAAGAATTCAGATAGTTTAAGGTCATGAAACAGAAACTTTTGCAGATATTTTGAGGATTTCTATATTTAGTTCTGGATTGTGTAGGTGTTTAAATGACTAGATTTCCTTCCTCACAGATCATCCTTGCTTCCACATAACTCCCCCAAAAATTATTCAGCATGGCAATACAGCAATACATGTGGCCTCAGTTACGACAGGGGACTAGTACGTTACCTGCCATGCTTTGCTCTCAAATAAATACAGATAACAACTCACATGCTACAGAAAGATGTGTACAGGTGCAAAAGGGCAAAATCAGTTAATTCTGGTGGCCATTTTAAGATAGGTAGGATATTACTCAGGTTTTTTAGTCTGAAAGCCTTGAAATTAAACTTCCAAAACTTCAATTGCAGCTATATTCACTCAATTTTTCTGCATGTCTAACTACAGGGTCAGAAGCTGAGGATTATGTGCAGTCAATAATCAACTGCAAAGTAAATAAGTTTTAACACAATTTCTTAGCATTTCACTGAACTATAATGACATGATAAATCCTTATTCCAGTTCTTCATAACAGCACAGCTTCCTTAACTCTGTGAATCATGATCCAGTGATTAAGGATGCAGACAATGCAGATTGAATTCCCTGCACTTCTACAGACCTCCTGTGTGATATTAGACAAATCACTTAATTTATCTGCCTCAGGCTTCATTTGCAAAATGGGGATAGTATGTTATTTCACACATCAGACAGTTTTTGCACGAGCAAGAATACACATGCCAACTTGTGCACCAGAAAAACAGGAGTTCAA
>JAOXJK010000001.1:105303830-105334424 GCA_025774025.1 Xenus cinereus | reverse complement strand
CTCCCTTCTGATTCATCCTTTTTGTTGAATGAGAAAGACATTCAGTAGAGAAAATGTGGCAAATATTACAGCTGCATCATTAAAACTACATCATAAAACATACATGCATAGGGGTGAGATTCAGGTATCACAGATAGCATTAATTCTCCCTTCCCTCTGCTTTCAAAGATGTTTCAAAGGTTTTTGTGAACTTTCGCCTCGCAAACTAGAGGAGCATAATATTAACGTTTCACTTCACCATTTTTTACATGTATTATAAAATTGCTTGCTGTAAACTAGCAGGCCTATATCTAACTTTCAGAGTGTTACTGCTCCTGGAGTGAGACTCCTCTCCAGTTTGCTCTCTGTACCTCAGTAGAACTTTAGCAGATCATGCAGCTGTTGGAGGGAAAAGTTTTGTTGCCGTTTCATCAACCTCTGCTTTCCTTGGCAGCAACAATGCAAAGGAGGCAGAAAACACACAAGATAATATATGTGAAGGAAGTAAAAAGGTTCAAGAGAAGTGGCATGAAAAGAGTGAGTCTAAAGCTCATATACTTTGTAGGGAAGTGAGGGGGGAAGGAGTTTGATAATACAATGAAAATTGGTGGAGAGAATCCTGAAGAAAAGTGGGGTGTTTGTGATGAGGCAAAGCACAGTTTCAGAGACGGCCTTCCCTTTGCATTCTCTCCCCAGAGACAAGTTACTGACACGTAAGTAAGTACCTTATATCTACTGAGTACCCTGACTGTTCCTGTGAGTGCTTTTAGCCCACAGCTTTAGATAAAGCATATTATCTTAAATCCTTAATGAAATAAATTCATGTGACTGTGCTTCACTTCATCTTGGCGATGGGCTAAGAGCACGATCCCATGCTGTCAGTGAGGCCCAGCTGACCTGCAGCAACTTACTCAATCGTGAGCTTTTTCAGCCCCCACCCGAAGCATCCCAGGGAGCCCCAAGTGAGGCAAGCAGACCACTAACCATGACCAGTACAGAGTACAGCAGTCACCTGGCCAATCGTCCCCAGTGACGGACTTGGTGCCGAAACCCAGCAGGAAAAGTGCTTCCTCTTCTTTATGGGGGAGCTCAGTGTGGCTGCAGCTTTCCCACCCTCAGCCACCCCTGCACTGGAGCAGTTATCTGACGGATTGGGGTAACCCCCTACACCTGCCAGACACACGCACAGAGCAGGTGCCAGACCTTCCTGCAGCAAGGTTCAGCCTGGAAGTGGAGCATGAGAACACATCAACCACTGAAGTCCCATTCCCTGTATGTGTGATTTGGCAGGTCTACGGGTGGAGCTAGCCTGATCCACATCCTGCTTGATTTTGAAGGTATTGCCATTATTATTAGCACCTGAATCAAGTGTTGCAACAGATAAGCCCGCAGCTCTGGTACAGAGTGTTTTAAGAAAAGAAAATCAACAGAATCATCTGTTCTTGATGATGAAACGTTTTTTGTGTTTCTGTTGGCTATCAATCAAGTATCATATCAGTTAGATGGGCAGAAAGAAAGTTTTAAAACCAATTACAAATAAAGCCAGCTTGTCCCTCTCTGTCCTTTCCAAATTTTGATTTTCACCCACTCGAAACCATGTTCAAAGAGAAAGGGAGAGTAGGATTTTTCTCTAGAATCAAAATGAAATCGAACCCCTGCAAGTGAATATGCAGTGTACCACACTTTATTCCTTTTCATGTTAGCATTTGCACAGCGGTCCTAACGCTGTGGATGGCACAGCAACTTGACACTCTGACATCAGTGAAGAAATTCAGCAGGAGATGTTTACTGGTAAAAGACGGCTCAAACTACAAAGAGTTTCCTGACAGCAGGCTGCGCGTTAGAGTTAATCAGAATTTACTTTTGTTGATCTTGATTCTAATCAGAGATAGGCAGGCAGACATCATGTACATACCTTGAAAAAATTCCCCTGCTGCACTGCCAGCGCTTGTGCATTAAGCTGCTCTAAATGCTGAATGAGGCATGTCATGTTTTGTGTATGAGATTAAAACAGAGAGCCTGAATTCATTTTTATATCAGTTCCCTTTATTGAAAATCTCATGTTTAGGTTTTCTGAATAGATGTGCAAGGCAACTGTCACTCTTTATCTGTAAATGCATTTGTGGGAGGCTGAGCTTCTGCTGGATAACTATAAAACAACACTCATATAAACCTGCAAATAACATGGGATAAAGTGCCCTTGTAGCTGATTAGTAATCGCACTGTTCACTAACAGAATCCATTGAGATGTTCCAGGCATGAACACTGTGATGTAGCTTTGAGCTACATTTTAGCATTCACTCCAAGAAACAGCATGCTGGTTCACTTACTTATGTGCCTGAACCCACAGCAGCATCGCCCTGCCGGTTACTTTCTGTTATTCATCATAGACGGTAATGTGTATTCTGCTTACAATAAATTGTACAGGAAAACCACCAGTGACGCACATATTTCTGTTGGAAATTATTACACGGATGCAGGATAAGCCTGTGGCTGTGTTTTACAAGACACTGACCTTGCTGACTTTGAATTTTCCCAACAGGAATACCTAGAACATATAGACACAACTTTGGCTCTTAGTCTTCAAGGTAATAAGAAAGGGATTTGTTCAATAGGTGAAAGCCGATCTCCTTGAGAATCCTTCTGTCACAATAGTATAGATTTTTATTAGCTTTAGTGCTAACCTGACATAGTGTAGGTATGACTGATCTGTTCATCTACTGCTAATGCAAGAGAATGTGCTGGGATCAAAGTTTGAGCTAAGTTCCTGGTACTTCATTTTCCCTATAGGCCAGGCAGTGTTGGGAGCATGCCAAGGACATAGTCTGAGGGCTTGGCAATGAGACACTTCTTCTTACTCATAACGTAGCCACCGCTTTTTGTACAAGACACATCCTTAAATTCAGTAGAAGCTCTGGTAGTGATGCTCTATAGCCTGTCCCTGCCATATTTCTTTGTGACTCCATTGACCTCAGTGGCAAAGGATTACCATAAGAGAAGGAAGAATCACAAAAATATTTTTCCAGGAAGAGAAGGAAGCCCCGTAGTCTGAGTGAGGCCAAATTCACAATTCCTGGGACTTGCCATGGTGAGGGTATTCCTGCTGCTCTTCACTCTGAAAGTTGCTTAAACAAGCTTAGACTCCACTCTGTTGTTCCCTCATGCTGTTTCAGTGTATGTATGGCATTAAAAATCTCTCCAACGTAAATTATTTAGCAAAGATCAAGTTTTTTAAGCTAACTTTAGATGTTTAGTTATTAGCTTTACTGAATAGCCATTTTCTGTGGCCTTCATAAGAAATGTACTTTATACAGGATAGGAGTCCTCTTGATACAGTGTTAACTTCCTGCCAAATCAAGGGTGTAAACTTAAAATATTCTTTAATCCTGCCTTGTCTCTTAAAGACTTCAAGTTTCTGTAGCTTCTTCGTTTTTTATTCCTGATGAAAAGCACATAGGAGTCTATTCAACAGGAAATTACACACCCTGTTGCATGAAGCCCCTAAGCATTTTGGACCAATTTTCAGTACTAATTTCTAGATGTTCGCAGCGATGAGTTTGCAGTGAGTACGTGAGTTTCAAAAGCAGGACCTTAAGCATCCAGCTCCATTTCCCAGCATCCCAATGGAAAATCACAGCCTTAATCTTTGGAGTTAAAATTAAAATTGAGTGTTTAGTTAAAATAGTTATAAAGACAGCCCAGCCTGCAACATCTGGCTTCTTCCATGGGTTGTTGGCAGGGGAGGGTGGGCTTAACTTCACTTTTGACATAGTTCCTTTTAGTTGCCATAGAGTCTTTGCTGTGGTAGTTTATGGAGAGAGCTCTGCTGAGGAGTTGCAGTGACTGTGACTGTGGCTGGCCCTTGCTCAGATCAGACCAGGAGAGGGAAGTATCTAGCTATGTTCTGGCCCATAATTAATACATATGAGGAAATTGTGACCTGCTCGTGAACATTCCTTGAGGAAATAAAGATTAAAATAGTTAAGTAAATTATTCACTGCAAATTATTCACTCAGCTCCACTTGCTATTCTGAGATTTCTGCAGTATCTAAGGGAGCTAGATTATACAGGGAGAGGCATGGCCATTAAAGCAGAGGCTGAAGGCATGATTCCTTTCTTGTACAAAGCACAAGTCTTATTTTAATAAAATAAACAGACTAACGCACTCTAGGATTGCTTAGTATTAAGGAAAGCAATGTACAGCCCCAAGGTGTCTCTGAGTTTCTGGTTAAACTCAGACCAGATTTGTCTGTCAGACAATGAAAAACGAGTTGCTAACATGAAGAAAAGTCTCATTTAATTTCCTTTTTGACGGGTGGCCAGTATGCTGAACCATTCATTTTACTTTGAACTCTACGTTTTTGTATTAGAATAATCAAATATTGAAGGAATAAGTTTACACTTGCAGTTTAGACTGGAAGTAATCTCTTCTTTCAGGGCAAGGTAACTGGATGGATGGAGCCACTGAAGGGATATGGCACTGGTGTGGCTCTTGATATCATGTGGGAGGGAGGCACATAAAGCATTTGAATATCCAGGAACATTCATCATGGTCCATTCATTAGAACTGAACAATGGTAATAATAAGTTATAATGTATGTTGCCTTTTATAAATATAATGACAGTGGGAATCATTCTCATGGGGTCATCTTAATTATTTTTAAGTAGATAGCCTTCTTTTTTCCCCATAGGACTTTCCAGAGAGAAGAGTGACATTGCCTGGGTATTTCTGATCCAAGCCCCATAAAATTCACCTGAAAAACTCCTATTGATTTCACTAGGGTTTGGATCAGGTTCAAAGACCAGCAAGGAAATGAAATAAGTTACCTGCAGTTGTGTCCAATAGAAAACTAAGTATGAGAATTTTTATTTTAATTTTACATAGATATTCACTCCCCCTTGAAAAATTAGTTTCAAATACAGAGGATATAAGCACTGAGATTATTATTAATTTTTAATTCAAAAGTGGCCCCTTTGAAATGTATTGATTAACTAAATTAAACGAACTTAATGTTAGATGTGTTTGATTTTCTTCACTTTGTTACTTTTTAAAACTGGTGTGGGTCAACCTTCCAAGGGCAAGAACATAATCAGGTCAGCTTTCAAGCTGCTATAATTTTTCTGATATGTGGATGAGGAAAGGAAATAGATATGGGTGGGTACTATATCTCTTGAAATGGCCTCTTTCTTCCTGTTTAACAATAAATATTCTACAGAAAGGAAGCTCATATATTACTCTTCAGATGAGTTCCCATTTTATTAATCATGAAGATTATAACAGTGGCCTGAGACAGGAAATCACAGTCTAATGATTAGCAGAGTCTGATTTAATACTTATATTTGGATCAGATTAAAAAGAAAAACAATATACTGCAATGTACTTACATGTAAATAATCAGGTTTAATTACTATAAAACATACATACAGCTTTTATGACAATATATGGCCCTACTGAATTACTAAGGTTGATTAAATAGCCAGGGTAAAACCTTGTTATGGTTAGAAACTTAAACAGAATTTTTAGGTGTTGTTATCTAATATAGGAAGGAAGCATATTTATCAGAGTTTTTTGTTATTATTATTATTTATTAATTAATGATTCTTAATAGTAACAATTATTCTGATTACTGATTGATATGTTGTTATTATTAATAATAACACTAATAAATGTAACTCTGTTCTAAATTAGTGTAGTTCAGATTAAAATGTGAAGTGGAACATCTTGGTTAATGGGTTGAGGTTCAGCACATACTCAGCTGCAATCCAACAACCTGGGGAACAATCTTGCATTATATTTGGCAGAATTTCAGCACGTTAACTCCAGTTCCTCTTCCCCTTCTTACCCACCTGGTTCTTAGAAGGTCTGGAAAGGAAAAGCTCATTATACCATTAGCCTGTAATAGTTATTCTTTCACCAGTCAGTCTCAGTCCATTCAGTTGTCTGTTGATCACAGTCCAAGAAGGCCTCCAAAACTTTTCTTAAACATTCAAATAGAAGCCCAAATAACAAACTGAAATGGGAATTCATCTGATGAGCAGTGTATTATCCCTCCCTGGAGTATTCATGACAGAGGAAGAAGAGAGCAATTCAGCCAAGAGGCTATCTGCCTAGCTCCTCATGCGTGCTTCAGAAGGTCAGAAGTGTTTACGGGACTGCGAAAGGCAATTCTAAGAAATAAGACCTGTGCATTTCTCATTGGTTTTCAGCCATCAGTTCTTTTCGTTTTCAGTTGGGATGGTTTCTTGTTTTAGCTTTACTTGACATTAAAATTCAACCAAATCTAATATTAAAAGGATGACATAGAGAAAGAAAGGGGTGTGCACTGAGTATTTGGATTCACAAGGGTTTCTGAATTTTTATTTGGTACAAGAGACCTCCACAGTGACTTGCTTTTTAAAAGAGCTTTTATCTATGCAAAACTTATAAGTAAAAGTTGCTTAGAATAGATTTACTTGAAAAAAAATCACTTTAAAAATGTTATCAATATTTTGAAAAAAAACATTTTCACCAGTTTTTTGTTTTATTTTGTTTTTTCTATTTTGACGCTTATTCTTGGACCTTTTTCTTGCAACTTATTTAGAAAAACATCTGGGGTTTTTTTATAGTAATTTTAAATGAAGATTTAACTGAAGCTCTGTGGGTAGCCCAGAAGTTTGGGGCTTAAAATTGAGAATTTGTCTCCATCTTCCAGCAAAAAGTTGGCAATTTTTATGGTTTCAAGTTTTGTGGCCTATGATTCACAACAAGTCAGTTTTATTTAGGATACTCAAGACTTTTGTTTGTTTGACTTTGGCAAATAATACCAAGCAAAATGAAGGAGAAATTCAAAGCTATCTTAATACCTTCACTTTCATTTAGCCTCTGGGCTGTTTTTAAAGGGACTATAAAGGACTTTTGTCATTCTCCTCTGTCTCTTTGTTGTAAGCCTTCTGTTAGACTTGCTTCTTCTCCTCGTGACTTTGTCACCAAATCAAGGACAATGGAGATCTGAAAAGTGCTATTTCAGGGTTTTCAAATTCTGTGATGAATCACAAAAATTTATTCCACCATGCAAAAGAAAAAGATGGCTTTAGAAAACTTCCCCTCTCTACTAAACAGCGACTTTTAATCGCTTTGCTTTCATTGCATTGCTGTAGAGCTAAGAGAGAAAGTGAGGTGTTAGGGACCAGCTAGACCATGTACCACAGTGCAGTGCAAATCTGCTGGGCAATAATATCCCTTGGGCCTCTGAACAGCAGCACACCTTCTTCACGTTGAGTCCCAGCAGAAGTTGATATGAAGTCAGTGCCACAATGGGGAAAAATGAGAGAGGAAAGCAGGATGATTTTCTTGAGGTTTTCCAAAGTCTTTCTGAGGCCTGATGGTGACACAGAAAGAGATGAATTTTAAAGCATTTCTCACTCCAAACCCTGTGGTCATTTTCAACTCATCTCCTTAGTGCACCTCTCTCATTCTTTTCCCTGTCACTTCCTTCTCTCCTTCCTCCCTCTCTCTCCACATGAAGATTTCAGCTACCTCACCCGTGCCACAAAGCAGCGGCGTGAAGTCACATCCTGATAGAATAAGGAAATGCGTAAGCGGTGTATGCTTGTCTAGTACACTTTGTTGAACTTAGTTTGGTTACAAGCTAGTAGCAGTTGCACATCAGTTGAATAAACCCAAATTAAAAATGCTGAAGAGAAAACCATCTAATGTGTCTGATAAGGAGAAAAGTCAAAAGCCAAAGGTAAGAATGTTTAATTTTTATTGTCAATGAATAATAGCAGGAATTCTTAACAACTTTTTAAAAGAGGTTTTCCTTTTAAATCCTAGCTTCAGGATTTCCTGGTGGGCTAACAAGTGCCTCAGTGTTATAATCTCAGGAATCTATTTGTATATACTCACTTTATAAAGTAATGATGCCATTCAAGGAATCATCACTGTGAAGCTGCTATAGCTGTGCTAAAGAGTCCTGCTACTCGACTTTTTCTGTTGTTATGTGCTCTGAATCAGTCTTTTAACAGAGAGGCTCACAAAAATCCCCTCTCTCCTTTTGATCTATGATAAACTGATGATGTCCCACAAAAGAGTGTGAGAATCAGTGAAAAATTAGAAAAGCTATTAAATTTGTTCTTTATTTTAATAAATTTGCTTTTGCATCATCATAAACAAAGGAGGAGAGGGTACTTGGCAATCTGTGTTTGTCATCTTCACTTTTCTGGGAATGATTATACTTTCAGCCTGAAAGAAATATTCTGAATAAATTGATGGTTTGCTATACTGGACACTTTCCACAATCTGGAATTGCAAGAAAGAAAATGAGAGTTTTGCAAGATGTGTAAGGATGTGTCCTATGCTAGAAATTTATTTTCTGTCCCTGGACTGGGTGCAAAATGACCCTTGCAAGTGGATTGTAAGTCTGAAGAGAAATGGCTAGACTAGACCTGTGCAATTCAGTATCCATTTCAATTTCAATTTGCCAGGGCTGAAAATTTAACTAAGAGATTAGAAAAGCCTTTCAGTATATCTCTGCTCTCAGTAACTCAATGTCTCCTAGTTTACAGACCCATCTTCTCATTGTTTGGGAATATACTTCATTTTGTAACTGCTAGGTCCTAAAGTATTATTGCGGACATTATTCCAGCAGGAATGTCTTCTGGTTTTACACATTGGTTTTTGTGTATTGCACTTGCAATTTTGGACTATGACTCGTTAACATTTAATTAAATGTTAAATTATTTTTTTAAATTAATTAAGTTAAATTAATTTTTTTTCCTGGATTTGAAACAACTTTGAATCCATTTTCTCACAGACTTTAATGGTTTTTTAAGTATATCACTGGTTGGTATGTACTTTCTTCAATCATCATACTGTTTTTTAAAGGCAGGGAAGAAGTATAATTAATATCTAATAACACTACAGGTTAAGCAAGAAATGACCAAAAGAAACTGTGGATGGGCTTTGTTTTCCTGTCTGTTAAACATTTTGAAAAGCCAGTTTTGGTCACTCTCTTCTTATAGAATAAGTCATTCCTTAACAATGGTCTGATATTTATTTTTTTTCCCACACACAGTTAGTTATTCATTCATGAATGCATTCCACGCTATTAAAATGCTACTATCCTGGCTTCTCGAAAAAGTATACATTTATATCATGGTCATGGATTTGATTCACAGTATGCGTAAAGCACGGATAAAAAGAGTCCAACCACTTGACTGAGAGTCAAACCTGCTGACTTTGCTGTGCTGACTTTGTCTTACTGTAAGTGTTTACAAAAATGGAAAGGTCTTGGTAAAGTGGCTCAGGATGTCTTTCTTCCTCAGTAGTGTGCTTTGAAACACTTCACCTATGGTAGTCCCTCTTTTGCACAGAATTTTGTAAACTTTCCACGACAAGAATGTTTTCGCTGAACGTGCTATTCACAAAAAGGACATGGGAGGGGACAGTCCTACGTCACACAGCATAGAAATCTTAGCTTGTAGCATGTTTCGAAACCTGCCCTGCAGAAGCAACGCAAATGCTGAAGTTGCTTAATAAAGAATTTTGTAACATGGGGCACAGGTCCTTACCTCCCGACAGAAGTTACAGGATTTCACAAGTGACTTCCCTAGATCACTTCCTGGCTGCCCCTGTTCTGCGCAGACAACATTTGGTACCTCCTCATACGCATAGGGCAGGATGCCGTTGCCGCTGTGGTGGTCTTGGGTTTCTTCACCTTGCCTTTAGGTGGCTTAGATGTCCCACTGTCTCCATATGGGGCTGACACAAGAGCCATGGGAAAGCCACGGGGGTCTGGAGTCTTAAGTGAAAATCAAGTTTGCTACCTTAGGCCTGCAAAGAGGACACCAAAAAGATCTTTTTAGGTAACTGGATCTTACCCATAGTAACAAGTTGTCTTTATCACAATTGGATGAAATTCTGGGTATCAATTCAAGTGTTTCACAAGGATCCTCTTTTTAATCCTTTTGCTTTTATTTCTGTCTAATGTGGAAAATATAGGCACCCAGTTGCGCCTTTTGATAAAGACAAAGGAATACCATTCAAGGCTGGTGTTAAAACCCTTCTCGGGGCAATTTGCTGTCCCTGCATAAAGCCTCTAGCTGTGGTGGGCAAGTCAGTGACCAGTGCAGGACTAATATAGATTTTCAGTATCTAACTGCCAGTTCTCTGTGTGCAATGCATTACTTTACTTTATTGATGTCGTGATTTGGGCCGGACTGGCCACTGAGATGATCACTGTGGTGCTTAAGAGACATCTACAGATGCATTAGTTGCTACATAGACAAAAAGTAGCATCTTACAACCCTCAGTCTCTGATATGAAAGGGTTGATACTTGTCCATTGCCATGAAATAGTAGTGTTGCAGTTTGTTTACTTATACTGCAGGTTTTCTGTAGTGCTGCAGTCATGCTAATAACTTCTTTGCATATCTGGCTGCTTTTGCATATTCATGGATATGCAGATAACTGCTGTATGCTTTGTATGTAAACTAAATAAATAAGCATTTATTACTAGGCAAAAAAAAATTAAAAATCTACACCCAGTGTGACTCAAGAGAAAATAGAAGATGTGAGGAATGTTTTCAAAAGATACACTGGAACGATTCTGATCCTTTGCCAATGTTTACCATTGTAGCTACACATACTGCTGTGGAACTGTATATTTGGACCTCGTACATCAGCTGAGGACCCGGGTAGTTAACTATAAAGGAAAAGTCCTAAGCCTTTAAAATACCTTGCTTAATATTGAAGAAATTCAACCAATTGAAGGGCTAAGCTCTCTATTTCAAGTCTGTCTAATCTAACCTGTCTATCCAGGACCTTAAATGACTTTCTATCACAACAGAGCCTGTGCATCTCCCATGCGGGCATCCACCAAGAGGCAGCTCTCTCTCGGCGCTTCCTTTCAGCCCTCACCTGCCCCCTTTTATTTTCTGTCAGACGAGACGTGGCTTGGTTCATATGGTGAGCTGCAATATTATTTGTGGCCAAGTGAGGTCAAACAAACAAGGTCTTGCACCTAGCCCTGAGGTTTGTGGTCATGCTGATGGCCAGAGTCAGCCCTGCTCCAGCAGCTCACTGCAAGTAGAGCATGTGTTTCCTGCATTGCTGGAGTTTTAGTTGCAGAGCAGGAAAGTACTGTAGCAAGAAAGGGGAAGGATGCTTTTACTAGCTTTTTCAGGTATGAGTTCATGCAGTCTGTCCCACCACCCCTTAAAGAGCTGGGGAGGGGAAGAGCAGTTGACTTAAGATGGTGATATTACAGATGCCAGTGGATCTGGAGAATAACATGAGACAAATTTAGAAAGATGACCCTGAAAAAAATATTCCAAGAAATTATACAGGAATGCAGGACCTACTCTCTTTTTCATGCGCTTCAGGTAGCACCATATCCTGGCACCACACAAATAAAAAAACCACTAAAGCCTTTTACAACTATTCTGCATTCCACTTTGCACTGTTTTACACATTTGACCAGGTGCAAATGACAATGGAAGGTGCAAATAATCTGCAAATCATTCCCACGTTGTCTTGCCCACTTCACAGGATGTAATGTGCTGGACAGAGCTTATTTCTTTCTCTCTTTCAAATTCCTACAAACATAATAGCAAACTTGAGAACTGCCTGATGATTCTTGGCTTTACTTCAAGATGAAGCAAAGATGACTTTGTGCCATTTTTTCTGGCTTGACTGAAGAAAGTCTTGTGTCATTATTTTACATGACAGTTGATCTATGTTTATGCTAAAGGTTTGAGACGTTTTTGTTTCCTTATTCTGCTTCCAAATGCTCTTGGTGCTTGAAACTCAGATTACTTCTGGTATGTAAGACAATTCAGGGTCAATGCCTGTACATTTTGTTTAGGCAAAAATATGTCCAAGATTCTAATTAAATCAATATTCAGTTACTTAGGCGATAAACTATTATTTATTTTCAGGGTTATGAGAAAATAGTGACAAATCCAATGGGAGGAAATATTTTAATGTGAAACTTTGTTCCCTAGCTCTATTCCATACCCATATTTTTACTTTTTATAAGCTTTAAATGAAACCCTGCCTCCATGGAAATCAATGCAGTTTTTACCATAGACTCGAGGCCAGGATTTCCCCTTTTTATATATTCTTCACAGAAGGCCTGATCTTGATTCTGAAAACACTTAAATGAATAAATTAGCTGAGATCCCATTGATTTCAATGGGATTTGTCATCTGAGTAAAGTTTATTGCTTGCCTAAGTGTTTGGAGACAAATGCTGTAAGCAAGTTTTTCGGTGCTGCTTTTTTCTTAGACAGAGGCTTGTGACTTTCCAATGGGGTATACTTGTTAAATAAAAGAATATAGAAAATAGGTACAGCAAATCTAAACACCAAAAATAATTCAAGACATAATTAGATCTTCTGGGGGACAAGATCTACAGTGAAGAGATTGCTCAGTGTTAATGAATATTAACTAGGATTTATCCCTGAGTGGGGAAAGCTGAGGGCTTTAATTTTATTTCAAAGGTAAAGACTGGTAGATTTCTGAAAATAGCAAGTTTTATATTCTTTTCTTTTCCCCTGAAATTTTGAGTGCATAATAAGTGAGCCACTGCTAATGTCACAGTTGCTAATTTTCACAACCATGACTGAAGTGATGTTCGTTTCCATTTGCATTTCATTCTAACAATGATGAGGGGTGATGAGTTGATGATAAGCTGTTTTCACCGTACTGCCCGCTGTGCAAATTTATGCTCATAGGCAAAGATGACACATAGTTCTGTCATTAAAGGTCTTTCACTGCATTGTCTCTTGAAGAAAGTCTGTTTGTCAAAATCCATTTGAACTCTGTTAAATAAGCAAAAACGGATGACAACTTCTGGGAAGTAGTTTTAAGAACCTGGTTTATAGTCGAAATACCTGTGGGCCTTTATCAGGGAAGGTTCAGAGAAAGAAAAAGTGATAGTTGTAATAACTGTGTGTGTGTAGATGGGTAAAAAAGGGATTGCAGATGACACTTCAGAAGGTGTTTCCTGTCTCCCTCAGGCTTCATAAAAAACTAGAACAAGGTTAGAGTTAACCTTGGGTTATATTTCTTGTGTGAGTGGAAGGCTTAACAATCATTACCGCTTCTCTTACCTCTCCTATTTTTTCTTCATTTATATCATCATTTTGCTTATGATCATCAGCCATTTCTTTTTTTTTTTTTTCCAACAGCAGTTTCAGAAAGTAGTTTGTGTCTTAACATATATGTTAGCATATCTCTTCTAGTAAGGTCTTAATATTTGAGGAATTTTATTTTCTCACCAGAAAGTAAGGGTCCGGGGTCTTTGTGAGGAAAGAACATACGTCTCTCCCATGCCCCTTGACAGAAGGATGACTATGATGTCCAGACTCCACATTTTGGTGTCCAGATCAACACACAGGCTCATGGAGGGCTCACACAACTCTAGCCTGTATTGTGTGCCAAAGGGAAAAATTAGATGTGTGGCCTGGTCCACACAGTCCTGACCTCTTTTGTGTGTTCCCTTGATTAGAACATCTTTTAAATTTTGACCAACTTTGTGCAAAATTGAGGTTATTTCTTATTTCTTGGCTTTCCTTCATTAACTAGGCTTAAGTCCTAAATAGCAGAATATTTTAAAATAAGTGAGAGCAATTTTCCTCAAAGGAATATTTTCACATTAATATTAATTTTGCTTAGAGTAACAAACCCAGTTTGGTTCTTTGTTTGCTTTCCTACGGAAGCAAGAGCATTTCAAGATGTCTGAATCACCTTCTGTGGCCATTTTTAGAACCACATCAGCTATAATTGTAGTCTCTGACAAATACTGTAGCACAGCTACCAAGGTGACATAAATCAGCATTAGTTACCTTCTAATTCTTTAATTAGCCTTATAGAGCAACTGACTTACTTCAATATTGTGTTTCTAGGAAATGCAAAATACCCCAAATTAAACATTGGCCAGGATACCTGTCATTGGTGAAAAAACAGTAACTGTGTACAGGCAGGACAAACAGAGGATGCGGCACACAGTTTTCGGTAGGTTTCAACACTCTTCTAGTAATCTGTGTCATAGCTAAAACCAGACTGAAGTAATTATAAGGCCCTCGTTGGCCAGGTGGTATAGGCATTTTGTGGGTTGCTACAAACAGCTTAGCTAGAAAACTGAACCCCTTGAGATGTGAGCAGAAACCTCTAGCAATATCCACCACAGAGAAGGAAAATAAAAAGTCTTCTAGGCCTCTATAATCACAATATCTTTTAACCTTTATCTTCTGAAAGCTTGCAACTGAGACAGCAGTCACTTAGATCTTAGAAAAGATTACACTCTCTTCCACAAATTAGCAACATCAGTGTTTTTGCTTGAGACATTCTGTTTCTTGGCACCAGGCTACAGATTATATATGCTCTAAATATTTATCAAGTCATATGTCCTTTAAACCATCCTAATGGAAAACTTTGTTTTGTACACCAGATGAAGGCACCTGTGTGCACGTGTGTTGATATTCCTCAGGAAGATGAATGATCACCTACTTTTTCCTCCAAGTGACATCGCTCCTGCATAAATGCTTGCTCTAACCTTTCTAGCTTTTTATGTCTTATTCCACTTAACAGTGTGCCCAAGAGCATGTTCTTACTTTTTTTTTTGTCCTTCCCAAACTTGAGACTGAAATTCCAGCTTAGGGAAAAGTCTGGAGATTTATAACTGCTTCAGGGAAGCTGCTTCTTTGACTATACACCATATTATACACCATACTGCCACTTTTTCCCCCATGCTTCTTTGGTTTATTCCATGGATACACAGAAAGCTGGATAATGACTTTACCTGTACACAGTCTTCAGGCTGCTTACTTGCCAGTCATAACATCTACTGGAATCTTTCTGATAAGCTGAATGTCAACAGTAAACTGTCTGTCATCTCTAACCATTACCCAGCATTGAGGATGACAAGAAGCTTTCTCTGGGAAAAAAGATTCACCTAATATTTTGCACTATTATGTCTCCTGGATGGACTTTTATTCCCTTTCCTACTCTTTTATGCCTTCATCTCTTTTATAGTCTTCACAAGAGCAACCAAGTAACCTCACACTCCTGTCCTTGACTTCCATGGGGTGCTGAATGTTTACTTCCTTGGGAACCATAGGAAGTTGTAATTCCTCTACTTGGTCATGCTGACCTCATTCAGAAGGTGTGGTAGGTTTGCTGTTCTTTCAGGTAAATTGCAACGCAAGGTAGATATGGGGCTACTGGAATATTTGAGCACTTTGGGTTTAGGTTTTTCTGTAGGATTTCTCTTCAGGAAGAAGAGAAGCAGTATAGGAGTGCTGTTCAAGCAGAAAGCATGGAAAAGCTATGGTGCGGCTTCATGTCTTCCCTCTACCATTATGTTTGAGATAGAGACGGAGCTTTGTCACTAAGAGCCTGCAGCCGTGAGATAAAGAAATCGTCTTCACGTAGCAACAGCACAGCCAAAAGCAGATGTGTGAAGATGAGATGACAAAGTGGCCGAGACAGCTGAATGAGCTCATGCAGTTTGACTGTCTGCTGCCTTCACCTGTGCAAAGAGGATGCTGAGCTTTGCCAGTCATGAATTGCTTTCACTCGCTGCAGTTGTGCTGGTTTTCTCCTATACATGTCTGTCTACCACCCTTTTAAGGCCAGATGTTAAGTTCAAAAACTGCTTCTCAGAGCTGAAAGGGGACATGGTTCACTGATGGATGAGCAGCTCAGAGTCTGTGTAGAGGTTGCATGAAATGACTGATGATGGTAGAGCAGGCAGTCAGCTCTAGTCATAAGTACAGGACAAGGCTGATATTGTCTGATATCGTCTACTGGGCTGTTTCCATGATTTCCTTCCTGTCTCTATAATGGAGCTTATGTTCGTTTGATTGGTCTCTTGGTAGTTGTGTCTAGATGGGTAAAATGGAGTTTGGTTAGTATCTGAGGGAATGGGAAAAGCAGATATGTTCCTACCCATTCATGCAAGCTTAAAATCTTGCAGGTGGCACAATCTCCTTTGCAATGAAAGGCAGATTTGAGTAGGATTTGGAGTATGGCCTCGAATTTGGGGTTCACGTAACACCTCCAAGCCCTCATTGCTGTCTGTGCCTCAGTAGCATCATGTCATTGGTGAGTGTCTCCCAACTATGTGTGGTTGTCATGGATGTTGCAGGAGCAGTGGAGGGGTGAAAAGCTTAGTCTCAATTTTGTTGTGTGTAAGAACGAAAACACACTTCAAATGTCCAGTATGCTTGGTTTTTATGAGATGAGACTGTAGTTTTCCACTGAGCTGTGATAGCAATAACCCCATGCCACAGAGATAACCGAACAGAGAGAGGGGAATTGATGTGCTCATACCAGATTAGTACTATTTGCCGTACCCAGTACTCGCAGTGAGCTGCTGATTGTGCTTATTCCTGTCTTTTATAAGATTGACCTGCACAGAACCAGGATACTATCTTGTCAACAGATTGCTAAATTTTTTTCCTGGATTGCAGAGGTTGAATTTATGATACTAAGAAAATCCAGAATTTGACACATCGTAACTTCTGCACTAAGAAGTATTCTTGCGCAGTGCCAACTCACTAGGAAACCCTGAGCTGTAAACCATCTTTGACTTTCCATACTGGTCGAAAACCAAAAGTTTATTGAATTTACTTTATGAGTTCAAATTTTCGAGGAGCGTATTTTTGATTCCCAGGCATACATTGTGCAAACATGTCCAGTTTTTGAAGCCTACAAGTCTGCAATGAAGTTCCACATGTGCTTTCTTCAACTGGAAAATAAGGATAACTTTGTCCCACTGATGGTAATAAGCCAACACTGGAACACAGCCTTCTGACAAGGCACGATAAAAGGGGGAAAAAAAGGGTGCCACTGGTCATCATTTTAAAGGAGTCAAAAGTTAACCCAGTGTAATGAGTATAGTCTTTTTTGTTGTTGTTGTTTTCTAAGATAAAAATAATGTAAATAAATGGACATATAGATTTGATGAAACACTAAAATTTACAGTGACTGACAATAGATACTGCACTGAATTTTGCTTCTTTACTATAGTGCATCTCCATTAAAGCAATTTCAGCTAATCTCACTATGGATTCATTAATCAAGTGCAGTCAGGATGTCTGAAGGGAGATAATGAGAGGGAAAAAACTGTCCTATTGTTTGGATCTTATTCTTCAGCTAGTTAGTTTGTTTATCATGTTCTTTAATATTTGTATCCTGATAAATAAGTTCCAGTAACAATTAGTTATCATAACAGATGACTAACACATCCTTAATTACTTACAAGTTCAAAATTATTCCATAAATAGATCAATTACCTTTCTGTTCTCTTTACATCACATGCCTATACAGATTTCCAGCCTATAGTATCAGTTAACAGTGAAATGGAAACAAGGTGGATCAGTAGCATTTTAAAATTTCATCCCTTTTAGTCAAAGGTGCAAGCATCCATGGAGACAAAGTCCCTAATCCTACATCTTTCTCTCTAAGCGCTAACATCCTAAATGCATACTGCAGTATCAGCAGTCTCTTAATGTCTTCCAAAATTTCTGCTCTAAAAAACCAAAGAAAAGGTTTGTTCATTTTTTACTCATTTAGGATTGCATACTGTATATCTGCCCCACATAAAGCTGTCACTATATTACTTTAAAAAAAAAAAGAAGTCGAGGTTCCAAGAGCCCAGTGGGGTTGGAGACTGCTGAAGATGGGAATGTTTATAAGCTCTGTGATATTAACTGCAGCACTCAACCTCAGGTGACATAAAGCATGCAAAAAAGAACTTTCTGTCAGTTTTATTATTTCTAAAAAGGTTCCCCTTGAAAGAGAAGAGTGACCTTGCTCTGCTGAGCTGACATATGCCACTGAATTAATGGCTAAGCTTTGCTGTAGGGAAGCTTACAGAAACATTACAACTCCAATGGCTGAGTTTGCTGTGAACATTAATCAGGGGAACCAACATGATGTATCAAACACTCATTTAAAAGTAATAAAAACTAACTCTCTTTCTCCCTCCCTCCCCCCAAGTTTCTTAGAATTAGCTTATTGTTGGTCATTACCTGTTATCAAGGTTAAGACTGCAGGACGGGAGTAAAACTTGTATAAGGGTTTTCTAAAATTTGCTTACTCTTCAAAAAGCCAAATGACCTTTTGGGACGGTCAGATTTAACTGTGACTTAGAGGGGTTTTTTAATATTGTTTCCCTCTGGAAGGTTATTTGAAGGAACACCTTCCACTGGAAAGGTGCCTCTCCCTAGCAAGGAACGCAGAAGCTGCCTTTCATTCTCGGTGACTCCCTGGGAGCAGGACCAGCTCCCACGTCACGCATGAATGAAGTGTAAGGTACGCGAGGAGGCTCTCTGCCATTGAAATATCCTCTGTAAAGGATCTTGTACGGCTGTGGTACAAGGGTTGAGCCAGAGAGGCTCTGCTCAAAACGCCGTCACACCAGGACGGCAGGAGTACTTTCTGCCTACCCCCTGCTGCGCCGCTGCAGGGTTGGCAGGCGAGCGTGCTGCAGTCGGCGGCTGTGGCTGCTGCCCAGGCTTGCTGAAAGGCACAGCAAAGCCCTTGGACGTGCTGTGTCTCCCAGCGCTGTTCTGCACAACAAGGCAGTAGGCTCCTTACGGCCACCTCTGCTCTGGCGCGGGGGCACTCACGGGAGTTGCATGCAGGAGGCCCCCCTGCTTGAGGACGCTACACCGGCTGCCCTGCTCCACGTGCGCGGAACAGGCACGGGGCTGCCTTTAAAACTGAGCCCTTTGGGGCTGCACGCTCCTCGGCTCATCTTTGGGCATACATATTTTCATCTTCACTCAAAGCCTGTTCTGCAAACACCCATGTGAGTAATTTCTCTCACACGAGAAATCCAGCCGAACCCTGCTGCAAGGTCAGGACCTAGATAACACACGGCATTAATAAAATTGTGCTGTATAAGTAAGCAGGGATAGGACTTTAATCGAAGCGAGTTGATCCATTTTTAAAATATGAACATTCATCTCTGGTTCGGAGAGGGGAAAGTTTCAGGAGAGGAAAGATGTTGGTATTTAAGGGATTAAAGATCAAAGCCTGCAATGCCTGCGTAGTGTTTAACCAGCCTTTACTCAGACAACGCTCCCCTTTACTGCAGTCACCGTTCTGTGGAGGGTGGATTTCCAGGCTTGTCCCTCAATGTTTCTGCCCATGTGTAAATGAAGGGTAAAAAAGGATAGCAGAGAGGTAGAAGTGCACATCATGCCAAGTCCTTAACTGTCACTTTCATAGCTCCTCTGAGTTTGTCACACATCCTTAACCTTCTTTTAAAGCCATTTTCTTTTCATGGTTTTGTGTGCCACTGAAAGTCACTTTTAATTAAATGTCATATAAATAATAAAGTCTTAATTACATAATTATTGCAAATACCTGTGTGCACACTCCCAGAATTGGATAGACTTCTAGAAGAGCACTTGGAGTGACTTTTCTCCCTGGGAGCTGAGAGTGCTCTGCAGCAACTGGGAGGAATGATGGTGCTCAAAATTCAGGGTCAATGGGCATTTAAAGGAAAAGAAGTCAGATCCCTCTCCCCTTGCACATTTTGCAACAGACAGTTTTAAAAAACTTTCTTGGTGTTAAGATCAATGTTTCTTAAATTTCTTCCTTATTTAGTTCTTCATAAACCTGTTTAATCAACACAGCATATTTTTTGCCAGACGAAATTGCCTTTTTGCTCAGGCTTCCTGCGTGGCTTGCCTCTTCCTGAGGAAGACTTAGAGACCTTGCAAACCACCTTGCCCTCATTTAACTTCATGAACAGTAGCTTCCCCCTTGCTCTCAGCTGCCTCAGTGCCTGCCTTGCGTGAGTTGCCCTTTGAAAACACTCGAGATCTGAGTTTCTAGTGGAAACTCTGACGTGCGGAGTGGGTTATCGGGAGCTACGTGCTGTATGTCAGCGTCGGTTCAGGCTTGGGAGTCCGAGGCTGGTACCAGATAGCGGTACTGATAAAACAGCCGCTCAGTGTTTACTTTGGAGAGGGAAGTTTGTTGACCTGGAGGAGTGTTAAGTATGATTAACTCATTATTTTTTACAGCTTTTCTTTTCCAGTCATTTTCCTCCATTAAAATTAGTGTGTTTGCTCTGATTCTTCATGGTAGCACTTTTGTCCAAAGACCACTTTGCTCCCCTCTTTCCCCACCTCCATGCAGTTACTGAATACCAGAGCACGATAACAACCAGCCTTTTATAGAGTCATTTTTAAGCCAGTTAAAAATGCCATTTCAGTAGATTGCCCTATTTGAGTTAGCAAGAACAAGCTGTATCTTTTTTATTGCTTTTGACTAGCAAAGTACAGGGTTTAGGCCATGTTTCGTGTGGGCTATAAAGTTATATTAATAGCTTGGTTAGTGGTCAGAAGTTCTATATGTGTAACTAATGTGTAAATAGGAAAAATACCCTGAGGTAGGGAGGTCACGTTGTCTTCTTTTTTTTTTACTTCTGTAAATACTTCTGAATTACTCTTTGGTGAGTTACTGAATCTTATAAGCAAATTTTCATTCTTTATACAGAAGTGAGGGGTTTTTTGTTGTTGGTTTGTTTTTTGGTTTTTTTTTTCACTGAGCATCCAAAAAGCTAAAAATTGCTACCTTGCCTTCTGGGAAAGTAGGAGACCATTTGTTTGATTATCTATGCATGAAGATAAGCTAGCAGGGTGTCAATATTCATCCCTACTTTGGCAACTCTTAATTTCATTCTCAGAGTAGTCTCCTCCCTCTGAAAGGACTAGGAGCAGTAGAGAATAGAAGAAATGAATCAAATCTTGGGCTCCGGTTATCTACATTGATCAAAGCAGCAAGCACAGACTGTCCTCTTGGGAGCTGCTGTGGCTTCTTACAGGCAGAGAGGGAAGAATACAAGTGTCTGTGGCAAGCGAGGAAATTGGGCAACATGCTGAGCTCCTTTTTTGTTACTTTCAGGGACTGCATTTGCCCCTGTACAGCTTACATGGTCTGGGTAGTCTAAGGATGAATGGAAGCTAAAAATGAAAATGCACAGAGGAATTTGAAGAGATGTACTTGTGTGAGAGGGTCAGTACAAAGCCGTTGCATCATGCTGGACTTAAAAGCTATTTTGAATAGGACTCGAAGCAAAACATAATGGGCCAGAATTTCTCACAGCGGGGAACCAGATCTCTCAGCAGTGTGAATTGTCCAAAGGAAAATATGAGATAATATCACCCGTAATGATTATTTAGCAAGATAACTGCCGTCAGTTTTGGCTCAAAGGTTGTCTTTAGACACGAAGAAGCTCTGACTAGTTTATCATAAGAACTAACTGACTTTGCCTATGACATGCCCTCCAAGGGAAGGATGTTTTATAACAGAAAGATACGGATTGCAGAATCTCTTCTTGTTGCTTTTCTATTTGCATACCATACTATTTTCTGGGAAAAATGATAGGCTACTTACAGACAAAACAGATCACCAACTGCAGAATGTCCAATTAAAATAAACAGCAATTACATAGCACCTACACCTTTAAAATTATTATTTAAAGTTCCTGGATTTAAGGGAATTGAAGATATAGGAAAAGATGGAAGAAGGATTTAAAATGCTGAAAAATATCTTTGATATTTTCTGTTATGCTAATTTGGTATACCTAAGGGGAAGGGATGAAAGTTAATGCATTGATTTGTAGAAATTATTTGATTGGTCCTTGTGTGTGGAAAAACCAAGTGTTTCTCCCCATCCTTGCGTCCATTAGATTTTACTGAGCAAATTCATATTTGTTTAACGTATCTATTGGTAGCTCTTGCATGAATCCAGCCAGAAAAATCACTTAACGTTATAGGAAGCTGAATCGTGGTATCAAAAGTCAATAGCATATTTTCTCCTTGTAGCTTTGCATTTACTTTAAAAGCTTCCCTTCACCTGGAAATAAGACCTGTCCGTATCTTCACAAAGTAGGTGTTCCCTGACACTAATGTAGTGACTGACACTACTGAAAGTAATAGTCCTGTTCCCTTTACAGCCCAGAGCTCCTAAATCTGCTTTTCGTTATCAGTATAATGGGGTTGAATACATTTTTAAAAGGTGGTAGCTATTGATTACTTAATGGAAAAAGTTAGTATAGAGAATTGCTGAAGCAGCCCTATTTAGTGCTCTCCAGTGCAACAAGACCATTATCTAGAATAGTGGAAATCATCCTGTAACCCTTATTAATATTTAATAGGGATGAAGCAACATTGAAGTACACTACAAAATAGCCCAAGGCTTCTGCACATGTAGGATATAAGGTTGTTTCAAGGGTCAAAAAAGAATAACTGATTTCCCTGTGCTCAAGCTGTTTGTAGGTAAGACCAACTATAAACAATGTTTTTCCTCTTGTTCCTTTTAAAGTATTTGCAGCACATCTGCACTTTAATATACAGTTATTCCTACTAGACATCTTGAAGTGATTGAACGGAACAGAAAGGTCAGTGTATGTTTAGAGATCGCTGGGTGAGACTATTTTATACTTTCCCAATATTGCTGTGAATCCCAGCCTCCCTCTTTCTATCCCTCCCGCTCCATGCTGCAGGGCACATTTGGCTGGGTTGACAAGCCAGTGAAAGGTGTTAATCCTGTCTAATAGAACCATAATCCTTGGGGCTGTGTTTTTATATCATACGATTGAGCTAACCCCTTGTCACAGGATATTGTTCATCTACTTAATAGCAAAGTTCTTGACGGGAATTTTAGATAAAATTAAAGTGTACAATCCAAATTGTCCTTTTCAGTTTCACAGGGTGAAAACAAACAAATAAACCACAATGTTTAGCCAACAGAGATTTTCTCAGAGATTACAAACAATTAAGAGGAGAGCTGTGTGATTTTTTCTTTTTCTTTTTTTTTTTTTCCCTCAGTGGATAGTAAATGTCACTTTACATGTCCAAAAATATTCACAAATCTGGGTCAACTTCTTCAGATAACCTTTGGCTGGAAATATTTTTCAGGTTAGATGTGCCCAGAAATGTAGTGAAAAAAAATTACGCTATTTCTTTTTCTCTTAAGCTGCAGTGCTTAGAACACGGACCCAAAATGTGGGTGCACTTTCCTCTTACACCTGGCTGCGCCCAAGAGCCTTCTGTTGCTATGTTCATATATTATTTTTTTTTTGGAGGAGGGGAGCTGGTTGATAAGTAAGTGTGGAAAAACAGGGAAATGAAATAGCAAGGAGCTTTTATTTTCAGTTGTATTCCAGGGGATGCTGATTTTCTTCTCAAACGGAGACTTTAAGACAAAGTATTTTCACATGGTTTCCTGTAGCTTTTCTCTGTCATATTCCACCCCGCTCCCCTTCTCCCTCCCCCCCCATCCCACAAACTCTTTTTAGTTTAAAAGTGGCTGCATGTAAGAGATAAAGGAGCTAATATGGATAGCAGCCCTTTGATTTATGAGCAGGGAGAGACTAAAATGAGGTCCTTCCTGTATTGAAACACCCAGGGGAGGTATGTGTGCTCCAGGTAGCTGGTGTCATTTTGATGAACTCCTTCCTTAAGATCGTGGTGGAGAAGCCTGGATGCCACCTTGCCACCCTGTGTGGCATCAGGAGCCTGACGCTGATACTGGTGAGTCCCACAGAGGACTGACCACTGCCAGGAGAGGAGAGTGTAAGGAGACTGAGCAGCAGATAGCAGCTTGGTAGCTGTGGGCAGAACAGGCATGGAGATGTATCAGCACTCAGAAATTTGCCAGAAGCTGAAATCATTACTTCTGTCTCAGCTCAAACAGGTCTTTGGTTTTCCGGTTTTCCAGAGGATGGCACTCCTGCAGCATTACTAACCCTGCCACTGGGGTAGGGAACTGGAGGATTGGCACAGCAAAGGTGGTGTTCCCTGCAGCGCTCAGTGTTTGGGCAATTCTGTTCCTCTTACCATCACTGAGAGATTTCTCCTTAGCTTCTATGGGAGCAAGTTTATGCTGCCATTAAGTGTATTGGCAATGTGAAGGCAGGCAATGGGATCAGCTATTAAACCAGTCCTTTTCTTCCCTTCTTTTGTTGCCCAAAGGATGGTCTACCTCAATTGCCTCTGAGGCGATCTCTTGAGAACTCTTACCTGGCAGAGAAGATTGGAAAGCTGTAATGGTAGAGCAAAGCCAGGAGCTCACAGGCCCTTTTAATGCTTGTGGCATTCCTGGATGGAGAGTGAAAGGACGTAGCTGGAGATGCTAGGGGCAGGGGACACGATGGGTGCTTTAGAAACCTGGGGGGAGATGAAAAGGTGGCTCTTGTGGCTAGGGATGGGGGAAGAAATCAATGAAGTAAGGAACTGGTTTGGCTGAAAGCATGAAGGCAAGGTAAGTGGATGAATAAATACAGGAAAACCTGTAGCCAGGTAGTCTGAAATCACTTATTAAATCATTCAGGACATTTGTCCTTTTTTTTTTTTTTTGTGGCTTGCTGTTTAGTTCAGTGGTTTTTTCCTTCAGTGGGGATTTTGAATACACAGAAATATCCTGAGATGGTATTGCATAGTACTTAATAGTAAACCCTACTCAAGAACTCTGGTACTGCATTAAAAGACTTTCAATTAGTATGGAAGAGTTAAAAATTTTAAAATACGAATCTGTTCTGGAGTTAGCTTTGAATATTGGTGAAGATATAACAATTAGAGACTGTAGAGTGGATAAATGTCCAAATTCTGGCTGTTATTAGGGCCACACTTAAAGGGGCTTCTGACTTGTCTTCAATGCCAATTTTATGCAGTTTGCCACCATGGGCAGTGCAGCGTCAGACCACTCTGCCTGGGTATGTCTGGCAGGTATTTCTGTGTGACCTCTCTCGCAAAAATCTGCTGCGCCACCTCCCTCCTTTCCATGTCACTTAGCCACATGACAAAGGGTGAACATTAGAAAGGAGTAGAAGCAATCCGTTCACGGTCTCTTAATGCACAGCTCAGGTGATGCAGCCTTTCTTATATTAAGCAAAACTGTGGCACAGGGAAAAAAATTACCTGTTTATTCTTAAAAATAAGATTTTTTAATTGGAGGATTGGAAAGTAAAACACGAGGCCTGCCTAATTATTCTGTTACTTACTCCCTCTGCAATGTATGGACCTTGGACAAAATGTATTCATAATGCTCTGTGGTCCTTGCTGATTCTTGTTGGTAAAGAACCTTAAACAGTGTCCCCAGCTGTGAAAGTAAACTGTATAATTTGCCACAGTTTACAGCAACTCTATAGCTTGTATAATATTTATGGAAACACCTTTTTTCCTAATCTCATAGATAGCAATCTTACCTAGAAGTAACTCTGTGTATAAGTAATGTGAAACTGATGTAGAAGAACTCAGAATCATATCCATAGTGTTTGAAGCAGTATTGTTTCTCTTATTCATTCTTCTGCTTCTGGCTGTACAGTCACGATTTTTTCCCCTATAGTCACCTCCTAGTTTGTTTCCAGCTGGATGTAGCAGTTCATAGTCCACTGATCTGGGAGGAATTTTTAACAAACAGGTGACTTGACAGTTGTATTTAAGTCTTAATAACACAACAAAACACCACCAGCGAGTCAAACTTTGTCTTCTCTTTTTTTTTACAGCGCACAAGCAGCTTTGGAAGCTTTGACCGTTTCAGGCATCACTCGGTATCGAAGACAGATGATTCAGCTCAGGTCCGTATAACACAAAGTCTTACTTTCTTCATTTCACTTTCCCACAACAGTTATGCAAAAACATTGGGAAACTATTGTGTAAATTTTACACGGGTGAGAACTTTGCTTGCGTACCTGAATCTGTCTGGGGGATTGACTCCTTGCCAAAATGAACAAGAGAAAGACACCTAAACTTTGGTACTTTGATGTGAAGATTAGAAACAATTTTTCAAAAAGACAGAAATGCACATCATGTTGGTGCATGCCCAAAGTAACCAGCAAGTACATGCAACCCACAGATGTGTCATTTCTTTTTCAAGACCTCTGCAAAAATCCGCTCAATTCCTATTTGGATTAAGGACAATAAAAAATGGGAAACAACATTTTATAGTATAAAATATATTTTCTTTCTGCCATCCATACTTACAGTGGTGTGCTGCAAATCTGTTTAGGTACACGATTCCCCAGGAAAATGGATAGGACAGACTTTTTTTATCCTAACAGCATTGTCATCCTTAATATTTTCCTGTAATTCCTATTCCACTACACTGAATCTCATTCTCATGGTGAATTGTTGCTCGCTTTTTTATTTCAAATCAGATATCTGAGCTGGAGACTATAAGCGACATTGGAGAAGCAGTACAAACTAAAGCAGCAAATAATGGAGGAAGTTTGGGTAAGAAGATGAGAGCCATTTCCCTTACCATGAAGAAAAAGATGGGTAAAAAGTACATCAAGGCACTCTCTGAGGAAATGGTAAATACAGCTTAAAAATCTCATGTTTGATATGTGTGTGAAGTAAAAATGTTATGTGCAATTTTCCTGTTCATGTTTTGTCTTCAGTTATGACAGTCCATAAAACCATGGTAACATATACTGAATTAAAACAGCTTTTGATATGTACCTTTTCTCTACAGTATCACACAGTAAGGGCTGAAGATAAACAGCATATTATAAGCACCCCAAAAAAATCTCCTGATGTGGAGACCGAAGGGAGTATCAGATGAACCCCATTGGCAGGCTGATACTCAAGCTGTAAAAAATGCTTCATTAGAAGAACTTAACTTTCAATACTTGAATTATTTTCAAAGTCAATTTTGTAGAGGTCAGCCAGCATCCTAGAGCTTGACAACTCATATGCCTTATCTGCTTTTACCTTATCTAGTCTTAGTCAACCTATCTTTATTAAACATAAAAACCATATAATTTTTCAGACACTGCAAACTCTGTTTTCTCAATATATTGTGTCAGTGAGTTCCAAATTTTAAAAAACATAAGGAAAAAGGACTTGTCATATCTAAGCATCCTATCTCACACATGTGACAATATCAAACAAGAAGGGAAAATAATCAAAAACTTCAAAAGTAGAAAATAGTGTTTCACAGAATACCTTTAGACATTTTTTGGAGGTCAAAGTCAAGGATTCCTATTTCATTAGTTCAGTTTGCACTTTTGCTAAAATTCAAGAGGTTGTAATCCATGATTCTTGTATTATAAGAAACAAATCAGAATTACAACATTTACCTTCTGCACATTTACAGCAACAATTCACATGGCAGAAATTCAATGAATTATCTGGTTGGACACACATGTAGCATGATCTTCATTCCTGCAGGAGAAGATGGCAATCAATACCAGCCCACTGATTAATCCACGGGTTATGCTGCTGACTGCTGTAATGAGCAGTGTCCTTGTTAAAAAATGATATAGTCTTCCATTTCAATGCTATGCTTTATACTTACCTGTATGGGTCTCTATTTCATACATGCACTGACATCTTTGCTTAGTTTCGTCAGCCAACTGATGAATAATTAGTATTTCCCCAAATATAATGTAACATCCTAAGTACTTCACGACGTTTCAGTTGCATCAGGATATCACGCACATTGACAACATGATGAAAGCTGCTGAAGAAATTCCTTCCTTTGAAATCTCATCATTATTTCGTTTAGTTGTTATATCGTCCCTCACTTATCTGTGACTGAAATATGGAACTTAACTGTTTTGAATACTCTGTGATTCCTGAGGTGTGATTTAATGTTATAAACTCAAGGGGCCAATTCCATACACTATTAGATTTTGTGAGAGAAACATGCCTCTCTTAATTCTGAAATGCACTGGATTTTGACGCCAATGTGTAGGTTGGGCAACGTGGTGAGCATGGTGACGGAACACACCGATGCCGTACATGTGTGCAAGCTGTCTCCTGAAAGTTCTTGCTGGGGTGCCAGCCTGCCACCAAGTGCCCATGATTTTCAGACATTCAGTGCAAAACACAGCTGTGGCAGCTAGCACTTCACCATGTGCTTTCAGAATTAAACTTTATATTTCCTCCTCTGGGACAATAAGAAAAAACACCTTATCTGTCTTCCTGCGAATTTCCTGTTACAAGCCTTTGTGGATGCTGTGGTTGTGGCATATTGCAGTCTTCTGAGATGGAGAATTACTTTAGCTGCTTGAGCAGAAGTGGAATGGAGTGAGTAGGGCAGTGAGGAGATTTATCCAAGTAGGGCAGGGGATTTATCCAAGATCATAAAGTCCTAGGGGTGGTGCTGGGCATCCTTAGTACCAGGCATCAACTTCTAAAATGCTTTCTCTCATGGAGTGGCTCTTAGTCAAGTGTAATGACGAGTTAATCTCCAATGATGATTTAAAAGAAAAAAAAAAACATAAATATTTGTCTTGGTGGTTAACATCTGATTTTTGTTTTAAAGAATGAAGAAGGAAAAGATGACAGTGATCCTGGTGGTGGTATACACACTGAGAAGGTCTCCCTGAAAGCCAGTGACTCTATGGAAAGTCTCTATAGCCTGAACAGTGGCCAGAGCTCATCTAGTAAGTACCAGATATCCATACTTCTTATTCAGTCACCTGATCAATATTGTTATTGTTTAAGTCTGATGTATCAGAGCTGGTGATCAAAAATGTGATAGAAGAGAGCTCTTCAGTCTGGCAGATAAAGGTATAATTTGATTAAATGGGTGGCAGCTCAGGTAGATATACCTCTCACCAGAAATTAGCTGAGTGGTTTTAAGAGTGGAAATATTAACTGAGGTAAAATAATCACATGGTTTATAGGGGATGTTGCTGGTATGTATGGCATAAATATTTTGGGGGGCTATCAGCTGCTATCATGCTGGCACCCATAGGGCTGCATTCACTGGGTACAGCCACACAAGCATCCTCTCTGGGGGGCAGCGATTGTGAGTTCATACATCACCCTGTAGATGTGAGGCAGACAAAGAGCGAGGTCTCCCTGAGATGATGGGTGATGGGGGCCTGACCTGGTGCCTTCAGGTCATGATGCAGAGAGACACAGTCTGCTTCTCCACAAACCCACTGAAAACCCTCCCCAACAGGGTAGTCTCAGTCAGAGAGCAGTTGAATCTCTGATGAGAAGTGGAGTTTGCCTCCACCTCTCCATCTGTTGCTGTGCTGTGGACATTTGCTGGGCAGCAGGCCACAGCTGTCCATGGTGACGTTGCTGTGCCATCACCACAGGCACCACGTGAGCCCTAAGTGGGGAGTCGAGATGCAGTCCAGATCATTTGCAGTTAGTAGTTAATCTGGCCCTGAGATGGAGCTATGCACTTAAGCAATCACCTCAAACAAAACCATTTTTATGATCATTTTCTATGATGTGATTTGTGAAAATTGTATATGGGAGTTTACTTCCAACACACTGCTGCTCTTATCTAAAAACATATTTGGAAGGGATATTGCAGAGCTTGCTCAAATTTGCTTGAATTACTCTGCCGATATTTTATTGCTCAACTTGGATAAAATGACAGGCAGAAATGTTGATAAGATTAAAATATCCCTCTGCAATGCAGGTTCCTTTGATGTTTCAGCTAGCTCTGTAATGAAATAAAATAACTTCTACAGTACTTGTTTTCATTTCTCTGAATAAACAGGAGAAGTTCAGCAGAATTAATTCCCTAAATTGCACTTTTAGAGTACATTTTATTAATCTGCAGAGGTAATATTTCAAAAAGTCTGTGGGCAAAATGTGTAGTCTATTAGTATCATCACCAGAAAAAGATTACTGTAGGGAAGATGTTAATGAAAGATCGCCTACCTACTTTCCTCAGTCTCTCACCGTATGCTTTTTATTAAATGTATTTTTCCTGGAATGTGTCAAAACCACACAGAGTACACTCTTTCTCTAATTCTGTACTTTTGAATGCTTTCCTCTTGGCTGCTGTGCAGAATTGCATGTTTGGGCATTTGGTGCAGGAGTTCTCTCAACTTGACTCTCTTTAAGGTGGGGTGACCAGCTGCTCAGATGGAACAAGCAACAGGGACAGCCTCCGGTTTGATGACGAAGTCCCTTACAGTGGGCCCTTCTGTGGCCGAGCCAAAGTTCACACTGACTTCACACCAAGTCCTTATGACACTGACTCTCTGAAAATCAAGGTACGACAACCACCAGGATTTCCTCTTTTCCAGCGAGAATGCCAGGGGGACGTTTCTTACATGTAAAGAATATGTTTACTAATGCATTTTTAACTGTTAAGCATATGCAACACTCTAAAAGCAAGACCAGTCTCATTTTGCAATGCTTCTATAAGAACTTGGTTCAGACAATGCTGCTAAAGGCTTTTTAAGACATAGACTCCAGATAGGTATCTCATCTTGGTATCTAACTGGATACCACAGCTTTCCTCAGTAAAATACATTTTACTTCTCACGTAATATGCACTTCCCATGTACTATGCTCTTCACTGGATAAAAAACTGGCTGGATGGCCGTGCCCAGCAAGTTGTGATTAATGGGGTGAAATCCAGTTGGCGGCCAGTCACCAGCGGTGTCCCTCAGGGCTCGGTTTTGGGGTCAGTCTTGTTTAATGTCTTTATTGATGATCTAGATAAGGGGATTGAGTGCACCCTCAGTAAGTTTGCAGATGACACCAAACTAGGTGGAAGTGTTGATCTGCTTGAGGATCGGAAGGCTCTACAGAGGGATCTGGACAGACTGGATCAATGGGCCAAGGCCAATGGGATGAGGTTTAATAAGGCCAAGTGCCAGGTCCTGCATTTCGGTCACAACAAC
>JAOXJK010000001.1:105259340-105286973 GCA_025774025.1 Xenus cinereus | reverse complement strand
GTCCTGTCACTGCAGGCCTTTGTAAACAGACTCTCCCCAGCCTTCCTGTAGGCCCCCCTCAGGTACTGGAAGGCCGCAATTAGGTCTCCCCGGAGCCCCCTCTCCTCCAGGCTGAACAACCCCAGCTCCCTCAGCCTGTCCTCGTAGCAGAGATGCTTCAGCCCCCTGATCATTTTTGTGGCCCTCCTCCGGACCCGCTCCCTCAGGTCCATGTCCTTCTTATATTGAAGGCTCCAGACCTGTACACAGTATTCCAGGTGAGGTCTCACCTGGAGTGAGAGCAAAGTGGCAGAATCACCTGTCTGGATCTGCTGGCAAGACATCTCTTGATGCAGTCCAGGATGCGATTGGCCTTCTGGGCTGCAAGTGCACACTGCCTGCTCATGTCCAGTTTTTTGTCCATCAGCACCCTCAAGTCCCTTTCCTCAGGGCTGCAACTGAGGAACCAGTTGCATCTGGTTCCACCCACCTGACCACCCAGTTATCCATCCCATACTTCATCAGTCCTATCACTGAGTGGCCAGTCTCTCTCCTGTGATGTGAGGAAGCCCACAGCTCACTAGCTGTGATATAAAAGGGGCCTTTATACCATAGTGCTTGCTTCCAGGTAGTGGCAATTAAAATAATTTCTGGCATCGTCAGGGGTTCTGCATCACACTGGTGGAGCCATTGGAAAAAAAAGGCTGGTGCAGAGAGCACGAGGCAATATTGAAAGAAAAAAAAGGATGCCTCAGGTGCTGTAAACCAGACAGACTAGTTTCTAGATGTCACTAGGTTCACTGGATAAGTACAACCTGCCCCTTCCCTGGAAATCAGCTGTTCCATCTAGTTAAGGTTAGTTCTTTCTGCCCACAGATACACATATACATATACACACAAATCTGTGGTGTCAACGGCTAAAGGAAGACATGCTGTAGACTCTTTCAGTGCCTTGAATCACATTAGCAGCGTGGTGTCTGTCCTAAGACAGCCTCAACTGCAGTTTTGCAACTGAGTCACGTGTCATCATAGATGGATGAGTCTTCCTTCATGTCAGAGGGAAGCAGTTCCATCATGTCTAGTAACAGCATGGCAAACCCTCTGCCTCTTTTTCACAGCTCAAAAATGAGGTTTTGGGTTACGTTAGCCATTGAAGATGTTATTTGCATTACACTGGTGTCCGCTGGGTATGTATGGTGTACATACATACCATTGCTTTGTGCAATGACACTCATTGGTCAGTTCCAAGAATATGTTACATAGGATGGTATAAGCATGTTCTTTTGGTCTAAGAGTTCCTGCACAAAGTGTTCACTTGCATCCAGCCTTTTGCCATGTTCCTGTGTAAAAAAAATAGCAGGTACTTGTAAGTTGTGCCTGTGACACACCTTATATCACAAATCTCTCTAAAATGTTCACCATCATATTTGAGAGCAGTCCCTTGCTGGCTATCAAAAAAACATCCTCCAGGGAAAGCACTTCTTAAAATATTATCGGCAATAACCTTACACTTTACAGACTGCAAATAAAAAAGAAATGGAAAGAGAAAGCCACTCATGTGGGGAAAATATGCTTTAGAGAAAAATGAATACAGCAAAACTGAGGAACTTGCATGATTTCAAAGAAATCTCTCTGTATATTACCTAACTACTTTGTCTCCTAAGTTTGCTCTCATCTCTAACATAAGAGGTGAATGACTAGCATCATTCTTTACACCAGCATATTAAAATAAAATGTAACTTACTGGAAGAACAGTTATTTCTCTTTAAATACCTTTTGTGGTAAAAATATACAGTAAATACTTATTCTACTTCCTTGCCTCTCTGTCTAGTTACATGGCTATTTAAAGACAGCGATGAAGTATCAGAAGGAGCTAAAAGATTATTAGTGTAACTGATAGCTCTGCACCACTCAATTAATGCTATGAACATGCCTACAGGACATCTACCTGTCATCTTAGTTCTGCTTTATTTTTAGACAAAATGCATTTGCAATCTTTGATCATTTAACTTTGTTAAGCAAAACATGCTTTGTAACCTAGAAAAGGCTTCCACCCGGAGCTTTAGAGGGGTTGCTTTTTCATTTTGCTTTCAGAGTGAAGGGAAAACCACCATTAGCAGAAGCGGTTAGTGACCATTAGTGACCAGTGATTTTGTCAGCTATGGCTTCCTTTCAACAGAGAAAAAAAGATAATGGGAAAATTGACTGCTTTGGACTGAATCTGTGGACATACCTAAAACTTAGTTAAGGGATAAAAAATATTGTATGTTGTGAAAAGCATTAGGACTATGGCTATATAGGACAGGCCCTACAGGTCGTTAGTGAGGTTTATGAAAGGAAAGAAGATGGCTTCCCGTTCAGCAGAAAGGGACCTGTGTATGCGAGAAGCTGTATATACTCTGACTTGCACTTTTAACATAGCAGTGAATGCATATTTATTGTAACACTGGTTTGTCCTGTGAGACAGACCAACCACCTATAATTCTTGCATAAACTCAGTCTCTGAGGCACCATAATTTCATGTTTTCCTCTGAAAAAAGACCTAAATCTTGCATAACTGGCAGAGAATTTGGACATTATTTGCAAAAAATAAACAAATTTGTGTGAGACATGATTCAACAGTATAAGATCTGAGATAACAGGATTAGCTACATACTGTACAGTACTTCACAGTTTTGAAATTGAGTACAGGGGATCATTTAATTAAAACCTATTCAACTGAAAATCCTATTTATCTGAAACAAATGTTTGTCCTATCTATAATATCAACAAACTATTCACATGAGCAACTAGCAATAAACAACAGAAAGATGCACAATGAATGTCAATTAACACAATTTGCTTTCAAATAAAATTGCAGTTTATGTATACAGCTTTAGTACTGTCCTGTGTATCCATTATAAAGGTCAATTAACCTCAATTGCAGTTAGTCAGCTTGTTCTAAAACAAAATCAGCATAAGATACCTTTTTTTTTTTGTTTTAAATCAGCATCTCAGCAATTCAGTTGCCTGGCACTGAAGAACTTCTAGATTGCTAAAAGTCTTTGCTAAAAGTTTTATGTAGGTAATGTCAAAAAAAAAAAAAAAAAAGAAGAAGAAAAAAGAGAGAGTGGGATTGGCCAAAATTGGTGAGGTGTCACAGTGTGGCTGCATAAGGCTTTTAAAAATATTCATTATTCAGCATATAATCATGGATACGAAACAACAAAGAGCTTTGGTATGTGTGTGCCTCAAAGGATGAAAATCTTCCTAAGTAAAGCTTTAGATGCATACACTAATCCAAGACTACACTAACAAATCTCTTGAAATGGAAATCCTTGCTGAAAATGGCCTGTGTGCTTTAAACACTATGAAAGATTTTTTTTCTCCTCTCCCCTTTGGCTGCAGAATGTCAGCATTTATGGTAAAAGTCAATCAGGTGCTCACTTGTTCTGCTTAATCAGGAAGAAATGGTACCACGTGAGCACTGGGAGCTCTCATCTGGAATTGCACGAGCATCACTAACTCAAAGGACCATCAATGTTGTAGAAAGTAAAGGCAAGTGGTTAGAAGTCTGACGTATTGGTCTGTAAAAGAGGCATATGCACACCACTTTAAATGATAATATTTGCAATCACACTCAGGAAAATACAGGTGATTCACTGGACTCAGAGAAATGCTTGTTTTCTCAGCTGTTAATAATTACATTACTAATTTAAAAACAAACCAAAAACAAAACCCCAAAACCCAAACAAACAAACCAAACACAAACCCCCCAAACCAATATGGATTATTGACCACTTTCCAGGACGTCATCCAGTGGCCATTCCAGCCGCTGACCACACTAACCAGTAAGTCAGGCTTATATCCAACCTGTCAGTGTTTGGGAGGCTGTTTAACTCATTTCTTAAAAAATAACAGGAAAGGCAGTGGCTGACATCATGAATCAGAATTCTGGCCCTATCAGATGCTTCTACAGTCTTTTTGAAGCTGACGATAGTTATAAAATGACTACAGTGGTGTCTTCTCTCGTTAGAAAAGAAAACGCATGAGACTGTACAAAGACCTAGGAGGGAAAAGATTGCTTTCTCGGAGTGTACTAAGAAACCTTCATTCACAGAAGGTTAACAGGGGCTCTTGTGCTTTCGGTGTCCTTTATGAAATTCCTCCTTGCTGTAGGCAGACAGTGTTCAGTGCTACACTGCAATTTTCCCAATGCTACTGCTACTGAGGCTCATGGAATATATAAAAAAAAATGCTAAAAATTGAAAACGTAATTATACTGGACATAAAACTGTATGAAAATGCTTAGTTTTCTGCGTAAAATTTACCTGTGTCCCTAAGACCTATGAAACACTTGCCTACTATTACAGTCTGAGAACTACAGTCTCTTAACTACATTAGAGTATCCTGACTCGCTGCTTCATCCTACTTCAGTGCTTAAGTCTTCCTAAAGGTGATCCTTACTTACCACTTCATCGCTATAGCAAACATCAAACTCCATTAGATTCTTTAATTTATTAGGAATACATCAGTAAAAAGAGCAACTAGTATTCATAAAAAAAGTAAGAAAGAGACACATCCCGGGCTACAAATATGAACACGGTCCATGACTACAAATGAAGCAAAAAAATTTCTTTTAATTTGTTCCCATTGCTAAAAGAAGCCCTCCTAAAAACAAGGCAGTGTCTGAATCTTAGCATTATGGTTTCAGCATGAGATCAAGCAAAAGCAGATGCTTGGCTTGGCTAGCTAACAATGAATGGTTGATCTGTATGGACCAGGCTAGAAATCTTCTGCTAATCCCTGTTTCATGTAAAAAGAGAAAATGTGCAGTTATTGATCCAGGATAGGCTGAGACGCTGCAGTTCCTTCAACTGAAAAAAAAAAATATGTACTATGATTTCTCAGTAGTTGAAAAAGTTTGCAATGAAACAGTTCTGTACCTCCATAAGAACTATTTGCTAGAGGAAAGCATGCCTCATAAATCATGGGGTTTGGTCTGGTAACATTATAAGAAATAGACCATCTGAGTCAGCCAGCTTGGAGTAAGGTAATACCTCCTAAAAGGCATCCTGAACATCATCAGGGTCTTGTGAAACAACATTTTGATTAGCTAAGTGAAAATGAATCACAAGTGTTGGCATACAGCTATGCTATCATTTTATTCAAAGAATGATCAATCGGTAGCAGAGTGATGAAACATTAAACAGAAAGATCAATTTAAGACATTATATTCTTACAAGACTCCTAGATCCTCTACTCAAGACCTGATAGTTTCCACAAGACTTATCAGACATGGACGATAATTACAAAGATATGGTAATTGAGGGCATTAAATGAAGCATGTGAGCTAGATCTGCTGTCACAGCAAGAACTTCTTCACTGAGAACTGGCAGAGAAGAATTTTCTTCCCCTTCGACTGGCACAGCAGGATCCGCATCCAGCCACTGGCACAGTAACAGGTTCCACTTTAAATCTATCCTATCTACACCCTGTTGAAGTAATTCAGTTAATTGCGTGCATAAGTCTTTGGAGAAATCTTTCATACTGCTAGTTATGTCCTTGGATGAGTATGGTAGCAATCAGGCACTGAGGTGACACGCTGCTGCCTGCTAGATCTGGAATCGCTGCTACAGAGCCAAGAGTCCACTTATGCACCGAGGAACCAAGAAGCCCACAAGATATCTAAGCTTTCAAATGCTATAAATTACTCAAGAAGGGACGTGCCATAAAAATAAATGTTCACCATGGTGCAAAGCACTATAGAGGGGGAAAAGCTAGCCAGAGTATGACTTGACAATTTAAAGAATTTGATACTAAAGTTAGTTTATTAATTTTTTTTTAGCTTTAGGAGGAAAAAAAAAAAAAGAGAGAGAAAGAGGAAGGAAGGAAGGAAGGAAGAAAGGAAGGAAGGAAGGAAGGAAGCAAAGACTGAGTAAAACCAGAAGAATTGCAAAAAAGGCCAGACAAAACATTCACAGAGAGAGCTGAGACACAATTCTTCTACAAACTGTGCCAGTATTGACTTCCACATAAAGTCCTATTTTTTATAGAAAAGGTTAACCTTCCACAATTTACTTACTCATGAAATATAAGGTGAACAGAGACAATGATGCAAATGATCCAGTATATTAAAAAATGCATTGAGCCAGGAAACATTCAAAATTCTGTTATAAATTATCTTTTAAGGTCTGGGATAGTAGATGTAGTGGCTGTGCCAAGTCCTATTAACTGGAATAGCTGGATTTAGAAGGAATCTGCTTTTAGGGGTGGTCTCTAAAAGATACAGGGGCTTCCTGTCCCACTCAGACTTTAAAGATTATTTTTAAAAAAAGGCTATAGATAGCCTCTCATGTTGTTAGGAGCTGAGTAGCAGAGTAGATATGGGCAACTGTAAGTATATATTTCAAAGGAGCAAGGTATAATAACAGCTGTTTGATCCCTTCCTATCCTATCCTGTAAAAGTTATCACTATCATTTATAAGAGTGGGGGAGAAAGAAGCTGGGTTGGCTTGGTTAGCTTTTGATATGAACTGAAAATGTTAGGCTGTGGTGTTCTCCTTCCCCTATTGCCCTCAGACATCAATTGGAGAAGTAACCAAAGACAAGCAAGGAAGAACAAAGAACTGAGTTTATATGCTGTTGATCTGGTTAATAAAGTTTTTCTGCTTCACTCTCCAGCCTGGGACACCAGAGAGATGAGTTCGCAATCCCCTCCTTTATTTTTGAACTGCTATTCCACTGAGTCAGAGAATTTGTGGTAATGCTGGGAGTTTGAAAGAGACAGAGCCTACGAAGAAATTCTCCCAAACTTCCCACTGACTGGGGAGCTGAAAGGCCCATAGCTGTTAGATCCTAACTTAAGGCTTGATTGCATGAAATAGTCCATGTGGGGTAGTAATACTGTGCCAGATTTCTGTGCAGACAATTTTATTCTGCTGTAATACAGCAATTCTTTTCTCTTTATGAAGAAACATGGGTTGTGGGGGAAGGTTTTGTGCAGTAGGTCAGTTCCACATATTTCTTGGAGAAGGCAAATCTTCACAAAGAGAAAATTGCTGAACTCCAGAATCAGGGAGCTTAGAGATGGGACCAGACCCTCTCCCTGTGGGACTGTCCCTTAGCAGTTAAGTTTACAACTTGCCAATACTTGCTGAGATGAATGGAAAGTATTTGATACAGAGTGGGACGGTCTTTAAAATGAATTGTTACTTTTCCTTTAAATATGAGTAATGTGGTAGCTGGTGAGAAGTGAAAGGGATGATATCAGAAAGGCAAAAAAAAATATCTTTCCTTGGGTACAAGATCTGATATAGAGATATTTGCTACGTAGGCTGTGCTGAAAACCCTCTAATGCTTTGGAGGGACCATTCTGGTCTAGCTCACCTGCTGTAATTGAGGCAGAACAGGGTTAGTGTTGGGACAGCAAGAGAAATTCCCCGGGAAAAGGATTTCGTCTGGCAGGTGTATTGACTCTGGCTAACAAGAAATGCCAAAGAGATGCTGGATTTGAGAAGAGGTTGAGGAGACCTTTTTCCAGTGTCCCCCACCTTCAATCAGCTTTTGTGAATCCAGTGTCCCATACCTTTGCAAGGCCAAAAGAGACAGCAGACTATGCAGTCAGCTGGGTTTAGGTTTCACAGATCTTTGCTCAATATGTGAAGCTTTTGTGAGGGCCATGCAAGTTCATCAGCCAAGCATGGAGCAACTCAGACACCATGTCCTCACATGTTCAGGTGCTCTTTACAAGCCACAGTATTTTAATACTGTATGAAGGAATATGCCCAGCCAAAGCTGGTTTCTCCCACTCCTGCCAGAAGGTAAATTAGCGGTAGCGATTTTTACAACTACACTTTCTCAGTAGTTTTAAAGTCAGTTGGTAACTTAATGTCATCACTTTTTTAGCAAGAAAAGTGCTTGTGGAGTATCTGCCATATGTGTTTTAACTATCTGGCATTTAATCATTCTTTTTAATTTAACCGAGAAAGATAACTCTTCTTGTGCCTAGTCTCTTCAGGAGGTGACTTACTTCCTGTTTAATTTCACTTTGTGCAGCATGAAAATCAACTATGCTGTTCATATCTTCCTGTCTCCTCATTTTTAGCTCTAAGGTATAGAGCTCGGTACCGCTGCACATTATGCCAGAGGTCTATTAAGCAGCATACTGGTGCACCGATGTGGAAAAATGTAGCAGTCAATGACACTGGCTGCATTCAGCACGAGCCTCGTAAATTGTGGGCACGTTCTCTGCATCGCTTAAGAGGTGCTGAGGTAAAAGAGAAAAGCTGTGCTACCTGCATGCATGACTGATCGCCAGCACTGAAACGTTCCCTCAGAGCACGCAGCTGCTCCCTTGCCACCTTTGCTCCGAGGGGCATGTCAGCAGCAGAGGCAGAGACGAGAAAGAGAAAGGAGAGTGCAGGGGATGCACCCAGGTTATACACTGTCCATCCATATTCATTGTGACTAAGGCCTTGGAGATGCCGCTAGATGCTCCGTGCCAGAGCAGCTCCCTGGCTGCCCCAGCCTGGCTGTGGGCTGGCAGCCAGGCAAGGAGTTAGGAAGCTGTAACCGGTTCCTCACTCTGCTTCAACAAATGTGGACTCAGCAGAGCCGAAGCTCTGGCCCAGCGCCTTTGCTGATCACGGAGCCTGGGCTGCGGGTGTATTTTTACCACTTGCATTCTCCCTCGAAGTCTGAGACTGAAACATCTATGCAGAATTCACTCGCTGGGTTTTTAATTCTTTTGCAGGCAAAACAGTGTGTCAGCAGGTATTGTCTTGCTCTCTGGAAGAAGTAATCACCTTCAGCAGCGCTTCAGTCGGAGGGTCTCCAGGGCCGTCTCCAAGCTCTGCAAAGTCAAAAGGGATGTTTGAAAGAGAGGGCTCTGGATTCAGCTCCAAAGCCTGTCAGACATTTTAAGTATCTCACACGGCATTCCTTGGAAAGTATCGCTGTCCCTATATTATGGACGTAAATTGTAACATAAACAGACCCAAGTTTTGCTAAAGGCTCCTATGCAAAACTGTGGTGTCTACTATTACACTGATATCCTGTGTTTCTCTATGTTCTCCCTGGATCACATATCTTTGAGGGCAGCAGCACCTCAGTGGTTGCTGGTGTGAGCTGGCACAGAACTTGGAAAAAACCTCCTAGCTGCTATCAGCAAGGGAGCTTCAAAACATCAAAACAGTGCCTGCCTGCCTACTACAGGCAGCGAGCCACCAGCTACGAGGCCACCCTGCCCCAGCAGCTCCTATGCTGCCGGGGAGCCCTTGCAAGGTGGCTTCACCCCTCAGACCTTCCACACCAAGCGCCCAAACACGTATCCGGAATGATGCTCAAGCAAGCCGTTCATGGTATGGGCAAGAAGACTAATTAAAACCCTTGCCCTGTCAACCATTTCTGAATTAAGATAAATACATCCTCCACTTGCTGGGTGTGACCAAAAAGATTAATGTCTTCTTCCTCCTCTGACCCTGCTATTTCTGCCACCAGCATGCCGGTGGCAGCCATCCCCCCCTCCCCAGACCTGTCCTTCCCATCTGTGCGAGGCTCACTGTGCAGGTCTCCAGAGCTCCAGCGGACTGGAGAAATCCAATGGCCAAGTCGCAAAGTCAAAATGGCAGTGGAGAATCCTTACTAAAAATGGTGGGGTGCATCTCACCCCATGTTGGGCTCTCGTCAGGGCTGCCCAGGCACTGCTCTGCAGCATGGGCTTGCAGCAGCCATCCTGGGCTCAGCACTTGGTCTTGCCCGAGAGGTAACATCAAACCGCGTGGTGATGTGTGGAGACAGTGGTGAAACTGCCAGCTTCATGCCTGCGTGACAAGTACAGCCAAGCTGCTTGCCAAGCAAAACCTCCCAGGGGCTGGGGGCTCTGGCAGCCCCAGGTCACGGTAGCCCTGGTCTCCATTAACAGCACATGGAGAAAGCATCCCAACGGCGGGGGCTGCCATGAGTGGCACACAGGGCACAGGCAAGAGGACAGCATGGGAGACAATAGCCCCTGGGCAGTCATAGGGAAGGGAATCATAGAATCACCAACAGTTTAGGTTGGAAGCAACCTTAAAGATCATTAAGTTCCAACCCCCCTGCCATGGGCAGGGACACCTTCCATTAGACCAGGTTGCTCAAAGCCCCATCCAGCCTGGCCTTGAATATTTCCTGTCCCAGTGTCGCACCACGCTCAGAGTGAAAAATTTCTTACTGATATCTAATCTAAATCTACCCTCTTCTAGCTTAAAATCATTACCCCTTGTCCTGACGCTACACTCCCTGATAAAGAGTCCCTCCCCATCTCTCCTGTAGGCCCCCTTCAAGTACTGGAAGACCATTATAAAGTCTCCCCAGAGCCTTCTCTTCTCCAGGCTAAGCAACCCCAACTCTCAGCCTGTCTTCATAGGAGAGGTGCTCCAGCCTTGGGTACGGCATGTGGCAAGGAGCAGCTCTGCAGCGGGGTGAGGGACCTCAGTCTCCTGGGCCTGCTCGAGACCTGACAGCTCGGCTGCCGGGTGCTCCTCCATGTTGTACATAGATGGGGGAGTGTCTCTCCTTTGGAAAGGGGGATAATTATTCATTGGGACTTAATTTACTTGTCTTTGCCCTAAAAACGTTGCGTTAGAAACCTCCTGTTTTCTCTGGGGTTATAAAGGATAACAAATGGATGGAGAGGTCAGAGGACCAAGCTCTGGCAGATGAGGCGAGAGCCACGCTAAGGAATACCTCATGTTAAACAAGCAAGATAATTATTCTGCTCTACTTAGCATCGGCTAGGCCTCGCTCGGAGAACAGCATTCATTTTGGGGCACCGCATTTTAAAACAGACAGAGAAATTGGAGAGAGTTCAGATGAGAGCAACAAAAATGATTAAAGAGTTAGTAAATAAGACCTCTGAGAAAAGGTTATGAGAGCAGGGCCTGCTCGGTCTGGAGGAAAGAGGACTGAGGGGAAGCATTACTGTCTGCAAATATGCAAAGGGCTGTTATGGAGAGGACGTAGACCAATTATTCTCATTAGAGAACAAGGACAGAACAAGAAGTAATGGGTTTAAGATGCAGCATGGGGGAATTTAGGTTTAATATTAGGCAAATGTTATAACTATTGGAAATGTTAGGCAACAGAACAAGTTTACGGAGAAGATTGCAGAACCGGCCTTACCAGAGAAATACGTAGCTGAGATTAGAGACTCATCTGTCAGGGCTAGGCTAAGAGTAATGAAACTCAGAATCCTTCTCCAGTGCACGGAGATGTTCCTGAGCCCCTCATGGGCAGATGACAAGGACTCGTAATAAACAGAAAGCTATCAATGCAGGGGAAAATGAGAGGTTTGTGTACAGGCACATGCACATGCATGTACCTGTATATGAATACTGCTGAAATTAACACTATACAAGGAAAGAAACGTTATCAGCAGTCACAGCTCTTATTGTTATCCCATGTTTGATCCCAAAATGCCTCCACATCAGTCTTTCCCCAGCACTAAGGAAACTGCGACTGGGGCATCAGTAAAACTGTATATACATTTTTGGGTCCCAGTTCTGCATTCTTTTTCCCACAAGACGATGAACTTGGCAGAAAGCTCACGGAGCTTTATTTACAACCAAAAGAACACACAATGTAGAAGCTACCATGCTACTGCCATGGATGCTGCTGCAACAGCTCCATCATTTTCACCCCTAAGCCTAGTTCAGATACAACTGCACATCTAAACCGAGGTCCTTCCTACTTAATGATTACCTTAACTGCAAGCCAGACATCATCAAAGATGCAAGCAGGGAACCACAGATGTTCATGGAAGCACTATAGAGCCTAATAAATGCCACTTTCTTGCTATGACAATAGAATCTAAACAGAGAAATAGCAGTATCTGAAACTCAAACATTTCCTTATATTTAGATTATCACTACCACTTCTGTGCAGTCCTAAATGCTTTGAAAATCTACATAAGCAACCACTGTGCTTTGGTATCAAAACATTTGGTGACATTTTTCTAAAACATGAATTTCACCTTTTGTCATTAAAAGAATGTCCAATCCAAACCAAAGAGGCTTACACACTCAGTTCACTCTGAATTTTCCAAGGCTATTTAGATAATTTTGAAAATTTTGGACAAAATAATACAATTAATTGCAGGCAGGCAGTTTATTATTGCAGACATTTAGCCTAGAGAGAGGTTTTATGCTGAAGTTATAAATTCATTTGAAAGAGAAAAATCAAGGGTGGACCTATCATACACAAAGTGTTAGTCCAACTGTGAAACATTGAAAAGGGTGACAGTGTAGTCAAGTGCAAGCACAAACTACTTATTTGCTAATACACTGTAGTCATCTAGAAACACTCCTCTCCTCACTGTAGGTCAGCGCTCTGCAGAGGTTATCATCACTGACCAAGCTCTGTGTAACATTTTTTGAGGCTATCGTAAAGGCAAGTAAGAAGCATGTGTTGATAAAGAACTGATTTGAAATGTCAGCCTTATGGGAGAAGGTGCCAGCAGAGCTAGCTAGCTTTTTTTGTGGTGTTTTTTTTTTTTTTTCACAAGTACAAAAGGATTAAAACCTTCCTGGTCAGGAAGCAAACCCTGAGGAAAAGAAGCCAAAAGTCTGACAGGTCTGTGAACCTCATAGCCATAGCAATAATTCTGCAAATGACTAATAATAAGGAGTCGATAATCCAAAGGATGATCTCTGAAGTGAAGAGCACCAAATTACTTCGGGGAGAAAATCAATTATCTCCAATGCAGTTATGTGGTTGCACAGCCTACAATATGCAAATGCACGAAGTTACCATAGCCACAGAAACCTGAATATGAAACTTAAATGAAAAAAATCCAAGGAATTTTACAAGAATCACTGAAAAAATATACTCCTCATGAATGGATGCATATCTGCTTTATTGACACAGCTACAATGTTATTCTAATATTCTTCATCACAAAGGCTGACAGCCGTCTAGAGATGTCAGCATCTATGAAAGAGATGCTGCACTGTGGTGAAAGCAGAACGGTGTGACTGGGTCTGGGAGGCAGTACAGAAATCAAATTATCATCAAATACTGTAGGCAGATTTTTAACATCTTTTAGCTTGCTGAGTGGTGTCTTACTCCGTAACTGGGTCACTGAAATTAATGGAACTACTTGCAAGTAAAGCAGTACTCAATGTGCCTTAGAGCATCAGACTCTGACCCACAGTACATATTCAAATGTCACCTTGTATTTTAATGTATCTCAGAGTTGAGGGGTTTTTAAAATTATTATTAATTTAGAAATAGATTCCTTATTGGGATCAGGCTCTTTTTTTTCACTAGAAGCACAAATGTCTTTAGAGGAGATGTCTGAACATTTGGCCACTTGTTACTAAAAATCCTATTTCCATGCGTGTGTAATCCACATTCCCTGAAGGTTGTGAGAGTGAGGAGCTTATTGTTGATGAAAAGGGAAAAGTGCAGCCTAAGGGGGGCTTGGGAACTCCAGATGGATGGAGGCCTCCAAGGGGAGGGTGCGTTCCTCAAGCATCTGCTGGTGAGCCAGGAAAAAGACTGTATGGGCTAGACCTCATTTACATCGCAGTTAAGCATTAGGTTTGGGCACTTTGGTTAAAACGCATTTAACCTTTGGATTTAAGGATAATAAAATACTATTATCCCTGTTGGGGGATAATTGGCAAAGGACTGTATCAATTGTGCTTGGAATGAAGAGCTTTCCTAATTATAAGCACTGCCTTTATGACCACACGAGGGAAACCTCTGAAATGGCTGGGAAAGAAATGAGACAAAAAAAGTTTCTTCCAGAACATCTTATTTAGGAGCAAGGATTTTTCTCAGCCTCAGTGTATCACTGGTATTTTCTAAAAATGGGAACAGAATGGTGTCACTTCTGAGATGTCAAAAAGAGCTGAAAATTCTTGGACTCTAGCCATGGAGAGAGAGCAACCTAACTGAGGGACATGGATAAAGACCTCCTGGCCTTATTACATGAGCTGAGAGAAGGGACAGACACTTCTCTCAGGGTTAAAAAGAAAAAAAAAAGAAGAAAAAAAAAAAGCTCAGTGAGAGACCTTTGTGTCCACAGGTGAATTTCCCCAATTCTGGACAATAAATTTTTAGGCATAACAGAAAAGATGGAAAAAGCACTTGCAAGTTGCCTCAGTACTTATGGCTGTGAGAGACAGACCAAGGTAGAGACTTCAGTTGGAGGAGGAAGTCTCACCTAATACCATTTCACTGTTTCTCAAGCTTATTCTGACCCCTTTTATACTTGCCGATAATAGGCTTTTAAGATATACTCATTGCCATTGAATATGTGGGGCTGAATAACACCTGCAGAGAGAATTTCATTTAGTGTCCCAAGGTGTTGGGATAGGGCACCAAGCTGGAGTTATTTAAATATTCTTAAAAAAAAAAAACAAAAAAAAAACCCCCAAAAACCCCCCAAATTAAAAAACCTCCTAAAAGCTTGAATATAAACCTTGTTATTACCTGTAGTACTTCACTGGAAGCATGGTGAATTGTAAGAAGCTGCAAACTTCTTTTTTCATTGGGTATGAAGTATAGCTGAGTGGTCCTCAAAATAAACATTTATGGCAAAAACCAGTCAGTCATGGCCAAGGCAGCTGGATGAGAACTACTGCGTAAGTAGTGCCTCAACTACACCCTTCAGTTTTTTGGAGCAGCACTGAGTTATGCATGCTTTCTTGCTATAGTATATGATGTGTTCTAATATTGAAAATATGTATACAGAAATAAATACTAAGAGCAAGATGTAGAGACTACACCCCGTACCCCATGCTACTCCATTCCTTTGCTTAGGCTCATTGGTAATGAGAACTACCATGCTAGAGAAATACATTGGTGTGCTTAACACAACAAGCAAAAAGAGCTGTCTCAGAAGGAGGCACTATGAAATATTTACATATATGAATTCTATGAAGGCACTTACGGCATACATACACAGGCCTTAGACAAGTTTTGTCCTAACACCTATTTTGTACAAGTTGGCCAATACTCTGCAACTTGAAAATCATTATCGTTTCCATCAGCTTCTCTCCTTACTCTTATTGTCAACCCAAAAGTCCAGTCTGAGGCACCCACAACATTTAGCCTTTTATAAGGCAGATCTCATCAAGAATTCGGTTCATCAAATCTTGACAAGAACTTTTTATTTCGAGTAGCATAGGGAGTAAGTATATATATTTAAAGATAACATCGGAACTGGTTGCCTTAGTAACAGGATCTTTCAGGCATTGTGTTTAGTATTTACTCAGCACTGGGAATGTACACTGTATTGAGAAGAAATGTGGTATTTTTATTAGTCTACCCCTGTGCATATGCCCAGCAGCAGCAAATGCATGCTGTGTAGTTTGACTTTCCATTTCTGAGCTATGTGAAACCTTTGAGAAGAGAGCATGCAGAAATGAAACCAGGACACCTGGTGCAATGTATTTTTGTTACAAGTTATTTTGAGAGAAAAAAATGTTGTGAGAGTTTAAAGCACTACATTAAAGATAATCCTTACCTCACAATTATATCCCCAGCAGCACAAGAATCTAAAAGCATTTCTATTCCATGTTTTCTTAGTCTGACGAAAAAATCTACAGACAATACTTATGAAAGAGGATATTTCTACAGTGCCAGTTTCCACAACTGCATTACTGTGCAGTACAAATTTACCAAGCACTGTTAAATGCTGTTTTACCTGACATTTGGAGGGAGGAGGGAGGGAATGTAAATTTAAAGGGCTGTTTCAAAGCCTGCTTCGGTCTGGGAGAAGTAAGGCATCAGTTACAGCTGCATCAATTATACGCAGGAAAAATTAGGTAGAACAGATCCATTTAATTTTGGGTCCAGCCAGAATACCAAAGGTTTATATCCCTTCTTCTGCAAACATGCCATGGGATTTTTCATCCTCCCAGCAAGACATCAGAGTTGCCTTTAGATGCTAAGCAAAAATATACCACCTCCAGCTGCCCAGTGCCTCCTGCGAGGGTGCAGGGACAGAGGCTGGGCTGACTGAGGACAGAGTGCCACCTACCGTGGCACCAAGCCCCGTCCTTCCCTCCGGGGCTGTGCAGAGCCTGGCATCAGTTTGCTCCGAAATCACAGGTAAAACTCCCCTCGGCATTGACAGATTTTGTTTCAAGCACCAAGTACTGCACCAGCCCTTTCCCACTTGGCTATTGAGAGCCGACAGGATCACAGCACGCCGCCGGTGGGGTAAGAGCATGCCGCTCAGGATGTTACAGTCCCGAACGGACAGAGATGCTGCTGGAGAAGACTTAATTGTGTGAACTAACGCAGTGGTCTGTTCCCTGTAATAGTCCGGGAATTACCTCTTGCTCCTAGGGTAACCCAGCTATCGCACCAACAGGAAATCCACTCCTGGGCTGCTCTCTCATTATAATTTCAGATAGCGTAAAACACTTCTGTATTATATCAATTTAATACCTGATATGGCCTCTGTCACGGTATTATATCATACTCTTACAGGATGATGGACTCCAGTCTAATATGGCATTTCCTTCTCTAACTACTGCAATCCGCTATCCATTTTGCCATTCAGATGGAACAGAGCCTGCTCAGATAGAAAAGCAGAATGTTATAGTCACATAGAACAACCTAAATGTAATGGCAGCCAGAACATTTATTCTATATTAAAAAAATAAGAGCTGGAAAATAGACGTGGAAAGGCAGAATGGTGGTGAGAGCAGGTTGAATCAGACAGTTTGGCTGGTTAAAGCACCATCCAACAAATGCAGCCTTTTTCTTTCATCATCATTAACAGTTTTCTTCCCAGTCACGACTTTCTCGATTCTGTTTAGCTCTAAATATTGTTGCATAGATTGGTTTGCAATGGACTTTTCGGCTAACTGCTGAAAATGAGCCAGGAAGACTACGGTACTGGACGGCATTATCAGACTGTCCGCTCCCCGCAGAGGGGGAGCCGCGTCATTCACCGTGTTTCATGTGTAGGGCTCTCCTGATGCTCCGCGAGCTGGAAAAGCCAGCAGTACCGCACAGCACGGGTGCAAGGGAGGTTGCAAAGCACCCAGCTGGATGGAGATCAGCAGCAGCAGGAGGAGAGAGCTGGAGCAGTTTCCCAGCAGCAATCACTTCCCCCAAGTCGTTAAAAATGTTTGCGTTTAAAAAGAAAACTGGGGTTTATTTCTCCATTTCTTTTGCTGTCCTTTAGTACAGGATAGATAAAGTGTCATGCTTCTGTCAGAAGAGAAGGAAAAAAAGATAGATAATATATGTTGCTTAAAAATGGCATGGAGATGCTAAACTGATTTTCTTGACAGGCCCTCCATGAGTTATCTCATTAAGATTATCGTAGGCTGCAAACTAAACCACATTTTTCTTAGGGCTGCCTTTTACAGGAAGAGCTCTGCTCCAAAGTGTTTATCACACATTTGGGCTAAAAGCTATCAATCTGCACTAAAAAAAAATGAAGAGTTCTTCTGAGAACCGGGATAATGAAGCTTTTTGGCTAATGAACTTTCCAGAAAAAAATTAATAGGCTTTGCTTGTCCTGATCAGATTTTAGGCCCACGCGATTCAAAACTAAAATATACAAACCAGTCACACGGAAACAGGCTTATCCATAGTGTTCTTACCCATACACAGAAATCAGAATGAAGAAACGGAATGGCAGTGAATTACTAGCCCTCAGTGACTGCAGGTAAGAGACAGCACGATGTTATTTTATGGGAGATATACCGTACGAAATCAAATTACCAAAGAGGTTTAACTATTTGGCTTGCAATCACATACCCTTTGGAACTACTTGGACATGCCATATTTTCCCTATATTCAGCCAGAATGCGGAATCCAACTTCGAAAAGCTGCATATTACTAACTGTGCCCATAGACAGCGTGATATACAGCTATCATTTTGCTCTAAATGAATGTAATAGCAACAAGAATGCAGGCACAGATCTTTCAATCCAGACTATTTACCACTGAAATTGCAAACACCTTTCTTAACATTTATTTTGATTTTGCTGATACACAAATACTGCAGGTATTGTAAATGTATAGCAGTTGCCTAACTATATTCTTTTAGAGTGGCACATCGTTATTTATCTGTATCTATGCTACAGTTCTTCTGTCATACCTAACTGTTTCTGAAATGGAAGCATGGAAGATGGTTACCATAGCTTACGGCAGACAGAGAAGGACAGCTAGCACGTTGTATTGTGCCTTGGATCCTGTTCAGCAAAGTGAGACTATAGTATTGATGTTGCATGATATGAACTGAATCTACGTCTCCTTGTGAGAGAGAGGACAGCTACAGTGGGAGTAAACAGGTAAGGAAAAAAAAAAAAAAAGGAAGAGGTTTGTGGCTCCTGCAGCTGAAGCTGCCAAGATGCTTACGAAACGGAAAATACGAAAGAATCGACATCTGTCAGCTATGTTCACTTTGGGACTGACTGACAGCAAGGAAAGAGCTACTATACTAAGATGGGAAACATTTGGGGCTTCTCCAGAACGTATGAAGAGATGCATTCTCTGTCCCAACAATTCAGCAGAAATTAATATACTTCTATTACATCTTTCTGAGACTGCAAAATCCTTCCCTCACACTGTTGTTTAATTGTAGTTATTGGTATACTGCGGGAGCACTTCAGCATGCCGACAGCCCCAGCCCCCTTTGTGCTATGTGCTAAGAACAGAACAAAAAAAAAAAAAGCAGTCCTGCTGATGAGACTGTTTGCACATAGTCAGAAATGTTTCTTAGAACCACAACATAAACATACTGTTGCATTTTTATCGGTATTTTGTATTTGGTAAAAATATTCTGAAGCTTAAGGGCTCAGTGCCCACAAATATGCTGGCACGCAGATTTCACATATCTTGTAAAGTCTACTACTGTGCCGGTGTGTGTGCATATGCAATGGCTGATTTTTCAAATAGGCAAAAGCATGCACTTGCATATCTGAGCAGGAGGACTGAGCCAAACGCGTGGCAACAAATTACTGTCTGCAAGAAGGAACTGATGCAGCCCAGCAGACCAACACACAGCACAATCACTCAGGAAAGGGAGAGAAAGCTGGCATGGGACTATTATTTTATTGTGATTGCACAGAAAGACTCATTTCTGCTTCTGTGGATGGATCTTTTTCCCTAGCAGCGCATGCTTCTTCCAGAATGGCTCTAACTTTACAGTATCTGCTTCCAACAAACTTCTCTCCAGGCTAAACAGACACTTGCTACTCGCATGACAGTGCATGGAGGAGTGATGCTGAGAAAAGAAGACATACTGTGGCTAACATCTTTGCTTGTCTTGTAAGAGTAATCTGACTAATGTCGGAATGATTCCATCAATATTGTCAGAAATAGGTTTAAGAGCCCTCCAGGTACGTTGCAAGCCTTGGCACAGGCAAAGACTAATGCGAAGTGGATGCCAATTGACCAGAGGTTCTGGGAAGGTACGAAGCAACACTAAGGACCTTGACTTAGGCTGATGAGCTCGAGCTTTCTTCTTCCCTCCCTCTTTCAGACAGACTAGAGTATATAAGAAGCATTGTGGGATATGCTGTCAAGTGCTATTGGTTTCACATACCGCACTCAGAAATAAAACCGAGTTTGTAGAAGGCTAGATAAGCTTGCTCACATCTCAGTCGCATTTGAACTACATATCCATGAAAACTGAAGTATGCTGAATATTCATATGATAATGACAACTCTGGTTCCTGCAGGACAGCTATGTGCTATAAAGATCATTAGGAAACGCCACTACCACTTTGCCCAAACAGCAATTATAAATGAGGACACTTCTCTCCCATCAGATTTTTGCTGACCCTCCTTAATACAGATTCCTTTCCTTAAAAGAACAGAAGAAGGCCGATACTGTTGTGAGCTCTCTGGTATGGTGTTTGAAACATCTTGCTTCAAACTGTATTTGGCCTCCAGGCTTGTTGTTTGTTCTTCACTCGTTGAGTCACTGAATTTCTGTGTTCCTCTGCTTCATACTGTGTAAAGAGGGATAATACATTCTCTTACCTATTATTCTGCTGTATACTTGGATTAGAAATAATTTGGGTCAGGGACTAGCTCCTCTATGAAAATAGGTATGGCATAGTTGCTCCTAGAATACCATAACACTATTTAAAAGGGATAATTGAATTAGACCTTGTGTGTCAGTGGAAAGATTCACTTTAAAGGCTCAAAATTCTTATCCAGTGTACAAACCTGCTGGTGCACTCTAGCTGATACCTTCAGGAAAAGAATAATCGTAAAAGAGATATTCTGAGACCTTGGCCTCAGTACCCCACAAAAAGAAAAGCAGGACTTCTCTGTCCACACATATTGCAAAATCTCTTCTCCTTTGCCTGGGGAGCTCACTGTTAAGGCAGCTATATTTGAGTGCATTCGTCCGTTTATCCTTTTGTTGTCATTCCTAATAGATAAAATTGACAAGGCTGACTGACATCTGTATGGATTTCATACACGCAGCAACAACGTGAATGAGAAAATGGCCTCCTGGGAGACTGTTGGGTCTCTTGTTCATTATCGTTATCACTATCATGATTCATGCAGATGATGAGACTCCCAGACATATCATCCTCCTTGTGCTCTAGGTTGCACTTTGCGGCACCTCGCTGTCACCAAACGGTCGTACAAGCAATCAGTTTTCCTGTCACCCCCAGAGTTACTGCGGTATCATTCTCCCTCCTTCCACACAGGACACCCCAGCTGAGCAGAAGGCGGATGATGCGGTCCAGACATCAGCGTGAATCCAAGCCAAGACGTGATTCAGCGCCACTAACTCGGGCTGATGGTGCCAGTCTCACAAGGCCCTGCAATACCTACCCAAGATGGCACTTGGGTGAAGCAGGAAGAGAAACTCTCGGTTACCAGGCCAGTAAGCGCCAAACCTGCTTTGCCCCTTCAGTAAAAGGCCTCTGCTTTATTTTTCACACCACAGCAAGCTGTAGCAGCATGCAGACCAACTGAAATTCAAGTAGAGACCTGTGAAAATCTCATTTCTCTTCCAGAATGTTTTTCCTGAACATCTAGGAGGTTATGTTACACTGTTACCACTGCAACTATACTCATGAAAGGGGAAATAGTAATTTCATTGTTAACCTCAGAACGATTTTACGAGGGTTCAGTGAAATTGCTATGTTAAGGCAATTAAATAAACCGTAATGAAAAACGAGGCACCGTTTTCATGACTTATGCCTTTACAAGAATTTGGATAACGGTTGCAAAAGGTTCATATGCTCTATATGAATCTGCAGGTATCTGTCAAAGCACGGAAAGCGCGCCCAGGGAAGCAACGCTGCATGGCAGAGACATCTGCTGGAAGCTTCTCGCACTTGTCTCACGCCTCCTGGTTCAGCTTTCTGGGGCTCCGGAGCCTCTGAGCAGCCCCAAGCTGCTCCTGCCGCCTCCGGCTGGGGAGCGGGTCTCTGGCTAATGAGGAATTCAGCGCACACCTGCCTGGCGGTGGCCAGTCAGCCACTCAACGGGAGCCAGAAATCTTTACACCGGAATTTAAATGGAAACTTTTGCATCTAAATTGAAGGTTGTACTTCTCTTCCAGCCGCCTGACATTGAACTGTCTGTCAGAGGAAGACTGGGCACTGCTGAAATCCTTCCCTTTCCCAACCGAATACAGCAGAAGATCAATGTTTTAATTAGGGAAAGGAACTATTAGTGAAGTTCTCTGTAATTTTGATGATGTGATTACACTAAGGCTAAGAACCTACTTTTACCTAAATTAAAAACTGAAAATAAGGTTTCAGATTTTAGCATCTAAATAAATTGGCTCCCTTCGCACGGAGACATTGACTACACGCTCCACCTAAGAATTTTACTCAAATCCCTCTCCCCTTTCCTCCTTCACAGTGGGAAAACACAATTCGATCATACTGGGTTGCCGGGATCACGCCTTGCTTTGACCACATACCGACACCCTGTGTTATAGCTTTAGGCACTGTCTTGAAAATGACTGAGACGGTGCAGAAAACACTCATTGAGTAAACCCTAGGAAGAGGAAGCCCTGTTTGGTACAAGAGCAGAAAAATTCAGGTGTTTCTTTTTTTTTTTTTTCAAATTCAGTTCCCTTTTCTCCCAGTGCAGGTATACAGCCAAGGTAAAGCATGCTATAGATGAAAATGATCTGTATTTGATTCCACGCACACCAAATGCTTGAACTGTGTTTAGCACATCACAGGTCTATGGTTTGAGCAATTCTCCCCCATGAAGCAGGTTCCTTCCTGCAGACACCAGTTCACGTTCGATGGGAACTGTTTTAAAACCAGTCTCTGCTCCTACATTGTAAGAACAACTCTCTCCCTCAAGCTACTTGCAGACAAAACCATGTTTACCTCCACCTACCAAAGCACTGGGGGAAAACAACAGCCATTTGAAGAAAATTAATCCCCTAAAAGCTTTTGAATTGTTATAAACAGCTTACTACCAGAGTAAATAGATGCACTAATAAGGATAAACAAGCAGTTGGCCCAGACCCTCAGAGGAAGTTAGCTGCATGCCCACCCTCCACTCAAGTCAGCGGCAGGCGGGCATCAAGGGCCGGCTGTGTGGTTGCCACAGGCCAGGAGATGCTGCACGGCCAGCAGAGCCCAGGTACCCAAACCAGCACATACTGGAAGCTGTTCAGTTCTTGTAGCCCATGTCACCACAGCACCTCGTTTACCCTCCTTCAGCTACATCCAGGGAAGCTTTATCACAGTCATGGGATTTTTCACAGGAGCTGTACGGCTCTGAACTTGCATTGCCCGCCCGCGGGTGAGGATGTTCAACACAGCAGCACACGCCTCGCCTGCTGTTACAGGGAAGGGGCTAAAGCACGTCGTTTTAGGAAAAGATGACCTGTTGTCCAGTGTCTGCTCCTACCCATGTCGACATATTCCCCACGAGGTAGTCTGTGGGGCAGGGGCTACCCATAGCTTTCACATCCCAGCCAAATAAGCCTCTCCTTCTATTGGCCAATTAATACTTAATTACGATCTGTGCAAAATCAAGCAATTTTGTCCAGAAATACTGAATGTTCCCTTCTGCTCCTGAACAACCCACTCCTGAGTGTAGCACCCCCTCAGATAAGGAAGAAAAATGGAAACAGGTCTCACTCCCCTGGACAAGAGCTCTGCAAGGGCAGGTAAAAGATGCTGATACAAAAGACACTCTAGTAATGACGCCCCCCCAATCCCTCCCAAAGGGTAAGCTCACTAGGATTAGTCCTGCAAATTTTGCAGATGCAAGACAAGCCTGTCATCGCTGTGCAGCGTGGAGGCGTATCCATGAGCAGGTCCTGGTAAGTCATGGAGAAGATGTAGGAAAAAAATTACACACTTCTGAGCTTCATTTGAGCATGGGTGCTGAAGATCGAATGTTGACTTAAAGGGACTACCGAGTACACATGGTGGATCCAGCCTTCAAATGACACAAAAGCCAAAAACAGCTACAGGGAGGAAGGTGGCTTCTGAAGAAGTTTCTGGCACGATCAACCTTTGCTGCAAGGCAGAAAGCCTGCTGAGATGCTCTCCTTGATTTGACCCCCAGGCAGGTGGCCTGTGCTGTGTAATTCTGCAGGGAACAGCCAGGCCTCCAGGGAGTCAGTCAGGTGGGGAGGCCTTGACTGGTACGCTGAATTCATTAAGCAGCTTTGTTTTGAAGAAATAGAACGGAAGCTACGTAGGAAAGGGCATTTGAATTCTGTCCTTCAGCAGGTATGTTACCAAGTGATCCCAACATCTTTCAGAGTTTTAACCTCCATGATGAAAAGCAGAGCCTGGCCTATGTTTTGAAAAGGATGAAATCTCTGAAATGAGGTTTGTATCAGTATTTTTAAAAAACATCCCTACGTATCTGCATTCACAGTATGACATCTCAGATGCTCCCCGTGTATTAGAGCATCTGGTTGCTATCAAATATCAAAATTATGAGCAAGCCCCAGTTTAATCGTATGCCTTGTTTTCACTATTATTTTTTTTTATTGCTCACCATCCACTGACAGTTGGATAAAATACAAAGTGCTTGTGCTTAAGTTACACAAGTGAAGAAATACTGCAAACAATAAGTTTCCCCCCCACCTAAATAACTTAAGAATCACTACAATTACAATGGTGCCACTTCAAGAAACTTGATTAAAACATTGAACTCTGATGTATGGAACAGAAATTAGTTAGATATGCAATCGAAAAACAGTCAGACCATGAGTCATCAAGAAGGCTGGATGGCTTAACCCTCTCTTCCCTTAACAAGGATTTTCTACCTTCTCTTTCAGAGAATGAACCACGTCACTATGTTAACAATAAATGGAGGATGCACCCGGTTTTTATGATTTAGTGGTGCTGCCTTTTTTCATAAAGAAGCAGCTTAGAAGAAGTAAGCTCCTGGGAGTTACTTTTGGGTTATGTGTCAGATGGTAACTGCAATAGAACTTAGCCTAACTTTTCTTCCACTATGCTGTTTGTTAGTGGGCATTCAGCTAGGAATATTTCCTATTAAAAAAAGCATCTAACTTAAACCGCATTAAGGGAACGCCAGATCCGCACAATAAATTTCGGCCCGAAACAGAAACACGACCTGCGACAACCTGAAAGCCCGCTACTCCTCACAGGAGCAGGGCAGCGCTCCAGGAGACCACGCAGGTTGTGCCTCGCGTTCCGCTTCTTCAATTAATTACTCCTTCTGCTCCTCCCGCATGCCTTGCAGGGGCAGGTTTCCTCTGCATTCCCCTCGCTTGGCTAAACGTCGGGTGGGCCAGAAGGCAACACACACCCCCACACCCTCCCCGCCCCCTCACCGCTGCTGGCCCGGCACCGCCGGACCTGCGGTCTCTGACGCCTCACGCCGGCGGGAGGCAGCTGGCTGGGAGGCGGCGGCGACGGCGGCGCCGACTGCCCGGGATAGCGCCCCCCCCGCGGCCCCTCTCTACCCAGCACGGCGTCGTGCCGCCTGCCCCAGGGGAGGAGGACGCTAGGGGTGGGCGAGAAGCTGGGCGGCCTTATCGCCCCTGGCACCCATCCCCACGCAGCCATGGCGGCCGAACCCCCAACCGAACTACCGCTCCCAGCAGGCACCGCCGCCCGGCCGGCCCCGGTGTGCGCATGCGCCGGGGAGGGTTGCGGCTCAGCCTCCCCTGCTGCCGAGCGCCTCCTCTTTCAGCTCCATTGGCTGGTGCCCGCCGGAAATAGCTGCGCCCCGGTGCCCCCTGGGAGCAGGGGTTTTTTCGCCCCCTACCGTAGGCTCACGTCAAACGGGCGGGCGCGCCGCCCGTACCGCCGTTCCCGGCGTGCCGCGCGGCCCGGCCCGGAAGGAGCCGTCAGCGGTTTGTCGTTGGCGGGCGCTGCTGGAGCCGGCGGGCGGCGATGGCCGGGCAGATGGCGGTGCTGGGTAAGCGGGGGCGCAGGGGCCGGAGCCGCCCCTCGGTCTGCAGAGGGGACGTCCCCTCGGTTGGTTGGTGGGTGGGGGGGCGGTGGGGCCTGCGGAGCGCTGGGAAGCTGCCGCCCCGCCGGTGGCGGTCTCCGTCTGACAGGGCCCGGACGCGCCTCGTCACCCTGCTGCGGCGGTGGGCGCTGGGCGCCGCTGGCTGGGGCTCTCTTCCCCCGTCCTTCTGCCGGCGGTATGGCCCCGGAGTGGCTCTTCAGGGTGGCACGGGTTACTGTGCGCGGCCCGCTGTTTGGACAGCCGAAGTGGCGTATGGCTGCTTCCCATAAATGCATGGGAAGATTCACGGCCAAAAGTAAACCTGTTCTTTTTCGCTGGTCTGTCCGAAGGACGGCTGTGACAACCCTTCCGTGCCGGGGAAAAGAGCTTCTCCGGGCTTTGAAACTTAAGCTATTCAAATTTCTTCTTTAGATGTTGTTTGTTTGTTGGTCCTTTCTTCTTTTTCCATCTCTGAGGCATTGCTTTATGTTATGTTTTTGGGCTTCTTGCTTTACCTTTTGAATATATGTAAAATGTAAAAGAAAACACCACTACTCTGCACTTAAGCTAATCTACCTCTTGATTTCAAGGTATAGAAAACAGTCAGAGGTGTAAGAAGATGCTCTTTGGGAGCTATAACTGAAATAGGAGGAGTTAGCATGGTTTTGCGTCTCCTTATTTTAGTCTTCCAGTGAAGCTGAAGGAGGTGTTTGAATCGGGAGTTTGTCATTTCACTGTGATTTTGTGCAGCCTCATTAGATGTCCCTTAGGGGTCAGTCATAGGCAGTTCCCCCCAAAATACTAATTAGCCTATATTTTTGAAGTACCGTGCAGAGAGAAAAAGAATTATTACAGGGTGATGATATTTTTGGCTTTGCTGTACCTCTTGGGCTGCTTTAAAATCAGTTTAGTATTTAATGTCCAAGACTTTTGACTCTTCTAGCCACGGTTTGTTGCATTAACAGACTTGAACTTGCTGGTCACCTTTGGAGAAATTGAAAACTAATTTGGTAGCTGAACAGCCTTCCACGCGTGAAATAAAACTGCATGAGGTGTAATGTATAATACTATGTAATTTGCATTGACTTTTAAGTTTGCAGCAGCAGGTATTCTAACCTTGCTTTTAAAAAATCTGTGTTTCAGGTTCGGCTGTTCTGGCGCTCTTGTTAGCTGGCTATCTAGCCCAGCAATATTTACCAATGCCCACACCAAAAGTAATTGGGATTGACCTTGGCACGACTTACTGCTCAGTTGGTGTCTTTCTTCCTGGAACAGGGCAGGTGAAGGTTATTGCAGATGAAAATGGGCACAACAGCATACCAAGTATAGTCTCTTTCACAGACAAAGGTGTCTATGTAGGGTACGATGGCCTAGAACTGGCTGATTCAAATCCTCAGAACACCATATACGATGCAAAAAGATTCATTGGGAAAATCTTCACTTCAGAAGAACTGAAAAGTGAAAGTAGCAGGTATCCCTTTAAGGTATGTAGCCATCTTCTCCAGTTCTCTCCAAGCAGTAAGCTATCGGACGCTGTAAGCAGGTAGTAGGGGACCACCTTGTCTGACCTTGAGTTATTTGGCTAAATCTGATATGCCTGGAAACCATAAGAGGTATCCAGAGAGGGGAGGAGGAGGAAACAGTTGTGGAGGTCACATACCTCTGTGTGAGAGCTGATAGTGATTTTTGTAGGGGAGACCCAGTCCTCTACTGTGAAATGTGTTTCTGGGTAACCTTACAACCCCTTCTTTTAAAGTATAAATTTGGACTGAAATTCCAACTGCGCTTTGCTAAAACTTCACTTTTTTCCTGAGATTAGAAAAAAAAAAAGTCATGTCTTCAGTGCATTGTTTTCCCCTAGCACTTTACTAGTTCTTACTTTACCAGCAGCAGATCCTGAAATCTTTAAAAAGAACTGCATTAATTTAGCATGGTGCAGTGTTTGCTGAAAAGAGACGAATTTTCAGGTACAGCAAACAGTCTTTGAATTCTTTACTTTTTAAGAGAAGCTATTTCAGTACCAACCTGTTTGCTTCCTTTCAGAAAGAAGAACCTGTGGGAAGCTTTATCAGTAGGATAAACCTAATGATTAAAAAGCGTTACTTTTATCTCTGAATGTGGTGTTAAAGCTGATTACGCAGTTGCTAGGTCTTAACTTTTTTTAATGCTTCTTATCTGGGCACAGTGGGTGTCAGTACTTTCATAGAATCATAGAATTGTCTAGGTTGGAAGGGACCTTTAAGATCATCTAGTCCAATCATCAACCTAACTCTGATAA
>JAOXJK010000001.1:105203988-105259240 GCA_025774025.1 Xenus cinereus | reverse complement strand
CCACGCTGTTCCTGATACAGGCCAGGATGCTGTTGGCCTTCTTGGCCACCTGGGATCACTGCTGGGTCATGTTCAGCCGACAGTTGACCAACACCCCAGGTCCTTTTCTGCCAGGCAGCTTTTCATTTATCCAGCTTTGGATATACTTGGACCCCTTAAGTGCCTGGTTTTGCATAATACTCATAGTTGAGGAATAAAAGTAATTCAGGAAGTAGCAAAAGAACATTCACGCTTTTCCGGAATAAACATACTATATGCAAATAAAACATTTGGCGGAAGCAGGGTGGGAGAGCATAAGAAAAAGACTTCTCACCAGTGGGTTGTGTTGCTTTTTCCTTGTAGATTTTCAACAACAATGGATCAGCCGAGTTTTCTGTGACAACTAGTGAAACCTTTCACGTCACTCCAGAGCATATTGGCTCTCAGCTGCTACTGAAATTGAAGAGAATGGCAGAAGGCAGTCTTGGCATGCGCATTTCAAAGGCGGTCATCTCTGTGCCAGCAGAATTTGATGAAAGGCAACGGAATGCTACCATTAAGGCAGCGGACCTTGCAGGTGATGTCTCTATATTCCAGTGTTTTTCTGTGAAACCTTTATGTCTGTGTCACTAACAGTGAACTCTTTGGGGAGGATGTAGAAACAGTGAATCAGTGATAGCAAATCTTAGAATGGGTTTTTTTGTTGTTTTTTTATTTTTAACAAACCATTAACAATTGTGACGAACACCAGAGAACTCTTGGGTACCAATATGTTCAGCTGACTGATGCAGGCATACTTGGCTAGAAGTAGTAAGTTTTACTTCAGAGAAAATGGTCTTTTTGGTAATCTCCAAATAAAAAGACTGTACCGAGCATCTTTGGACAACAATTTAAACAGAAATAGAACATGTGAAATAAGTCTCCTTAGCAAGGTTTCTCTGGAAGAAATGTGTTTGGGCAAATCATGGTTCGTGACTTCACCCTGACCCTGAAATATACTACTTGAAGCTTAAATGAGGAAAAAAGTTCATTGAGTATTACTACCTAGAAAACTATTTCCTTTAGATTTGAAATTTTACTTAAGGTAAGTTTGGCTAAAAAAAAATCCCAACCAACTAGTTGTAAGTATCACCATGATGTGAGAACTGCGGTTTTCTGAAGCGTACCTGACTGTTGCTTGGTGTCTTTGCTCTTTGTAGGGCTAGAAATTTTGCGAGTAATCAATGAGCCCACAGCTGCAGCTATGGCTTACGGACTCCACAAAGCCGACGTGTTCAATGTTCTGGTGGTGGATTTGGGTGGAGGAACTTTGGATGTGTCTCTGTTGAACAAGCAGGGAGGGTTGTTCCTCACACGAGCCATGGCAGGTGAGAAAAATGCTTTACTTTCTCAAGGAGTGGGGGGAAAGGAGAAGTACACCTAAATTTACCATTACAGGGGCTTTCTAAAACATACCAGCCTTGTCACAAAGTGTTCTCCAAATGTGTTCTCAGCTGCCTTTCATACAAAATTAGGTTTGTGACTGTTTTCAATAATTAAGATAAATGTATAGGTTATGGCTGACTCAAAGGAGTAAGTCATGGTTTCATTTTATCCATGGCTGTTAATTTTTGTGCCAACCAGTAAAAGTGCTGGTGTGTCTTACAATTACTTTGACTGGACTTTTGAGAGCTGGCGATATTACGAATCTTTCTGTTACCTTTATCCAAACTGGAAATAGTTGCCAAATCATTGACTAGTGCTGTAGCACCTCCTTGCCTTGCGTTTGGCTCCAGCTCAGTTGGGCTGGTTTTGGGAACGCGCATGCTGTCAACCCAGAAGTAAGTTTTGTGATACGTATGTGCCGAAGTGATTCACCACTTGGCAAAGGGTTCTGGCAGCAAGGTTTAGTGAAACTGTAGTGAGTACACAACTGCTTTTCAGCTGACCTGGATTCAGACAGGTCTGAGATGCAGGGTGAAGTGTTTGCGTTGCCTTCAATAAACAAGTTTTGACGTGAACCGCTGCTCAGTCCAGTAAGAGCGGAACAGCAAGAGGTGTTCAGCAGCTTCCCTCTGATTTATTTAGATAGAGGCCCCATCAGTGAATTCCTGCTTTCAGTCGAAACAAAACGGTGGAAACATTGAGAGTATTGTTCAATACAGAGGAAAATCTGCCGACCAATTTTTTTTTAACTCTATTGAATGGATATAGTATATATCTGCTAATAGAGCTTGAAGTTCGCTGCTTGCATTTTATCACTTTCTTCTGCTTTCAGCAGGGTATATACATATACTTCAGTAGCATGTATTTTTTTTGTGTGGGTGCAGCATGAAGACATTGAATACCTCAAAACTGTTAAACCAATAATCCTGAGAAAGCTGTACTGTGGAAATGCTAAAAGCAAAATCCATTCTGGGCAGAGAGAGGTTTGAAAATGGGAATTTTAGATGGAAAAACAATTTGCTGTGAGAGATTGCACTTCAATTACAGGGTTCCAGCTAGAAATTTATTGTTACGTGTTTTCTTCTATAGAGAATACCTCTGAGTTAACAACCGTTGCTTTTTTTTCTGTTACAGTAGAGTGGTTCCAGGGGAAAAACATTGAGGGGGGTAGATTCTAAAATAGTTGCTGAATAAAAACCTGGAAATTATTATCCATCATGTGTTCTTCAATGGACAACGACTATGGCTATTTTAACAGCTCTGTGAGCTCTTGTGCTATGCTTATGGTCCTGGTATCACTGGTCTGACCCTTGAGCACGTTCTCCCAGTAAAAGAGAAGATGTGTGCTGCTTTCTGAAGCTTTGAAGGGGATGTGTCTCATGCCTTCTGTTCTGATGTTTCAGGTAACAACAAACTTGGAGGACAGGATTTTAATCAGAGGTTGATGCTGTATTTATATGATCAGCTCCATCAAACGTATGGTTCTCTGCCAACAAGAAAAGAAGAAATACATCGCCTCAGACAGGCTGTGGAAGCAGTTAAATTAAATCTGACTGTTCGTGAGGTGGCTACCCTGAGAGTGTTGTTGACTATGCCAGAAAGGAAGCTTGCAAAAGAACATCCAGAAAATGAGGTAAAAGCAAACACTGTGCTAAAAGGCAAGCCTTCCCCAAAACCAGAAGATCTGAAAAATCTTGGAGACAATTCAAAAGGAGAGAACAACTTTGTCAAAGTTGTGTTTGAAACAGAAATCTCCAGGAAGCTATTTGAGATGTTAAATGAGGACCTTTTTGAGAAGATTCTTGTGCCCATTGAACAAGTGTTGAAGGAAGGCCACTTACACAAAGCGGAAGTGGATGAAGTTGTGTTAGTTGGAGGCTCCACCCGGATTCCTCAAATACGCAAAGTTATTCAGGATTTTTTTGGAAAGGAACCTAACACCTCTGTCGATCCTGATCTAGCAGTTGTAACGGGGGTAGCTATCCAAGCAGGAATTGTTGGTGGGTCCTGGCCTCTTCAAGTCAGTGCTATAGAAATTCCTAATAAGAATTTACGGAAGACTAATTTTAACTGAAAATAAACTCTTACCCATTGCATTCCATCTCTCCAAAAGTGTACTCTGGTGGTGCATACTTATCTGACTGGCAGTGGAGCCTAATCTCAGCTGTATTCTATTCATTTTTTATCTATTCCAGTTAGGCGTTACCGGACACCTAACTGCGTTATAGCCAGATGGTACTTTAAAGGTACGAGTGATTTTTGAAGTGCCCTGTATTTGCTTGTTGATTGGATATTGGGTGAAAATGCTAGTGATGACACACCCACGTCTTCTTGCTAAATTTTATTAGCAAATACTGAAGAGGTGTATGTTTAAAATACAAAGGGAGTGTGACCAAAGGTTAGCGTTAACGTCGTATGGTACTGTAGATATTCCCAGGTCCAACATACTTACTTGGAAAGAATGTGAAGCAGTATGAACGCACGTAGCACTAGCAGTGTTGAGCTTCAATTTATTTATTAAACTGAGTCATTTGAGCGTTTAAGCACCTTTCTAAAAGGCATGTTGCAGCTTGAATGAGATTTATGCACTCACCTGATTACTCTGCTGTTCATAACAGCATAATGGTGTTACTGAGGCTGTATGGCAAACTGTCTCGTGTTTCAGCCAAACCCTATTCAGAAGCTTGGCTCTTGCTAACGCGGAGTTACTTAGCGTGTCTCCAAGGGCTTACTTCCTGATCTGGATTTTATGGTGACCGTACAGGTGCTGATGTCATACCACGGGTGTTCTCCACCGGGAGCAAGGGCGTTATCGCCAGCTACTTATACCTCCCCCACCTTATTTGAAAACTGCCACAATTTTATGTATCTTAAAGCCGCACCTGAACATCTTCCCTTGCGTTTGGCCAACGAGTATGTCATTGTTGCGCATCTACGAGTGTGTGATGTCTTTCCCCCGGAGCACCTCAAGCCGTACTGTTTCTAGGGACAAAGTGTGGGCCAGAAGGGACTGCCTGGATGCAGTCTAATTCCTATTGTCCTAGTAGATGAAAATTCACCCAACTTTTTCATACTTTTTAGCTCGTATCTCTGGTTTAAGTTTTGTCATATCCCCCCTCTAAAGTGAACATAGATGAGGGAATGTAGCTGTTCTTTTGGGAAGGAAGCAGTGCATGCAACTCGGGATCTGAGGTAGCACTTCTTAGGACTTTATTTTAGGTAAATAGTTTGCTACCCACCTGTCTGGCAAATGCATGAGGAGAAAAAAAATAATTTGGAAAAAAATCCAACTTGATGACAATTCTAGTCTCTTTGGCGTGTTAAATCAATACTTAAAGGCCAGTTGAATTCTTTTATCTGTGTAGAACTTTCTACAATGAAAACACTTCATTCAGCGAAGACTGGCTTCTACATCCATCAACCCAGTCTTAATCAGGTAAACTTTAGTAACAGGTGGTTCTAAGCATTTTCTTGTATTCTCCAGAACAATTACGTTTTTATTAAGCTTGCCAAGATAAAATGTGGGGCTTAGATTTATTGTTTAACCTATGACTATATTAAAATAGTCATATCATTCTCCTGGCAGCAGGCCTGATTTATGGCACTGCTATAAATCAGTTGTGCTGATTCAGCTGTTGGCATAGCTATTGTCTAAATGTATCTTTGAAGTAATCCAATTAAAAACCTCTTAAATTGAAGCATAGTTGCACACAGCCATTCCATCAGCATTGTTTAACTTCACAGAGGATTCCAAAAATGCTGCAAACATCTGTTTAAATTCCCTAAGTTGAAAACCAAAGTGATTTTTTTTATTTGAAGATTTTTTTTTCCGTTGTACTTCTTTGAAAGTGGCCCTGTCTAAGTCTGTACGGAATTTCCAGTAACTGAAACTCCTGTGTTGAAAGAAGTGCCTCTTGAGTGAATTCATGGATGAATGCCAATATACAGTACAGCTCTCATGCACAGTTGCTATTTGGGCCTTTGCTTTGCAGATATAAATGTATGTATTTAATTCAACATATACTCCAGTGTCTCTGGAGTCATTGTGGCCTTTCCTTCTGCCCTGCTGTAAATTCATCTCTAAGTCTACTGGAGTTACAGTAGGTGTTTAGTCTTAATTTTTTATTTTTTTTTTTAAATGCACTGTGTAAAATGAGCAGAGCTGTCTAAAAATAGAACCGCATCACAGTGAAGTGAAATTATGAAAAGCTTTTTGCAGTCTTGGGACAAGTTAGGTAGGAATGTGGGAGTAACTTTAAACTGTTAAACTCAATGCAAATAAATGAAATACTTTTTTTTTTTTTGAGTACTCCTTTGCTCAGGAGGAGTTAAGTCTCTTTCAGTGTTAATCTGGGAATTGGAAGGGAAGGGGGAGTTGTTTACTTGTTAAAAAAAAATAAATTAAAAATTCAAAAATGCTATTTATTCAGATTTCTATAGATTTTTTTTGAGTAGAGATGTTACTGTACACTGGATATCTCACAATGCAACCTTATTTATTAAATAACTTTTCTGAATTCTGCAGTCAAGTTATTTATGTTTTATCTTTTGATTTTAATACTGTAAATACTAAGTTTACATAAAATACTGCTTTCCAAAAGTCTGTCTTTAAACAAATTGCTATTTGACAGCTGAAATCTTTCTACAAACAACCCCTGAAATCTAAGTGTGGTTGTCTGTGGTATTAGAATTTTATAAAGAATAAAGCTTGTTTTGTGAGTTGAAATGATGAAATGCATTACGAATTGTATGCTTCCGAATTGTTTCCAAGTGCAGATGATGAATTGCAGTTTATAAATAACCTTTTAAAATGTTTTTAATAAAAGCAATTTCTGTCCCTCGCACACGTCTCCTTTCAGTTTCACGTGGAAATACTGACAGTACTATTTCCTCAAATTCTTTTGGACGTTAGAGGATGAGGTTGTAATCCCTCAATTTGCAAAGGGGTTGCTGTGGGCTGGAGAGACAGATCTTCTCTGGGAGGTGGCACAGAGTGTTAGGAACTAGGGTGGGAGGGGAGAAAAAAAACCCCTTCTCCTCAAGCTGCAGTTTGGTGTGCAAGAACGGAACTGAGAAGGAAAGTGCAGGTTGGTACAAGAAAAAGCAAGGAACACCTGGGAGGAAGGAGGAAACAACAGGTAGGGAAACCCTGGTAAAAGGGGGTGAACGTGAACCCTTTGCTCCCAAAGGGAATGGGAGCAGTTCCAACCCTTCCTATGCTTATGTTCCTTGTGCCCTGCCTGCTGGACCCCAGGATGTGCAACAGGACCCTTCCTCCTGTTGGTCAACAGCTTCTGGCTGGATGCAGGGGAAGAACAAACATAGTTATGGTGCTTTTCTGGGCTTCATTCTCACTTGTCCAAGTAGGTTCAAAAATTGTCTTTTGATATTTCTGCTCTGAGAGGGTTTCTACAGGGAAATATAAGGTCTAAAGAACCTGAACAATGATGGTATTTCAGAAATGAATCTTTTAGCCTGCAGTTTAAACCCAGAGTTTTCGTGGACTGCTTCTGCCCAGAAACATAGCTGGAGAAAATGCTAGGGAGCACTTGCAAGCTTTTTGCTGCCCCAGTGCACGATAAGCCTAAGGCTAGTCCGACCTTCCCCCAACAGACAGCAATCAACTATGGCTGGCAAAAAGCAGAAATGTACATGTTCTTGTGAGGGAAAGGAGGGGGTTCCCCTCAATTTCTTCCCTATTTCTCCTGTGATACTGCCAGGAAAGCATAGAGCGAGGGCTAGAAGCAGGTCTGAGGGGCCTAAGACACTGCCTGTGGGAATTTTGAATGCTGTGAGGAAGGAGGTTGAAGCAGAGAATGAGCAAGTTCTGCTCCACGCTTCCCCCTGTGAAAAGGAATAACAGAGTCATGGTGTCCTTCTGGGCCTCATTCTCACTTTAGACTCTGCCCTGATACCCTGGCTCTCCCACCCTTCCTTTTTGTAACCCAAGCAACCGAGCTGGAAAAGGAGGCTGAGCAGTAGCTCCTCAAAGGGATCAACAGTTGGGTGCCTCATACTATCTCCAACCAAGCGAAGATCACCTTGCCAGTCAGGCAGGCCTCTGAGAACAGCCCCAAGCACCTTCTCAGGCGTCTCAGCAATTACTGGCCCATATAGATAGGTGGTGGGTGCCTATGAGTAGCCCCACAGGCTGAGGCTGGGACCTGATCCCCAAATGCCCTGGAGGCATAGGAGAGTTGATGCCTGGAGAAGAAAGCGCAGGAGAGGGGAGGTATGCGCTAAATTGGCCTGCAGGGCTGTGACATGGCTTTGTCTGGCTGTCAAAGGAGTTTGCTGGTGACTTTGGTGGGTTGTGGTGGGTACTGCAAAGCCTGAATTAACATCGACCTTGAGGCAGCCAAGTGGTCCCTCTTCATTTCTTAGAGTGAGTCTGACATCAGGCGTGTGGGGAGAGCAGAGGTTGCAGACTCTGGGTCTTACTCTTACTGCAAAACTGCCTTTTCCTGCCCGTGCTAAGCCTGTTAGATGGCCTACTTCGGTAAACGTGCATGGCCTGAAAGTCAGCACCAAGTGACGTCTGCCTATATGTCCACGCAATAAGCAGCTTTGGGTTTCTATGAATTTGCAGTCATAAGAATGTATTAACTAAATGGGCATAACGTCACAGCAACTTAACCAAGTACTGTTTTTTTAATTGAAACCAGTGTGAGAACAGCAAGATTTATTTTTCAGCCTTTACCAGTGCAACAGTTAAAATATGCCGTGAAAATTATTGCTACATTATGTTGTTCCAGTGCCAATATGATCAAAATTTTAAGATTTGTATACAATCAGAAAGTTATTTTAAGAAACCTGATCAATGCATACAGATTGTAGTTTAGTAAACAGCAATGCTGAGAGGAGTTTTTGAGTAAGCTAGTGGTTTTATATGGAATATAAAATATTCCATACATATGTGGTATGCCAAATACCCCTCCAGTGTTTACTGGAGTAAGGAATTCTCATCTTCATTAAGAATTCATTCATCAGTTTTCCCTATCTTCTTATCCCAGCCTCTGCAACCATTTTAGAAAAGGCACCTTTTCCTTGTAATAAATTATGTGGTGTGTCGTATTCTAGAATCCTTCCTGCGTCCAGAACAAGCACTCTGCAATGCAAAAGCAGAAAGATTACAGGAGAAGAAAAATCATCTCTTCAACCATATTTTCCAGTCCTAATACATATATCTCTGGATAAGTCCTAATACAGATATCTCTGGATAATGGTAACTTTTATTTAGAAGAAATATCATCGCACTAGGTGATTAATTGGTTTCTAAAGCTAGGAACTCCTGTATTAAAAAAAACCTTTTGAAAATGGTATTTTTGCTTAATTGGTAAAAATGCTACAGTAAAGTCCACGTGCTCTAGAGAATTAAGTGGTCTTAATAGCAGTTTACACCTGTACATTAGCAGGAAAAATATTAAATTAATTCTGTAATTAGAATGGGGAAACAGACATGGGTTATTGATATTCTGTGATGCCTTGGGTGATACAGATACAAAGAGAGTAAGGTAAAAATTGTTGGAGTGTAAAATTTAGTAAGTCTGAAAACTGATGCATTTAAAAGAAGCCATTTATTTATTAAAGGGCTTACCAAAACACACTTACCTGTCTGAATCCATGACTGTATGTAACCTGTGGGCTATAGTCAATATTGTGCAGTTGTAAAACTCTCTTTTGATGGTGGACTGCACCAAGTTATCTGTTTCCATGTCAACAGAAGCTGTCGCCTCATCTAGGACCAGGATTTTTGTCTTTCGTAGCAAGACACGGGCCAGACAGACCAACTGTCTCTGCCCAACACTGTTAAAAATACATTTGAGAAGGTCGGGTCAGGCACATTGAGGAAGGGGAGAACAATATAAAGCTGAGATTACTGTGGAGCTTATCTATTCTGTCTTTCTTAACAGCACTTTATACTTCTGAAAAGACTTGTGAAATATGTTTACCTTGTTTTGGAAGTTTTGATTTCTTCTTGCTCAGCATACCAATTATAGTTAAGATGTGACTCTTAAACAACTGTGCCTGAACTTCGTAGCATAAACCTAGTCTTGTCTTTCAATTCTGTATTCATGTTATAATGGGGACTCTGAATAATCTAGATTGAATGCTAAACCATTTTTTAATAAAGTTCAATGTAAAATTTTGGATACTCCTATATGTTAGCTGTGGTGTATGCCTTCTAGAGACTTCCTCCTGAAAATGATATGTCAAAAAAATTCAAGTTGATACTCAGTACGCTCCATTTAAGACCTGCTCCTTTGCTGCTGAAAGCTTCAGTATTTGTCTCCTAGAGCTTAGAGTCCTTTTATTTCAAGTGTCACCTTCCTTACTGAACTATGGGTTAATGTTTTACAAGGGGAAAAAAAGAGTTAATTTACCTAAGCAAATAAAGCAAAAGAATAAGCAGTTTTGCCTTCTTTCCAGGATGAGTGGTTTTGGGGGAGGGGTTTGGTTTGTTCTTGGTTTGTTTTGGTTTTGTCTTTTTATAATTTCAATACATGAGCATTTTTCTATCCAAATCTAATTAGGTGGTGCATGAATTGCACCCCCCCTCACCCCCTATCCCATTTACACCTACTCATATACTTGAGTTGAAAATACTCTAACTTCCTTGGCTTCCCATACAGCACAGGCCATAGGACATTATACGGTTGAGACCAGTTTGCCATCTCAAAGAAACTTGTAATACCAGACTAATTCTATTTAGAATGATGGGAAAAGCATAATTTTTATACTGACACTTTCTGAAGTAAATTCTCTGGAAGGAACATACAGTTTTACAGTAGCAGAAAAATAACTGCAATAGCACATTGTTGTTTATGTACCTGAGATTTTCACCACCTTCTGAAATTTCATGAAGGAGCCTCTTTGGGAGAGACTGGACAAAATCCTTTAAGTCACACAGTTCCAGTACCTCCCACAGTTCAAGATCAGAGTGTTTTCCAAGTGGATCCAAGTTTGACTGCACTGTCCCAGAAAACAAGACAGGATCCTAAACAACAGCAGAATGTGAGTGCAAAATTCCAACACAAACCTAAAACAGTCTGCCATAAATCCTTACATTAACATAGGGAACTGGGGCAAATAACACTGGAAATCAAGCTTTGCAAGGGAAATTGTAACATTTTGAAGCTGGTGGATGAAAATACAAAAATCACATGGGGTCTCAGCGTGCTCAGTTCTTCATTAAGGTGAAATATAAAGAGCAAAAGATTTCTTATGCATTCTCTGTGCTACTGGTTCTATGACTGACTAAAGACCTGCCCCGCACCTGGCAATTGCAACAACATATGAATTATTACTTTTGTCAAGTTTGTGAAATGCTGGATACTACATTCATGAGCACTGTTAAGAAAAATTAGAAGACTATGATTAAAAGTCAAATATTCTAAATTTCCAACAGGAAAGGTGGCATATTCAGCAATAAGAACAAAATCAGTTATTGCATAAATAAGTATCATGAGCTTCTGTGCACTGAATACAGCAAGGAATGTCTATGGGTCACATTCAGCACTTAAAACTGTAGAAGCAAGCGTTCACTAGTTAAGTCTAAACACTTTTTTTTTGGATGCACACAAAAGTTTTTTGCTTAAAAAGGCAAATTTAAGAAATCAGTACTTGGCAACATATCAATACCTGCACAGATTTATAAAGAGAACTGATGTTTTCAGAGGCACTGAACAAACACCTTGACTGAGTGCGGGCACGGTGGTTGTGACCCAATAGGTAGTCTGTAAAAGGCCAACAACATTCAGTAGCAAGTTACATGCAAGAAGAACAGTGATAATTTTGAGGGAGCTAAACAACCAAAGAGGATGGCTGGAATGGTATGAGATCTTGTGCATGTTCTTCATTAAACTTCATGTTACTTGCATTAGAACATCATTAAAGTAATTTTAACTCTGTAATTTAATATGATTGTTAAAAACTGTTTGTATGAGATATATTTGACTGATCTGAAAGCTTTGGTATGTTGCCATGTCCTTTATTCCGTTCCAGAGTTTTATCTTCATCCAGTTCCATTATCTCGACCTACACAGTTCAACACTCCAGACTACAAATATTCTCCACAAGCTCCAGTCTCCATTTTTCTACCCTTCCAGTTCTAGTTTCCTTGTCTGATCCCAGCTCATTAGTTCACTGAACTTTCCTGTACCTCTCTCAATCTACTTGCCTTGATGTGGACCCAATATATTCCGTCCACAGTAAGTCAGACCTGCAACTGCAGTTGAGAAAATACTGTGTAATTTACAACTGTTAGACGTTTTGCAGATTCATAGAGTATTAGCTGCTTAAAACAAGAGAAATGTTACAACTGAGGGTGTATGAATTGTTGTGTTTTGAAGTTCTGCAGTGTAAACAAATTAGTATTGTCATTTCTGACCCAAAAGTTATATCAAAAACTGTAAATCTATCATTTCCCTGAGCAAATATATATCTCAAAGGAAAAGCAGCCAAGGATTTGAAGGAATATATATGTATTTTTTTCTATTGACCTCATTCGTGGAAAGACCCAAGCTATTTTGGTTTAAATACTAGCCTCATCTCCATGCACAGTCTGTGGTAGAGACACACAAGAAATATCACCAGGGTTAAAGCTCCAGAAAAGCTAGAAAAAAAATAGACCTTCCTTTGGGAAATGTCAGATAAATTTATTATAAATGACGTTAACATCACCCATGCACAAAAATGGTTTTATGAATGGCATTCAAGGGACATGCAAAAAGCCTTCAGGTGACCATTAAATTTGTGTTATAGGTTTTGCTTTATATCAGAGCATTTCATTGTAAGTCAGATTACCAGCATAAACACAATCCTAATGGTATGTGAACTAATCTTGAGTTTTCTGCCCTGTTCTGAAGTAAGCAGGAACAGCTTTACGTGACAGACCATAGCAGATAAATTTAAATACACATTACATGATCTGTGTATGCACCTCTTTATTCCCTACATACTTCAGACATAGTTAGAGTTATTTTAAAATACTTTTGCCTTCAGGTGGGACTTGAAAAAGCCATATGTAGCTATATACATACAGATTCTGGAGAACATGAGTTATTCTAGGTAAGACTATTAAACTAAACCTGGCATAATAAAACCTAATGTCATACTTGTAGTCTCCCTGTTTTGAGGCTTCTTCCATGTAATTGCCAACATGCAGTTACAACATTTTTCAGGATAGCATTATGTCAGCTAAGATTCTCAAAAATTCACTTCTAAAACCTGATAGGCCATAACAGAGTTTTCAAAGATGAGTAAAATTCTGTTGGAGTTTTACGCCTCTGTCCCTTGATAGCCTGTGGACTTTGGGGTTATAATTTCTCTAAAAAAAGTAGTGTCTTGTGTTAGTAAAAAAAAGAAGAAAATGGTTATCTCTAAACCACATCTCACCTGTGGAATAATGTTAAGATTTCCACGTAGGTCATGGAGTCCAATAGTTGATATATCAATTCCATCAATAATTATTTTGCCTTCAGATCCCTCTAGAACTCTAAATAAGCAATTTGTGAGTGTTGATTTACCAGCTCCTGTTCTTCCAACAATTCCAACCTGAAACAAAAAGTTTTCTGATAAAGACTATAATATCCATGCTACATATTCTATATGAAAAATTACTAGTGATTTCAGTTTCAACTTTCAGTTCAAATCTTCAGCTTCTTTCACCAACATGGAATCCTATAGGTGGACAAAACTGTTTAAAACTCACTCTTGGAACATGTGGCTCACACTCACAGCTTCCCCTTAGAAACTGCACAGCCTATTTTTGGTTCAGTGGGAATCCTTTCCATATCCCCTCCCCTTTGCCTGGCACTCCTCAGCTCAAAGCAATGGCTCTAAACTAGGTCTCACTTGGTGTTCCATGATCCCAAACACAAAGCTGATTAGCACTAATCTGGCAGCATATTTCTCTACATATATATTCATCACAGTGGACAAGAGATTTCATTTCAAATTTGGATCTTCCTTAAAACTGCCAAATTCATAAAACACTACCTCAGTTTCCTACAGGGATAAGAATTTCTACATAGTAGGACAAAATACTTTTCCTTTTCTCATTTATCTTTTCTTTAATGTCTTCCCACTTAATATCTTCCCTGTTCAACACCATCTTGCTGTATCTAGTATTGGAGACTCTCTATATGAAATATTTTTGAAATAGAAAGTGGGGAAGCAGAATTTTATGCTCTGATTTATTCTTACTATACACATTACCTTCTCTTTACTTCGTGTCTGAAAAGAGACATCATTCAGGGCTAAACCAAGATCCTTCCTGTACTGAGCCTTGTAGTTGACAAACTCTATTATTCCTCTATCAGGCCATCCCACTGGTGGTCTTTTCGATATTATCCATGGTTTCTGGAATTAAAACCATTGGTATTTCAGTATATGACAGTAAAAATGTTACAAAGTAATAAAACATTAGGAAAATTAGATATATCTCTTTAAAAATCCCAGCAGGTTTAGGATAATTCCAATGCAATATAAGGGAAGGAGAACCTACTTTCAAGAGCACTGGGCAGAAACATTCCAACTGGGTTTTCTTAGGGGCTTTGAGTTGTGGATTTTTCTTTAACAACATTTTATACACCCATTTAAAAAAGTAAACTCAGTTTAACTGGGTTGCTGGTATCTGTTCCATCAATTGCCAGTGTAAGAAAAATTTAGATATTGTTTTTGCAGAGGAACAACTTGGCCAGTCTGCAATGAGGTAGCTAGGGAATGATTAATAACACAACGGCTTACCAGGAGACATGCAAGAATGCTCATCCCTTAGACAAAGGAGAAAACAGTCTATGCTGGATTGGTGGTTTAACGGGAGGATGAACATTTAACTGAGACCAGCCAACTTGAGGAATATTACCAAAAAAGGGAAGAAATAAACAGGCAAGTAAGAGGTGTAGGTGGGGTGATGGGGAGAAGTAAACAACAGGCAGGACAAATGGAAGTAGTTTGTAAACCCTGAAGTACCTAGTCAATGAGGAAACAGGGGAAGGAAACTTCGGCCAGGAATAGGAAATGAAAAGGAATTACTCTGAGAACTGGTTTGCCTGCTTGCTGGTTGACCTGTTCTTGCAAGAATGTTTAAATAAAATGTGTTTTGTATTGATCACTGCCTGAGATGTTATTGCATAAGGAGCATTTTTCACATCAGGAACTGAATTTAATCTGAACCTAATCTCCCATATATTTAAAATGCATATTTTATGAGAAACATTTTTTTTTAAGAAGTATGGTAAGAGAGAACAGAAAGATGAACAAATGCTAAGAAACATAAACATTGGAGAAGGGTAAAAGAGAATGAAGTAGAAGGGAGTCTTGTTTCTGAGACAGACCAAGGCTCTTATGCCTCCATACTTGACACGGGCACTACTTTCAGCAAAGCACAATAACCAAGGCAGTTTGAAACAAATGTCTCTCCAGATATGAGGTGAGTAACAGTTAGTGGTCTGACAGGCCTCTCTTCCTCTCTTTCCCTCTTAAAATGCTCCTCTTGGTTGCACATGGCCTAGAGAGTTCCCCTGAGCTGTAGCTGTATTAGCCTTACTACAAAAACTGTTTCTAAAAAGGGTGCCAAGAAATTTACTGGTCAAAATAGGAGTAAAACTCCATGCCTGTAAAGGTAATGAAGAAGCTACATGTTGTTCTCCATGTAAAAAGAAAAGAAGGTATTTAATAACAAATTATAACCTGCTATTACCACTTACCAATATTAAAGTCAATCTAAGTTAGTCATTTTCTATGCACATAAGTTGAATATTCAAGAAGAATTTTCACCATTTCAAGAAGAATGCTCACCTCTTTATCCATTTTTGTGTATTCACAAACTCTTTCAATTGAAACTGCATTGGTCTCGATTTCACATGCTTTACGCACCCAAAAATTTAGACTCTGAATTATCTGGGAAAATAGTTGCAATGTAGAACATAAAAAACTGACTCTAATAGAACACAGCATACTGATTTAAAAACTTACCGTGAATTTAATCATCTCATGAGCTGGATGCTTACTCACAGAAGCCAAAAACTATACAGAAAATGATGGAATGCTAAATGAACTATCACTTAGAAAATGACTGATCTCAGTATTCCTCTAAGCACTTCTTGTCTGCTTTCAGATTGCCCAATGAGTATTATAATTTTCACTAACATCACAGCTCCAGAAATCTGAAACTGCTTCAGGATCAACAGAAAGTGCATAGTAATTGTATATGTTGAAAGGAAAAACATACTTGGCTCATATTGTAGGTACATTGTTGCACCATTCCCAAGGTAAACAAACAATGATGTAGAACAAAGACTTTGTGTTGAAGATATGTCTTTGGTCAACCATGTCTGCCAAACACGTCATCTTGAAGCATTGGGAATGCTTCTGCAGGCAGAATTGGTACCACTTCCATAGTACCAATTTGTGGTGAAATATTCCCACTTCTGTAGGAAAAAAGTGAGCCCAAAAGCATTCTTAGAGTTAACTATTTTGAGATGTTATATGTAACAAAATAAAGAAAGTGTCAATCTGACATCAGATGAAGTTGAAAAACTGTGCAGTACCTGTGACTGCCACCACCAAGTATATGATGACATAAAAGGAAATTGTTCTGTCTCTGAATAATAGAAAATGAAACTCTTGTGAGTTGGGGGTGGGGTGGATATGCCATGACAGGTAATTGTCTGTATATTTTTTTTGTATTTCTATTCAGTAGTATCTGTCAACTGTGTTTCTGAAGCACCTAACCACAATGAGAATCTGGACACTGCTAGACTCCTAAGCACCACAAGATTAAAGAAGCTTGGATGCTTGGTGTATACACGATACGTAAGATTTATTTTTTCTAGCAACTTACCTATACAGTTTACCTTACTTCAAGACACATTTCAAATGTGACTCTTATGTATTACTTTTACAAGAATAATGTCAAAGTAAAATTTTTTAAAAATATTTTAAAATAATTATTTCATCTAAATTCAGAAGTGGAAAATTAATGTGAAGCTTCCCAGATTTAAAGGAAATCAAAGGAAAACTGTTGCGATTTAGGTTCCTTGATGCCACTGTGTAAATTCACCTACTCAACTTCATTACATGTATTCTTCCCTTTCCATATACAAAGTGGTAAGAGCAAAAAATTGATACCATTACTTACATTTAGAGCATAGGTTATCGATAAACCCACTGTAGAAGAACTCACTGTATTTCCAGCCAGTACTATAAACAGTGCAGCAAAGAGCACCATTAAATTTCCCAGGAATTCAAGCCTGACAGACAGCCACCTGTTGTAAATCAAGGCAAAGAAAAAAGTGAATAACGTAATTATTTTTTTTATATAGTGAACATATTGCTAATACAATTACTCTTTGAGATCATTATACTAGCAATTTACCCATTTTAGAAAAGAGATAAGTAGTATCATTGCCATTTTACAGACGGACCGGGGAGGAAACATGACATATCTAGAACTGGTAGCACCTCTAAAAAAACATGCAGGTCTCTCAACTCCTGGCTAGTGCTCCCTTTACTCATACTACTTTCCTGTTCTTCCTATCTGGAAAAGATTCAGGTATATGACTGAAAACCAGAGCTGAAAATCTTCTCCTTGCTAATCTCGGCATGTAACTGAACTGAATCACAAAGGAAGGAATAGGAAATGGGCTTATTTCCTTAAATCCCAGATTCCACTCTCAAGACCTATCTGGTGCTTCTAGGTGCAGACACCAGGTTACTTCCACACGAACTGCTGAAATCTAAATGCAATTTGTTCATAAACTTGTAAGAGGAATTGTTAGTTGAAATGTAGTACAGTCCGTGCTCGTGACCTATTGGTAAACCTTTTTTTCTTCTTTTTTCTTTTTTATTTTTAAATATTCTTATTCAGCAGAATAGAATCACTAGACAGCATATGCATATTTCCTATAAACCTGCCAGTTGCTGGTACATAAAGAAGAAATCATCCGAGTGCTTAGACATAATCTATCCATTCATTACAAAGAGTGGTCAATAAATTGCTCTTGTCCTTCTGTTTATCAATGGGTTTACTCTAAAGGTAAACAGTTGTGGAATTCTACAGAAGGTGGTCTCAGTCACAGATGCAGAACTGCTCTAAAGTACCTGTTTGAGATGACATTGTTGTAGAAGTAAACCAAGTTCTCATACACAACATCATTATTTTTTCTAATGAATCTCTCTTGGTGGCCAAATGCTCGAATTGTCGATCGCCCTACAAGAGTCTCACTGAAGTGGGAGATTACAGGAGAATGCGATGCTCCGGCTAGCCGTCGAATTTGTCGAGAACTCGCTATGTAGTATCGCTAATAAAACAGTACAGACAAAACAGACATTTTGAATTGCTACAGTTTCTTTTGCATTACTTAAAATATTTGCCATATTTATTTCCACTTGAGTAATCTGGTAAGTAATTCCTGTATACTCTGAAAACAAAAAAGTTGGAAGTGTCTACACAGAAAAAAATGTATTCGCAAACAATATAGAAAAAATAATCTGCCTCTTGGGACACACCAACATTATAATGCTGACATAACTAAAATATATAAATTACTGGCAAGGTTAAGATATGATAACGTCATTTCCAAAGTCTATAGTAAATGTGCTATACCACAGCAGGTGTGTAACAACCAACTAAAACTTCAATGTAAACTTTCAAATTAGAACATCCTGCTTCTTTCTCAGATGAAAGTCAGCCTTCATTTCTTCAATGTAATTATGTCTGTATTTAAATTCCTTATTAAAGACTGAATCCAGGCACTCTTTTCCTTCCTCTATATTCATATTTTAAGAATCTATTAAGATCTTTAATCACAGACCGCACTTGGAGCATCAAGAAACAGGAATGCAGCCATTAGCCTTTCTGAAACATTACTTTTTGGTTTCTCAGTAGCATGACTGACATTCTAGACAAAAAATAGCACAGGTATTTTAGGCATCGTTCTATTTTACATCTGCTGTTTCAGGGTTACTCTTCAACTTTTAACTTTCACTATAATATACATGCCATTTTTTTCAGGTAACTTCATAAAATTTCTTGGCGAGATCTATAGCAATATTGTACCTTCCTAAGAAAAAGGAAAATATGAAGAGGAAAATGTAAGTTGTTAAAAGTTCCCCAGCTTTACAGGATATATTCATGAAGTGTATTAATTTCCTTTCAAGAAGCCTGAGGATTTTTTCTGAAAGCAATTTCAGATATATTCTGAAATTCTGCTTTGTATGTTTGGGGTTGTTTTTCTTTTCAATAAGAAATAATTTAAGCCTGTATCCTTGATTGTTTTGGACATATCTTCCACATACATCTAGAAATCCTTATAAAAGCTTAATGCACTTACTTGGATAGTAAAATAAAAGTATCCCAGGGGAATAACTACCACTATGAATAGTGGCGATGCAGATGTGATAACTAGAATGGTTCCAATAACATCTAGTGTACAGTTTAGCCAAGTTCGTAAGTAGTAATGGAAACGTATGTCCACTATAAATAAGTCCTGTAACAATGCACAGAAAAATCAAGATTTTGTGAGTAAAATCCACTAAAAACTTTAAGAAGGCATCCTTTAAAAATAGAATCAAACTAAAATATCTTCAATAAAAATTAGTAGGATTCGCCCCAATTATATCCTAATGAAATGTATTATTATATCATTATTATTTGTCTAAAAGCAAAATAGACTTAATATAGCTTTTAGGCTCATTGTGGTATGTCAGAAAACAGGCTCTTGCTATTTTGAAACTCAATCCTATTTAGCTTATGTAAAGCATATCAGACTGAAAAGGATGCTAGGAATTAAAATCCTACCTCTTGTATACTCCGGCTAATAATTCTAGAAGTGTGCTGAAATATTACTTAGCTCTTACTGCATATGGTAAGGCTCTTTCAAACCCAGTTTATAATATATTTCTACCAAAGACAAGGGGCTTGAGTGAAACCTAAATCAACTGATCTTTTAGGGTATTAAACAGCCATTCTTCTAGAGAACAGAGCCATCAACAGTCACTGCATTTGAAGTCATCAGTAATGCATTGGAATGAGCTAGTAACAGTGAGAGTGGGAAGTATTAAAGTCATAGCAAATAACACTTGTTTGTGTATTAGAGGTTCCAACTAGAAAATAACACTCACTTTAAGTCTATATACCTCTGAGAATGTGATTTGAATGTATAAATTGATTCTAACAATAACATTTGATTCTGATACACAATATGCTATCTAAGAAAAATACATGTTGTTTTTTTAAAAACAGATCAAGCTTAGGTCTGGTAAACTTGTTGCACTGCAGGAATGGTCTTTGACGAATGGCCTCGTAATTATCTTGGATAGGTTCTATACAACTTCTACTTATAACATGTTTTGATGATTTTGTAAGAAAATAGCTTAAGACACTTTAAGTTTTCCTGCATTGAAATAGCTTTATATTGCTAGATACTGTATTTACTTACTTTCATATCTTAATTTTTCAACAATACTAAATGCAATTAAATCTGCAGTCACTCGAGCTTCATTTTCATAAAATGGAAAATATGCATGAGTTTTCCCTTTACCTTTGTGAATCTATTGATGATCTGACCAACTGGATTAGTTTCAAAATGCTGAAGAGGAAGGTGCAATACATTGTCTAACAGCTGATGATGCAATGCCCGAGAAGCAGACAGAGATCCCTTGGTGAGCACATAAGCACCACAGCAAACGAGAAGACCTTGTGAACGGATACATTAAAAGACAGTATGAATGGTTAGGGATAGAAAGGAGCTGGAGCTTGTTTCTGCCGCTGTTTTCTACTGCAGTGAGAAATCCAACAGTTGCACTTCATATCTTAGTTTCCCAAATGTACAAATTTGTATGTTGGTGATACATCTTACTGCTTCATAAGTATGTTTTTCCTGCAATTAAGTCTCTCATGCTAGCATGCCATTACACATGATCTCCTTCCTCACTGAGATGCCAACACAACTTCATTAGGTTACACTTGGATGTTCCAAGAATTCACAGAAGTAACATAAAATTAAACAACATTTTCTTATACATGTCTGTATATCTCTTCTCCTCTTCCCAGGTTGCATACAATTCTGTATAATTGTGTGCATACAATTCTGTTTATGAAAAAGCCAGCATTATTTCTTTAATAAAACACATTCAGGCAGATCAGACTTGGCAAATGGTGAGAAAGCAGACATAAATGCTCATCCTTGCCTTGTATGAATCCCAGAAGTCCATAGATAAGAAGTTTATAGTTTTGTGACTGTTTCCATTCTGTGAAATCACTAACTTTTGCTGTTTCTGAAGTCCAGGTGCTAAGCCATAGATTTTGGCCAATGGCCAGTGCATTTTGTCCTAAATAAGTAGCTATGGTTAGCCACATCCATCGCCACTTGAAAGCTTGGAGGTATTTCAAAACAACAGATGTTTTCATCTAAATATATATATAAAAAAACAGAATATATAAAAAAAAAATGTTAACCTGAAAACCATTATCATTGTTGAAGGCAAATACACATTATATAATGGGAATTGGATACATTAAATTCAGAATAAATTAAATAATTTCTTAGTTAAATCTGATAACTTAGGTATATAAAATCATGCCGTGAAAAGGTTTCCTAACCCAGTACACTCTGCTCTTTAATGATACATATCATAGGCAGCTGTGCTTGTGACACTTTCCAGTGTCAGATTTAAAAAAAACTTATCTATGTAATTATACAAAACGAAAACAAAACAAAAACCTATCCCAACAGACAAGCAAGAGTGCAATTCCTGGTCAGTTTGTATGAAGCAAATCTTACTCTATTCGTCACTGGAACTAGAAACTTTAGAACTGCCACTCTGGGCTACTGGAACCATGCAAATTATTGTCAGCAGGAGGAAGTTCTCATCCTCGGTGTACATGGGGACTAATGGGAACAAACTCAGCTAGGCCACTTGGAGGGTAGAACTGGTAGGAGCAGAATAGTGACAGATTCTTGGATTTCATTACAGGGGCTGGAGTCAAATGAGCTCTAGTAGGCAAACTCATGTTTTTTAAGCTCCTAGTTTTACTATCTTGCTAGAAACTCATACCTTCTTCCCCTCTTCACCCCCCACCCCTTCTTATTTTAATTCATCTATAGCTTCCCAGGAAGTTTTGACCTTCTCCATACTCTGTTTCACTTGTTCTTTACCTACCAACTGGCAGAATTTTTTAATGGAGACTGCAGAAAGCATGCTTCTAACATAAAACAATACTGCAGCAGTGTTACCATGCAAAATTTCTAGTCTCTGCTCCAGGACACAGGTATTTAAACTTCCTAAAGGTAAGACAGACAGAATGATTTTCTAACAGAGGAAGAAGCTTTTTTAATGTTCTTCTTTCTGAACTATGCAAACCAGACTGGACTTAGATATAAAATTAAAATACAGCCAGTAGCAGATCATCAAAATAGAAAATCTCAGACAACATACTTAAAATCTGGTAAAACCCTGTGAGATTTATTTTCAATTCAGTGACGAGACGCCACGCAACCTTAACAAGAAACAGAAAACTGCAACTGCAAAATAATACATTTTTATAAAAATAAATGTCAAAGAGTTTTCTATTAGTGATACTTACGCTACCAGTGGCAACTTTTTCTTTATTGTTAGTGAGTGTTTTCCATTGATCAAAGGAAGAACTGCAAACAAGAAACAGTTTCAAATCTTCTTATGAATCATCATACAAAGACTATAGTACGCATTTATTCCTAAGCAAAAATGAACACTATAAAACCTTTTAAATTTTTCCTCTGGATACCTGAACTGTCCTCAGCTGTTCTATTTTTGTTCTTAGAATAAGATTATGGTAGAAGACAATACTAGGTATGTCCTTTTCATTTCTTGTATGATTATGCGTAGATAAAACTGAGCTTGCTCTGCATAGGCTTCAGGTAGGGATGGATGTAACACTGCCCTCTTCTGAGGCACATAAGTGTGGTGCAACTTGGGTCTCAGCCCTTGTCTGGGGCAGGACTAGGGTGTACTATTTGACACATCTAATTCCACTACTTCTGGAACAAGGCAGTTATTTTAAGTTTCCTGCATTGTCTGAACTTGCCAGGTTGAGTGTCTTCTCCTTGCTTCATCTCTGCATTATCTTTTACCACTGCAAATATACCATGACCATGATTTTACAAATTGATCTGATCTGGGAGGTCATTCAACTATTTGAAAGCCCAGAAGTTTTCTTAAAGGTGGAAAAAGACAAATCAATGTTACAGGGGAAAAACAAGTGTAAACAACTTATTATTACACCAAGAAGTCAAATTGCTGCCAAGGAATTGTGGGTGCATCTACATCAGTGACTTCAGTTGGTTTTCTGAAAGTCCCCTTCATTCCTGCTTAATGTACTTTGGTTCACACAGTGAAGCAGCCCATGAACTGGGCATCTTGAACTCATGCAGCACACTAACTGGATTTCTTTTGTATAAAGCGAAACCAGAAAGTTATCTCAAGATACACACTTTCCACCCAACTGCTAATGGACATTCAGGCTTAATCTATGTTTACACAGTGAAGGACAGTGGCACAGACTTCAGCACTTAGGCTTGTTCTAACATTGCATCAGTTAAGCAATGGGTAATTTTTTTAAAATACTTACTCTTCATGTTTCAGCAGTTCTTTTTGTTGCAGACTCCTGCCAAGTTGGCCCTTTTCTTTTGAAGAACTCACTATAACGGAAAAAAAAATAGAAAAATCTTTTCAATATAATATCACGAGTAGACAGGTACAGTACAAGAAGCCAGAAATAAATAACAGGGACAAAATGATGAATGGGGATATTTTAAATTATGAACTCCTTAAGTCAACTTAGTCTTGGGATAGCTACTACACAGGACAAACACATTTATGACCAAATGCTAGAACTGTGGCAGCAGGTAAATCTCCCCCACGAGCCTAGAGTCTCTTTGGAATCCCATTCTTGCTTAATGAAAGCATTAGTATCCCTGCAAATATTAACATTAGTGTACATCTCAAAGTATTCTTGCATCATGTCTGAAAAACTGAGCTTGCCGTTCTTTGTGAGTTAATGCAAGGAGTCAACACTTTTTTCTTCCAGGAATCGATTTTTTCCCTCTTTTTCATATTTGATGTTATTTTTGTCAACAGATCTGTTAAGACAAAGATATATTTTCTACAACCATCCATCCAACTGAATGCACTTCTGCTGTATAATTTTGTATCACAACACATTTTCTGCTGTTTCTTCTCCTCATTACTTTGATCCACCTTCCCTCTCTTTATTACCCTTGATGAATAATACAGGTCTCCTTACATGGCTACCTCACACTTTCATCCCAAGACTGCTCACTGCTGACTTTTGCAAATTTGCTGTTCTGCCTTTCCACTCCCCCCTGTCAACCCCAGCAAATATTTGAGAGTGCTGGTTCCAGTATGGGGCCTGAAATAATAAGCCCACCTGACTGCATTGTACTTGTTACAGGCTCACTTGAGAGTTGCTAAGCTAACTGGAAACTAGCATTATAAACACCCACATTCACCTATCTTTTATAGGACTCTTCTGTGTCATGTGGAGAGATTCCTTCTCTCAAAATTAAATAACCACAATTAATCTGCTCCTGAAGTACACAATGAAAACAGGTCAAACAGGCTTCATTGCAATGCACCTATTTTTTTCCTACAACTCTATAAAGAGCACACATTGAACAACTCAGGTACAGAAGTAAGGTAAGTCCCAAACGTGAACAATTTGGAAGTATGCTTTTTTTAAGGTACTAAGCAGTATTTGTTTGTTTATGCTGTCTACTTGTTGTCTGGAGGTATTCCATAAGAGTACTAAAAGTTTCATTTGTTTTTTAATCCTACAAATGGATCATATTCTTCTACTAGTTCTGCTGTGCTCCACGATTACAGCAGTTTAAGGTGATGGAAATGAGACGTATCCAATATAAAAAAAGACGTAATTGTTGACACTGCAAGATTAATTTGAAATGTCCATAACTTATTTATTGGGCGAGAAATCCTTAGCAGAATCAGGTAACTTTACCAGGTAATTAATATAGTATGTAAAAGTAGAAAACAGCTGCATTAGGCAGCTTCATTATACATCCACTAGTTGAAAAAATGAACCATTTGATCTCAAGACATTAAAGCCTGATTTTTTTCAGTTTCTAACCTATAATTCTATACCAGAATGTGGACAGGAATGATCTACATTTCCCAGCAATTATTCTATTCATTTCCAGCAAGGGGAAGAGGAGTATTTTGAGAAGCTTGCATGAAAAGTAAAACCACTAAGCAAACACAGTATACAAATTTTCTCACCTTTCATTTGAGTTCTTTCTTCACTTGTATGCTCTGCACTAAAGACTTGAATAAGCTCAGCAAAATTAGCTCTCTTTGAAATGAGTTCTTGGTAGGTCCCCATTTGACTTATTCTGCCTTCTTCCATTACTATTATAAGATCAGTGTGAGGCAGGAGATTTAGGTTATGGGTCACCAATATACGAGTCTGAAACACAATGTTTTCCATTTTACCATATAAATACAAAGCATATATTAAAAGTAGACATTATGTTATGATAACTGGAATAGTATAATGGGATTTGGGGGGGGGGTGTGTGCATTTATTTGTCTATTGTTACGATAATTATTTGTTGCCTACTTTGTCACATTACTCTTTTAATTGCTGATTGTAATGTCAACCTTTATGCTTATAGCTACTTGCTATTGCTTGTACTTACCTGTTTCTTAATGTGCATCTTCTGCTCAGGAATGGCTTAGATTAGGTTTTAAAGAGAAGAGGTAGCTACTACAGCTTGTGACATACCACATCTAGTTTGATAGTCTCAGTATTAAAATCTAATTACAAGTCTACCATTACTAGAGTTCTTGTTTCTACAGATACTTATAACCCATGGAGCAGGTAAACTAAGAAAAAGGGGAAGGGAGAGAGGACAAGCGAAGGACATTTACAACATAGTAAGTAATGTATTCATAACTAAGTATTTCATAGTAATGCATGTGTTTTGCAGGCATCAGCCAGTGGGAATATCTGTACTAATTCATAACAGTGAGAAGAGATTTTTTATGAGCTATCTTACCTTCCCACATGAACAGTTTTTAAATGGTAGAATCTGTTCCTCCTGATTCCACTTTCCCCTGTCTTTATTCAACAAGAAGCCTTTCTTTCTATAAGCTATACTGGCTACAACTCATTTACTGCAGTGAGGCATCAAGAGTAACCGTAAAGGGCTCCACCCTCCCCTCCATATGCAGACCACAGCACTCCTCAAAAACTGCCAGTAAAGAAGAAATGAGTAAATATTACATGAATTTTTCAGACTCCCAGGTAAGGCCAGTTCTGAGCCCTTTTTTATTCTGTGCTATGTCTAACCAATAGGCTTCCAGCTGGCACAATCAGCTGTGCTATTTATTTAGCCTTTATATTCAGAATGATTTTCATCAACACACTAAGAGATAAGCTTTTGCAGAATGACTGGGACTTTTACTGTGTCTGTTGTGTTGTATTTTACAAAGCAGTTCATCCCCAAATTGAAATTAAGACACCCTACTATACCTTGCTTTTTAGGAGACCTGAAGGCCCAATTAGCTTCTCAAAAAGATGTTTCCCAACATGTACATCTACAGCAGACAGGGGGTCATCCAGAAGATACAAGTCAGCATTACTGTAGACAGCTCTAGCAAGACTCACTCTTTGCTTCTGCCCTCCACTTATATTGACACCCTAAGAAAAGAAAGCCAAAATAATCCATGCTGAAATACATAAAATACTAAAGACCAGTTTATCTCACTCAGTCTCATCATTATTTTTTTCAGGTAGTCAAAGTAAATTTTATAGTATATTTGAAAATAGAAATTCGGATTTTCAAGTAATTAGAGCAAAGTTTGGGCTCTGTTGACTAAATTGCCATTCCAAAATGGGCAAATGCAAGGTACTGCAGAAAATTTAAAAATCACTATTATTTACAGTCATACGGGCATTTTTACAGTACGGAGGAAACCCTTGGAGAACACAACAGGGCTGACTCAAACTTCTGTATAGTAAAGAGCTATTTTGAAAATGAATAAGAGTTCAGAGCTTCAACAGAAGTTAAGTTCAAAGTAAGTAAGCTAAGTAGGGAGATGGGCTAGCTGTACTTGGCTGAGCACTGATTAGTAATTAGTGTAAATTATCAAACAGATAATATATAAAAGATGAAAAGCATAACTTAGTGCATCATTTCTGACACCTCAGATTCTCACCCTTTCTCCAATCTCTGTTTGGTCTCCATTCAGTAACTGTTCCAAATCTGGGAGTAAAGCGCAAGACTCTAAAACAAGTTCATAGTATGGCCTATTTAGATTTTCACCAAAGAGAATGTTTTCTTGTAAACTGTCATTCTGAATCCAAGCTTGCTGAGAAACATATGCCACTGAACCCTAAAAAGAATTGGAAAAAAATTGTTTACTTGTGCTTTTTGAACATAAAAGAATAGCATTTAAAAATACATTTGAAATTCCAGCTTTACCTCAGAGTAACCAGCAATTAATTCCAAAACTTGAGCATTATTGAACTGTTAAAATTTTGATCAAGTCAGGTAATAAAAACAATTTGTTGAATATTCCTTTATAACAGCTTGCCTATAATTATTATAAGAGGACATACTTTGAATGGAACTGACAGAACTGGGACATATACTGAGCAGTGTTTCAGGGAAAGATCTGAGTGACAAACAGGCATCCATCGTTAGATTTATATGCAGCAAAAGACCTTTTCTTACATTAAGCTACGTGCCCTGTGAAAATCTATTGATTTTACAACAAGTTGATAGTATAGATACACTGGTTGGGTATATGTCTTCCTTATTAGATTCTACACAGCTGATCTTTTTGTCATTAATTACTACTCTCAGATTAGGGACACCTCAACTTCATATTCTTCTCCCATCCCCTAACAGTGACAGGATACGGTACTAGTGTTCTACAGGAGTGGATTCTAGTTCAACACTTATTTTCAAGGATGAGACAATTTTTAAATGATGCCACATCCACTTGCAATGAGATTAACTGACATTGTGCTTATCCATTGGTAGTTATTGGCTCAAGCACTGTAGTCTGTCATCAGAGGTTAACTTCCTCCATATCTATAACCTATGAAAAAGTTCCCTAAACCATGTTCTGTGATGAGGACTTTCATTGCTCTATGTAACTACAAGACAAGTTAAGCTACAGGGTTTCCTATTGCTTGAAGAGCCAGCACCTTGATTCCATCTCTGAATTATATAAAAAAATGAAAATAGCTTTGCAATCATTTCGGTTGAAAACAAAGAAAAAATTTTACACTGTTAGCAAAGTGTCACTGTGTTACTTTCTTTGAAGACTTAAGAAGCTGGAGCTAGCCTTGCCAGTATTTCTACTTAAGTAGCTGAGGAAGAAAAACTGCACTTTCAATAGCAGTTCTGCTAATTTAGGTATTGAGGAGTGGGGCAGGGCAGGGGGACATGGACAGACAATCTTACTCTTCTCTGAACTGTTCCTTCAAGTTTTTCCATTTCTCCAAGAATAGCAGAAAGGAAAGATGACTTTCCAGATCCAACCTGTCCCACAACAGCAACTAAAGAGCCTTCAGGAATGCTGACAGTCAAGCTGGAAATATTGAGGAAGACAGATTAGTTATTCTCTTTGTAAATACTCCATCATGTATGTGTTGTGGTCACTGTAAGAAATAAATACTCTATTTTGCCCTCAGAAAGATGTGAAATTAGTACTTAAGTTTGCAATTCTTTTGACTATGTACCATTCAGAAACTTGCAATGAAGACTTTAAGTATAAATTTATTTTTCTACAAGTTAAGAGGTTGTATTTCTATCTGGTCACAATAAAATCAAATGGGAGACAGTCTAACTGATAGTCAACCAGTGGTCTTACTGTATTATTCTCAGGCCTATGGTTCACATTCTGTCTTACTCTGACAATCATCTGATAGACTTCTCATATAGCACCTACTGTATCCAATGTGTGATTAGTCTTAAGGAAAAAGATAGCTATTCTGGTAAATTAAAGCTGCCCTTCATCATCTGCATATTTTGCTGTCAAAATACATACAATAACTACTCACAAACTTTAGCATACAAGGACAGCCACTTGCTGTATCTGTTCTCCATGCTACCTGGATCCAAGTGTGTTCCAATTTGAAGGTCCTCTTCTAAGATAAGCATAGTCCCTTCCGACTCAAGCTTGGAGCACAAATGAGGTAGAGGAAGACTGTACCCAGAGACTATACCAGATTTTAGTAAAGTCTGTATATGATGCTGAAGGCAGCTCATACATGGATACTGTATTGCAGGCTACAGTAGCTGGAGATGTGGACACTCAATGCCATGTTATGGGAAGCAATCCCCCCAGACCTGAGAGCAACAGGGTAGACAGTGTGGTGAGAGGGTTAGACTGGGGGGGTTGTAATCTCTTCAGCTGCCTTAGTAAAATTTAACAGCTCAGTAGAGCTTATCAATAGGTTCATCATTCCACTCCAGAGCTTGGTTACTCCAGTTCCTTACTAACCCTCCTATGTGTTGGTTTTATAGCAGCTTAAGCATAGCTGAATTTACACCTAAGAAACACCTTGTTAAGAAATGACAAAAAACAGGAGGGGTATTTTCAGGCAAGAGATTCTGCTGTGAGAGAAGCAAACTTTTTCTTTGTTTGCTCTTTCAAAAGGAAGCCACAGCCCAATTTTAAGATCAGCATAAAGCCTGCATAAACTACCTTAGCTTACTTGTAGGCAATATAAAATGCTACACTGACAAAAGGGCATCTTGCCAGTCAATGCTCCCGAAAATACAATTAAGTTGATACTGCAGTTAAATCTCCCTTATGCAAACTGAGGGGACAGGTGGGAAAGGAGGGAGGGAAGGAGAAGAGCACTGGCTTCCCATAGCACTTACACAGTGCTATGTTGGGGAGCATGCACTTTTATGTGGTTCCTCTTGGAGCATCAGGGAGACCAAGACAGGTTTGACCTTCCAGAGCACACTGATCCCATGGGATACTCTGGAAAGAATAACTGATGTTCCTTTTAGTATGTAACATCATGAACTACTCTGAATCAGAATACATTAAACGTGAAAAAAATTTCTATACACATCACATTCTGCCGAAGGAGGTCATAAAGATAAATAAGAAGTATCTTACCTTTTTAAGACTGGCAGTCCATTTTTTTCCCAGCGGAAAGAAGCGCCAATAAACCCAACAGCATGATCTGTTGCAGTAAAGAAAAAAGAGCAAAGAGTTACTAATCCATCCCCTCAGCTAAGTTTTTTAATGATCATCTGTATAAACTCGTGACCTATTAAAAATTAATAACTGCTGCTTACTTCCACTATAGCTTGTATTGACATCCTCAGGGTTAAGATCCTCAGCACACAGAAAATCCTCTAAACGGCTCAGAGAAACTTTGGTCTATGAGATGAACATATATATATATGTAATATTTATAACATGCCTGTACTGCCTAAATTTTTAAATAATATTTTAAAATTTCTAGATAATATGGAAAGATTTATTATTTGTCTTATTTGAAGATAGATAAAAACTGTATTTAGATATTTCAAATTACCTTATTTACCTTAAACTACTAAAAAATAGAAAGTCATAAATAAATGTATATTTTTTCCTGCAGATCTACTGCTTGGTAGTTACAAAGAAGCAGAATGTGCTTGACATAGCCAATGTCAGAAGATACAATTAATCCTTGAATGCCTGGTTCCTCTTACACAATTAGTTTGTTTTCATAAACTTGTGGTGAAAAAACTTTAGGTTTTTTTTTTTTTTCAGAACTAACCCACAGTAACTCTCTCTTCATATACGGAAGAAAGACAACGTTTTACTGTGAGTGCATCATGAGATGTCCATCACTGTGCTGTGACAACGTGAGACGAAATTACGCTTGTGCTAATTTTTAACCTATTAGAAGTAAACCTTAGGAAAATACAAGGTTTGGGTTTTATAGTATGCTAACCATAAATTAAATCAAATTAGGATGACTATCTGCTCATAGTGGTCCCCTTACTTACAAAAAGCTGAGTTGTATGCAAGCTGTGACAGAGCCCACTTGTGAGCAGCTCATATAATATACCCATAATGGAGTGTTAAAAGCCAGAAGCTCCCAACTCATATGGTAACTCTACTGATGTACCATTAGGACTGAAGGCTGCTGATGTGGTATCCTTAGCAGCTCTACTCCTTTTTTCTCTACTTCCTACAGTGTTGACTTGAGAAAAACAGTGTTGTGGAGTCCACAATGCGCGTCCCCTACTTGGTACCAAGGGCTCCAATATATAACAATGACTGAGTGATTTAAACACGTGCAGTCCAAATTTGTCATACTTTATCTTTGGTGGACTATGAAGAGGAGAAGTTGAGAGAGCAGGAGCAGAAGTTGAGTCTAGCCCACTGAAGGAAGAAAAGCAAGAACCAGAAAGCTCAGTCACAATTAGGTGTGCTATCCAATTTTCGTTCTACTTGAAGGACTGAGAAACATCCTTTGAATGGCCTTCAGGCTTCTCATTGCACAAAAATACTGTGCAGTTTTATCTCAATAAAATGTAATTAAAATAATAAATTACTTAATCACTCCTAGAAATACACAAAAGATGACAGAGTATAAAAATCAGCCTTTTATAGCACTTGTTCATAATATGTTTACCTGGGCTACAGCAGAGATCACGGATGGTAAATCAAACAAAGGCAGTCGCAAAATGTTAAATAAAGAAATAGATGTAAAGACTTTAGTTGCTGTTAAAACATTCTCTTTGTCCAGCTGAAAGAAAGCTCCAAATGTAGCCAATGAGACCTTTTAAATAACAAAAACAAAGCAAAACAAAAAAGATATATCCAGAAGCAAGACCACATAATAACTAAAATTTATGCACAGGTACTACTTTTGTTTGCATTTGAAAGGTGTAGGATCCCATTTCTGCTCATATATAAACTCTGTAACTGCTGCACATGGAAATTATTGTGTAGTTGCAATACTGAGTGCAGGAACGAGTGAGCAAAAAACACAGCTACTGTGTTTGACCCAACCAGATACACATGAAACTATATGAAATAACTTTCCCATCTCCAGAATTGATTTCCTCATTTTGAAACAGTCAAACATAATGTTTCAGGAAATTGACTTTTCTTTTCTTTCTTCTTGCTGTTGCTATGATATTAGACATAAAATAGAATTAATTATTGCAGGTATTTTTATTTTGACCACCTGGAATTTTTTTCAAAAATCTAGTTAGTAATCATCAGAGAATAAGCTGGGCTCTTACACAACAGACTCAAGCCTTCAGAATTACCCAAAAAAGCATGGGTAGAGAAAACCCCCACAACGGTCCTATGGAGTATCTTCTGCCTTTTGTTGAGTTTAGGAGTTCCCAAACAAAACTAGAAACTAAACCAGTCGTAAAGTAGAAGGACTCTTAAGCAAGCCCTAAATAGTAAGTTGATTGTTTCAATGCATTTGATTCAAACTTTGAACTAATCACTGAATCGCTCACTGCTCCAAATATGTCAGTTATTATCAAGTTTACACACTGAAGGATGGCCTTAATCCTCCTTTTCACTATTCCTAAGGAATATTGCTCTTCACCTCTTACACATTTGCGTTAAGCACTAGAAGATGTCAGTTTGTATAACTGAAGCTAATGGTTGTCATTTATCCCTAACGAAGGTTCCGGTTCAATCCATAGAATAATTTAGGTTGGAAAAGGACTTTAAGATCAAGTCCAACCACAAACCTAACACTGCCAAGTCCACTACTAAGCAATGTCCCAAAGCACCACATCTACATGTTTTTTAAATATCCCCCAAGAATGGTGACACATCCACTTCCCTGGGAAGCCTGTTCCAATGCTTGGTAGCCCTTTCAGTGAAGAATTTTTTCATAATATCCAATCTAAAACTCCCCTGGTGCAACTTGAGGCTGTTTCTTCTCATCCTATCACTTGTCACTTGGGGGAAGAGACCAACCCCCACTCGCTACAGCCTTCTTTCAGGTAGTTTTAGGGAGCAATAAGGTTTCCCCTCAGCCTCCTTTTCTCCAGCCTAAACAATCCCAGCTCCCTCAACTGCTCCTCATAATACCCTTCACCAGCTTCATTGCTCTTCTTCGGACATGCTCCAGCACCTCAATGTCTTTCTTTTAGTGAGGGGCCCAAAACTGAACACAGGACTCAAGGCGAGACTTCACCAGTGTGGAGTACTGGGGATGTTTGACACTATTTCTGATACAAGCCAAGATGCTATTGGCCACCCGGGCTCACAGCTGGCTCATATTCTGCCAGCTATTGACCAACAACCCCAGGGCCTTTTCCACCAAGCAGCTTTCCAGCCACTCTTCCCCAAGTCTGTTGCACAGGGCTGTTGGGACCCAAGTGTAGGATCTGGCACTTGGCCTTTTTGAACCTCATACGACTGGCTTTGGCCCATCAATTCAGTCTGTCCAGATCCCTCTGTAGAGCCTTCCTACCCTCAAGCAGATCGACGCTTACTAAGGGTGCACTCAATCCCCTTGTCGAGGTCGTTGGTAAAGATATTCAAGAGAATGGGCCCCAGTATTGAGCCCTGGGTAACACCACCTGTGACTGGCCACTACCTGGGTTTAACTCTATTCGTCACAACTCTTTGGACCTAGCCACGCAACTAGTTTTTTACCCAGTGAAGAATATGCCTGTCCAACCCATGAGTAACCAGTTTCTCCAGGAGAAAGCTGTGGGAAACAGCATCAAAGCCTTTACTAAAGTTCAGGTAAACAACATCCACAGCCTCTGCCTTGTCCATTTTGTCATAGAAGGAGATCGGGTTATTCTGCCAGCCACACCAGACTCAGAGCCAGGTATTGATCTGCTGGTTCTACCTGTTTCTCCCCTCATAATTCCCTGGAACTGTAGGGATGAAGGATACTTGAGCCCTGAAGGATACCAAGGCCCTGAAGTCTCCATTTACTTTCCAATAGAGTTTAACAGAGGGATTTAAAGATTCAAGGATCTGAATACATTCCTGATTGATAGAATTCTACTGAAACAAGGCTAGGATGAATGTGGTTCATTTTTTTTGGTTGGTTTTTTTTTTCATGTATTTAGGGGTTTAGTGTTTGAGAAAGGACAGCTAAAAATTACAGATCAAAAATGCATTCCCTTAAAACTTAGAAAAGGAAGGAGTATAAAGGAGGAGTATAAAGAAGTTAGTTGATTTCTATGCAATAGAAACTATGATTAAAACAGTGAAATGAGATTCAGGAGCTTTGAATTTGGTTTCTGACTTTATATATAACAGAGGTCTTTAAAAGCTTGGTCAATTCATAATCAATCTCATTCTTCTCCAGTCATATACATACTATTAGAACTTGAGAATTCAAATATATTTTGTTGATAAATTTAATGTTTTGTGATATTGTGAGGCAACATTTGTGAGACATTCAGCTACAAAAGCAATAGGAAACATGAGAAACAGTCCTGCACGAATTAATATTTTTATAAAACAAACCATAAAAGGAATACACGACAATGTCAGCATGGAGTAGGTCGTCAGATACCCAGATGACTTCAAAACATCCACTTCCCGTTCTCTAATGCTCATGACCTTCCTTTGATATGCAGGTTCCCATGCATAAAGCTTGAGTATCTAGACAATCAAACAAACATATTTTAATAAAACAAAAAAGCAGCGACCAAGTTTCAGAAAATAAGCTTAAGCTCCAATGTCATTTTCAAATATTCAGCAATGACAAAGAACTAAAATCTGAACATTTTCCAAATGAAAGCAAGACCTGAGATAACTCTAAATTAGGTTGTTCTTATGGAAGATATACTCTAGTTCTTCAGATTACTTAATTAATACTCTTAATACTTCAGATTAATACTCTTAATTCTTCAGATTTCAATCTGTCTCTTTTGTATCATAAATGATGACCTGTTTTATTTCAAAACAGAATAGAAACAAAAAATGAGACAACTTTTAAAAGTGCTTTTCTTCTGTGCTAAAATTTCACTATGCTAAAGGTTTTCAAACATCTATTAATGTATTTTACTTTCTAAGTAAAAATGTGGTAATAAAATTAATGAATCATGGATAGTAAGTTTTTCAAATTAAACCAGTAAATATTTTCCAGAAACCCTTATGTTAAAACATTTTCTCTTTAAATTTTTATCATAATCAGCTGAAATATTACTGACAAAACCTTAGTTTTTTAAATAACTTCATATCTTTACATCTATCTTACATTTATCTAACAAAAAGAAAACCCAAACACCTTATTAGCTGTTGCATTACCTTTATTCCATGTAACATTTCACTTAGTAGCTTCACTCGTTGATCTGAATACCTCATTTGGCTTTTCTGGTTAAAAGAAACCAATGTTTTTATTTTTCAATGAGCAAAAAAAAATTGGAAAGTAAAATATGCAGTGTACTTTAGACAATAAATACCTTTTATGCTATTTTTACCTCACTGAAATACATACTAACAATGCAGTTATATCATTTTCGCATATGTATGCAGTAAAAAAATTCATTAGATAGGATAAAAGATTAAACAGAATAAAATAACATTTTCCCCTAAAATATCTTAAAAAGTGTCTTTCAATTTTTGTCCTTTTTTTTTTTCTTCACATTGACTTAAAATCTTAACAGGCTTCCAGTTCCCAGGGTATTCAGGAACGATAATACGTTTTTAATCTTCAGAATCACTAAGCAGGTAAATACAGACTCAGTAACAATATAGTATATACTATGCACTATATACACACATACATGAATATATACATAACACTATATGGCTAAAAACACTGTATACATATATATGTATATACACAGGAGTTAGGAGAAAAGTTTCTCGTGTTACTGATCAATATATTTTTATTGAAAGAGCCAAGCAAAGAAACACAGAAATCCTCACTCCTATGCTATACTCAGGCTCTTCTACATCTCACATTTTTAAAATACAATTTAACAGCCTCTTAAATGTTTTGAGTCTTATTCAAATCCAACAACAAGTTGCAAACTTTTAGAAATAATTATTTTATTGTCCTTTCTATTTCTTCTCTATTGCTCATATCACAGTAGGGACCTAAGCACATATGTAGCTGCTGCACCTCGCCTGCAAAAGAGGTGACAGGGTTTGGGGTTTTTTTTTCAATGTCTCTAAAGTGTCACAACCTTACAAAAGAATCAGTGGAGACTCAGAGTCTTCACTGCACGTTGCACCATCGAAGGCAGAATAAGACAGAGAAAAATGATTGCCTTGATAGCAATGAAAAACTCAGGGTTGTAGTTTGTTGGTTTTTTTTTTTTTCACTGGAGCTCACAGGAATTGTCGTAATAACAGGCAATACAGTGCCAAGAGAACTGTAGAATCAGAGAAACAGAAGAGAAGTCCAAACACATGCAGGACCTCTGTGGGAATTCCCATAATCTCAGAAGAATATGCTGTATTTGAGTGAGCAGCTTAGCCTGAATAATAAAAGTGGTAGAGGACCATAATCCTACAAAATCCCTTATTTAATGGAAATAACTCATGCAATATGCAAAAATATAGCTGTTTCGTAAATTGAGTCATATAATAATTTTTACTAATAGAAAAGTATTGTTTCAGTATAATGAAAATTTCGGTATCCAACCTAAATACTAGTTTAGCTACCAAACATATAGCTTTCTTACTGCAGTTATGCTTCCTTCCTCAACGAAAACCAGCTATGGCTTGGCATTGTTTATTTGTTTTGAGTTTCATTTTGCTGTACCCATAGTATTCTTAAACATGCATAATTTACACCACCCCCACCTTTATTTCTATATTATGACAACTTCACCTCTCCTTACTATGCTTATTTAAATATCTCACCTTCAGTTTTTTTACTTTGGCTGCAATGAGCGCATTTATAGGTATAATCAAAAGAAGCACTGCAACACCTGCTAGGACTGAGGGGCCAAGTTCTTTCCAGAGACAGATGACAGCCATGATGATCTGAAAAGGTGCTGACCACAACAGGTTGATGTTTGAAGTTAGCTCCATGAGTTGCTGAGCATCTGCTGACATCAGGTTAACTATTTCCCCAGTTGTATAGCTTCGGCGCGAGGCATTTGCTAAAGTTAAGGCCTGCAAGCAAAAAAAAAATAGAGGTCAACAATTTTAATGGGTTTTGCTGCCCAGGAGAAGCTAAAAGGACAATAATTAGAGCCAAGCTGAACTCAGTGAAACAGACTTGTAACTCTTTATAGTAAATTAGCAGGACAACATGGCACAAAGAGGGCATAGGAAGCCTCAGCTTTGGCCTAGTTTAGGACCTCCCAGTGCAGGCACCACCAGCAGCAGCCTTCACCAGCAAGTGCAGGAACAATCTCAGTGTGGCAGGCAGATAACACAAGTGCCAGGTGTCACGGAATTGACACCCTGACAAACACACACACACACACACAAACGCGCTCTCTCTCTGTGTGTTAGCGCCTCACATTTTTTCACCGTGTCACCTGCAACTCCCGCATGTAACAGGAGGTGCTGCAGCAACTCACTCCACCGCCTGTCCCAGGTGCAAAGCACAACCTGAGCTGGCATTCACTAATCCACTCACCTCGGGGAGAGGAAAAAGCTCTATCTCTACCCTGTAGCTGTGGAAATTTGCCAGAAGACATGCCCACCCCAACTGGAGCCTCTGTTCCACTCTTGGAGGTCTGACACACCGTGATATGCGACTTGAGAGAATGAATTCCTTTATTTAACCGATTTGCAACTTACAAATAAAATTTTGTGTGCTGGTTTGGGAAATACCTGAGAAGTCCACGTCAAAAGATCGGTATGACTCTCTTGAGAAAAGAGACTGTATTTTAAATTAACAAAGACAGATTTGAATTATTTTCTGGCTTCCTTACGTTGTGATTAATAGTTAAATACCCCAGTAAAAATACCAACTTGCCATGTTCGTAACACAGTAAACTGAAGGTGCAGCACTGGGAAACCAGCTTGATCTCATATGCTACATATTGACAATATAGTAAACACTTACATTTTGCAGGTCAGACAGCTACTTTTACTTCTATGTCATTAGCACCTGCATTTCCTGTAGCTAATAATGCCACCAGCTCAGCATATCTTACTAGAGATGGGATAATACAGGCAGATTTCCACAGCAGATGATAGCTATCTTTTAGACATTTGGAAAACAGCAAACCTAATGAGTATTCAACTCAACAGAAAATCAATTTCACTAAAATCAGGGGGGAAAATTCAACGTCCAAAGGAGACAATGTGGCAAACTTCAGCTTTTCATATTCGCTACTATTATAAAGTAAAAACAGCGATCGCATATACCCTTACTTTTTCCTGGACATCCAACTCAAAAAGTTTTCCCAGTTCATACAGTAAATTTGGGAAGTTAATATGTAGTCAAAATAGGAAGAGTTCAGTTTCTACATATATCTCCAATATTATGTCTGTACAGGTGGCTGGCAAAAGCATGTAATTTCAGGATTATATTCTTATAATAGATATGCTGCCAAAATTCCAAATTATTGTAAATAAATAATCATGAATATATAAAGTCAATCTGCTAGCCCGTCACCAGTATATAATATGCTGGCTTTTGATCATGCTTGTAAGCATACTGTCTGTTAACACTGTCTGTTTATTTTAGGGTTTGGGGTTTTTTTGAAAGAAAAGTAGAAGAATAGATGATTACCTTTTTGTATATCAGGCCAACAACTGCAGTCTTGATTTTGACTGCAGTAAGCATGTTGTTACGCTGGTATAACTGCTGGAGAAGAGTTTGTGAGAGAACTACAAAAAACAGGGCAATAGCATAGCCATATCCACTCCCATATGAGCTAGGGTGATTCTCACTGACCATTATCATTGCTCTGAAAATGAGGAAAAACAGATTTTAAATTCTGTGAATGAAGTCAACCACTGACAATAAAAATTCAATGAACTGACATACTGGCAACTTGTTTACTTAAGTCCATTTTGGATCCAGGTATGGTGAAAGGTCAAAAAGAAATACAATGTTTAAAAAAAAGGCAGGTCTTATCTGTGCTTTCCAATTTGTTAGCTTAGAAAAAATTCTCAAATACTATTTGAGACATGAATGTGTTATTGCTGACTTCACTGACAATGGAGTACAAATAAAGAATTGTGTAAAAGAAAAAAAAAAGGTATTTGTACTTAGAAAGGTTGCAACTATCAACCATGAAAGTGAGAAAGAAAAAAAAAAAAAAACAATGGAAAATTCTTATTTTTATGTTAGTAAAAGGTTGTCTTAAATAACCAGCAAATGTGATGTCTTCAAACAGATTTTACAGCTAACAATTTTTTTCAGGATTACACTGATTTGGGGTATAGTGTGGAGGTTAACAATAATTCTGTTCATTAACTCTTTTATTTATAAACACAGAGGTATTTAATAAATTCTTAAGATCTTTATGGTAAGCAAAATGTCTAAAAAACACTTCCATCAACCTCACAGTACCAACAACATGATAACAACGAGTCATTGCAGTTTTCCATTAAATGCTGAAGCTGCAGTTACTATTGTATATTTAACTGTTTTTTTTTTAAATAGAGATGAAAAAATATTAACAAAAAACAGAGAATTTAAATATCTCAGTACTCCATTTTTCTTAACATTTGATTTTGCATTTAAATCTATTAAATATTTAAACACAATATTGTTAAATTGAACTTCTACTGATTTTTGTCTCAGTCCTTTGGTTAAGAGATTCCTGATCTCTTTGAGCTTTCCCTCATTAAATCATTTTCAGATAATCACTGGGGCAGGGGCAAATAAAACCTTTACACAACTGTTGTTTAGTTTGGTTTTGATACTGGTAACCCTTTTGCTTTATTATTACTGTTACTCAACATAAAGTGAAACACATTAAAAACTTACTTCATTATTAGTGGACTCATGAAAGCCAGAATGTCAGCTGTAACTTTCAGAAATGCAACTTTAATCAATAAAAATTTAAATGTTTGCCATAATGGCAAAATCAGAGATGGTTTATGGAAAGTTGTTTTCTTAAATAGCACTCTTTTGATGTAAGAAGCCTGCAAGATTACAAAAATATGTACAGAATGAAGAGAAAAAATTATTTTTGAACTTCACCCACATTTACAAATACAAAATATGTAACATTAGAGTGTCCATCTAAAGTCATCACTGTACTTATGATCTGAAAAAGTGCATTTCCTACGGTTAGAAGAAAAGCTTTGAGGTAAGAAATTAAGTCTGGTTTTATTTACCCTGGCTAGTAGTGTTTCAGAAAAGGAGATAAATATAATTTCTAGGGTTGCCCCAATCATCCACAAAGATAATTAGAAAATAAATTAATCCTCAAATTATTATCACAGGTCAAAAAAACTGTATAAAAATACCCAGAGGTAAGCGTCAATGTAAATGCATTATCATTTATAGCAGGCTTACCACAGCTTTATATTTAAGGCTAAACCCTTCTATTCTTCCAGAATATTTTCAGTTGTCAAGTAACTATTTTTCTTTTTTTTTCGGTTTGAATTTAACTGAAACAATTGCAAATAGTCTTCCAAGGGCTCAAAAAAAGGAGTTAGTCTTTCCTAATTACCACAGTGATGAAGGATAGGATAGAATATTTTTTAGAGAATAATTACAGAATTTTTTGCTTGAATAATAAAAACAGTATCTGAATTAAAGATTATCCTTATTGAGAAACACTTTTGAATGCTTTGGCAGAAAGGATTTTGGTGTGTATACCATCAATGGAAGAAAGGGCAAATCTACAAATAGATAAGAAAAATACTAAAGAGATGTAGTAAGGTCAGACTCTGCAGGAAACCTCTTCTCAGTAAGCCATTAAAAAAAAAAAAAAAAGCTACATGCTTACTGGACTTACAGAGGACTCTCCTCTGACCTTCCTAACATTACAGAGCTCCTAGTGCATTTTAACTACAACAAAAAATAATAACTGTGACTGAAAGTGTCAAGGGTTCACATGTAAATCATACAGGATAACTTAAGCAAAAAACTTAAAATATCTGTAAAACTCAATATTGTTAAATAAAACCGAAGCCTGTTTCGTGCGTTGTGTAAACCAGAGCGTCTACTGGTAAGCAAGCTGATAATAGACTTTTCTACCTACCTGAAGTACAGATGTAAAGATAAAACACCAGAAAACAGACAAATTCAGAGAGAAATTAGTAGGTCAGCTTTGACAAAGAGGGTAATTAATCACCGAAGTAAAATTCACGGTAGATTCTGTATCATTTGAAGTGTTAAAATGTAACTGGATATCCTTCTAAGAGGTAAGTCTGATAGCCACACTGGAGATCACTGATCGCAACGCTGAGTGGTCTTTGCAATCTACAAAATGTAGGCTCTTCAATAAACAACAAGATCTTAAAAATCATCTCCAGCTTCCAGACTCCTTAAATTTATAACAAGATATTGTCTACTGCCAGAATTATAACTACCGTTAATGCTGTGGTAGACTTCTGCATTTCTTTTCTCCATTGCTTTTCAAAATTAGGACACACACTGTATGGTGAATCACTTTCATTCAGCTCAAACAGGTCATCCCTCTCCAATGGCTTCTTATAGCCTACAGATATTAGTCTGAAAGGCAGCAATGAATTTAGACAGCATGAAATACAGCAGACAAAAAAAGGCAGAACTAATACATCATTTAGTGTATATAAATAAACTCTATAATCAAAATAATGTATGTAATCCTACAAAGACTGTAGACTAAATAGTGGAACATACTTAAGTCACCTTAAATACACTGAAATTCACTTAAGTAAGAGCTACCCAAGCAGATTGTCACATCTGAACAGCAAATTCTGAGGAACCGTTGCACCTCAGAATCTGTCTACATTTCTGATCCCGTATTTCTTTATAGAAAAAGATACTATTTCATAAAAAAAAATAAATAAATATGTGTGTAGTATCATTACCCACTTATTTTTGTGATCTGGAATGAAATACCTTTTATATCACATGGCTGCATTATGTTGCAACTCATCTCTAACCAAGGTAACAACCTTAAACTACTGGGTTTCAGAACAAGTACAATAGAAGTTTCCTTACAATGGATCTTCAGCTGTTAAGGTTTTGTTTTAACAAAGCGCTTTATACCCACTTGAGTGTCAACAAAAACTAAAATTGGTCTCAAAATGGCAAAAAAGGGCTGGAGAATACACTGAACCTAGAGGAACTCTGAAAGAACAATAGAAGATTTGTAATTTTTGATGAGTGTGTCAGATCTATAACAATTTGAAGCAAACTGTGCCATACCGTTTCTGAGGGAGGGAAAATGCAAAGGCATTAATGTTGACAATGTTCTCTAACTTAAATGAAGTCAGTGCTGGGCTTGAGGCTAATGTGTGTGCCACTGTGTTTATCACAGGAGAGAAAATGAGATTCAGAAGCACTTTTTTGGAGGTTGTAAAATACTGGTGTGGGTGGACCTCACTATCCCCAAGGGCCACCCAAACATTTACTGAAGCTGTAACATTAATACAAAGTGAATTTGCCTTACACTTGATAAGCTAAAGCAAAAAATAAGACAGCTTCTCACTGAGAGCGCCAGCTTTTAAGACAGATGAGGAAAGCAGACCAATTGGTACTTGACTGGAAACTGTTGTTTAAGAATTCTGTATAACTTATCTCAGTGCTAAAACTCGCTGCTGCCAGAGAATAAATAGATTTACCAAATGCCTTTCACACTCTAATCTCCAGATTGCCTGAATTCTAAGGAAACATAATATAGCATTTCTGGTTTATTATATAACAATTAATGTGAGACTTCCTCATTTAGATTGCAAGCACTTAAGGCAAGTATATATTAGACATAATTTATTGTGTTTGCTTGTGACTGGAAAGAGGGAATATATCTAATGTTCAGAATATTTAGTTTAATTGCATCCAGATAGTTTTTTCATAGCTAAACAAGCTCTCACTGAGTAGAACTGAAATCCTTTTCTTCCTCCCCCTCTTCTTTTGTTAAACATTGTGAATTGGTTAAAAAATACAAAGGACAGCCTAGCTTGAACATTTGGGTGAACATTGTGACATAATGAACAAATAATGTTATATAGGAGTGCTGCACTCAGCAGAAAAAAAAACCTGAAAATTTGTATTTATTGTGTAAAATGTAAGGACTGGTAAAAACCACAGCTACACCGAACCTGAAGGTGGACTCCTAACTTCAACAGAGCCAGAGTATAAGTGAATACTCTAAATCCTTGAACCAACCTGATTATTTTGTCTTAAGTTATTAATTGCAAATATCATTTTCATTTTTCCTTTAAAATTAATAATATTGAATAAAGCAAGAAACTGTTACAATACTCTTAAAATATTCTTCTCACTTTTAGATTTTTGAGGTGTACATGTCTGACAAATTATTTTTAAAGAAGAAAAAAAAAATGTTAAAAATGAGTAACGGTCACATGAAATTTTTTGAAATAACATCCAAAATATTAAGTGACAGGAAGCTGCATGACTTGATATAGTTGAGCTTTCAGTTCCTATTCTTGAGTGGAAAATTTCCCAACAAGCTGGTGTTTATGAGCAGGTGATCTACAGTAATAACACACAGCTTGCCATAAAAGAGGGAGGAAAACGACCATGAAATTGGCTACTTGGAAAATACCTTAAATGTACTATTGAATATTTGTTCCTGGAGAACTAGTAAATTGCTGTATCACTACATGAAATATAAAGGCAACCTTATTTTACTTTTTGTCTATTGCCAAACTTTACACAGACAGATAATAAATAAAAAAGGATAGCCTCGTTTGGTCTATTGTGTAAATATATTGTCTATTGTGACAAGAACATTGTGCTTAGTTATCAAAAAATATTTAAAATAATGCCATTAGATAATGCATAAAATGACTGTTACTATATATAATCAAAACATTTGAATATAATCTCTAAGACTTGTAAACTTTGATTTTTGTACAAACAGCTAACAGCAATCTCAAGGCTCAGGCTCTGGGTCAAGCAAGAACGATGGCATGGAATGTAAGTAAGTGTGTGCTCAATAATTCTGTGAGCATCAGTGAACATCAACAAGCAGTTTATTAAATTGTCACCTGCTAAACCAGGAATACGTTACTTTACTGAAGAAAGAAACATTCTCTTCAGGGCTGCATTTCTGTTTAAAAAAGAAAAAAGGAAAAAGTATCAATGTTACTAGAAAGACTGAAGAAAGAGTTGGGTTTGGTTTTTTTTTTTCTTTTACTAAAATGCCATTATTAGGAGCTATTTAATTCTGAGCTATAATGTCTATACTTACACTTCGTCTGTGACCTTCTCCCACCAACAGACTCTAACACAAGTTATGAAGAATGAAAAAGATGTACAGTCTCGTGATTTACTAGAACTTAACTTGCTGTAAGAGGATATTAACGACCACCTTAGCTTGATTTTACAATGTTTACAGATACCCTAGAGTATGATCACACCAACAGTAAAGCATGGGAGTTGGACTTGATGATCCTTGTGTATCCCTTCCAACTTGAGGTATTCTACGATTCTATGTCCAATACAAGAAAATCTTCCTTAAATCTTTGACAGTTAAAATCCTGTGGTTTGGTGTTGTTTTTTTTTTTTCTCCCATTTGAAAACCTAGCTATTGGAAGCTATCAACTGCTATTACCTAAAGAACAGCAAACTCCTTTCAGACTGTAAGAGGTGAAGCGTTACTAACGTGCACAGTATACAGAAATAAGGAGAAGCATATGAGGCTTGTGCACTCCTGCCAATTTCGTAAGTCATTGAAGATAAGTGTAATAGAGGCAAATAAATACGAACTCTCCCACACTCCTTAAGGAGTGTTTATCCACACCCAAGAATGACTTTAGCACACCTAGGCAGTAGGTTCTGCCCCTCAGTAATTACCGCCTTAAAAGAGTTTCTAACCAAAGATGTAGTTACAGTTCTTTTCGGTAGATGGTGTAAAAACCCCGCCTATCAAAAATGTATGTATGCGGGTGCTCTGAGACCCTGTATATTTTCCACAATTCCTCTTGTACTTGCAGTGAAAACTCAAACGATTAGACAAGAAACAAATACGCAACAAGTATGTACGTTTGTTAACTTCTGTGACGAGCACGTCTGCTCGTCCATCTCTTCACCCCTCACCATCAGATGCAAACGTAAAAGTTTGCCACGGTCCGTTACGATTTCTGAATTTTACATCCAAACAGCACGGTTTGTTTGAACTATGGCTCCTTAACTACCAAAGAACACGGTAGAAGTCTTGGGCATGAACGCTCCCTGCTCAAATCCATGGCACGGCTCCAGTTTCCTCACGAATGACAAGGAATATCGACCGAAACCCCGGCACGAAGACCCCTGCCTGCTCAGAAACGCAAAGGATACACCCCGCGGTGTACCGCTTGTCATCAGCCGCGTTTCTTTCCGAGGCAGAACCGAGCACAAATCCTACACGAAACCCCAACCAGGTTTGAAGCAGCCACCCGCGGCTGCCCTGCGAGGGAGCCGGTGGCTGCCAGGGTCACCGCTCGGAGGGCACCCCCGGTAGGTACCGGCCGCCTCCCGGGGCAGCAGGCAAGCCCCGGCAGGGAGTCACCCTGCCCTCAGCCCCGTCCATAGCGCCTCCTCCCCGCTCGCCGTCTCACCTTCTTGCCGGTGGGACTCAGGCGCTGGTAGAAGCTGCTCTCCTTCCCGCCTGAGGCGGCCATGGCTCCCGAGGGCCTACCCGGGCGGGCGGCGGCGGGAGGCGGCCGCCCGGAGGTGCGGGGAGGGCGGCGCCGCCTCACCCTCAGCCTTGCCCGCGGCCTGGAGCCAGCGAGGCCGGTCTGGTGGCCCAGCAGCGTGGTGAAACGGGACTTTGTGCCCCAAAAGGCCAGCAGCAGCCGCTGAGGGTTCAGTCAGCCCGTCCTTCTGGTCTCCTCGGTGTCGTGCAATGACAGGCCCGGTGTGTCTTGTACCAGCCGGCAGGAGAGGGAACGGCCTGTGGTGGTGTCTCTGAAAAAGGGTTCTTCACCCGCTGTTAAAAACAAAACAAAACAAAACAAAACAAAACAAACAAACAAAAACCAACCAGCACACTGTGCTGAGATCTTTATTTCAATTCTGCAGAATCGGGTGCCGGGCGCTGAGCAGCAGCCAGGTCACCACATGCCCCTGACAGCCCAATAGTTGTGGTGAGAAGGTACAGCTGATCGGTGAGCTGTATCCTTCCTTTACCGTCCCTCATCACACATAAGCATTCAATGTTTCAAACATTTTGGGAGATGCCTTTAATTAGCGTGCTCATTATTTATAAGAGGGTGTGCGTTTTACTATTACAGTCTCCTAAGGCTCCTCTCGGACACACTCTTATCTAGACTTCATTCCAAAGACTATACGTCTTGTCATCCTATACTGAAATCAGAGACTGGGAGTGCACTCCCTCCGTGGGCCTTGCTAATCTTCAGTAAACTTTCAATATGGTAACCCTTCAACGATTCCATTTCTTTAAGTTTTGGTTAATTGTTTCTACCTCTATTCCTGGTGGATGTGCAAGGACACAATCAAGTTTAATTGTTTCTATATGTAGTCCAGGTGCAAAAGACCCAACAAAGTTTTAATTTCAGGGGTTCAGCTGAAGCTCAATCAAAGTTCTATTACAATTTTATAGAAAGCACTTATGTAAGTTTTTAACCGCATTCTTTTGACATCAATGATGTATGTGCATTATATCTTGTGACTAAACACATAAAAAGACATTTTATTATTATTTTTTTTACTAGCTCTCAGCTGCATGTGTGCTGCCAGAAGTTTAGTGCATCAGAAAATGACAAACAACAACAGTACTTCCATACTGGGCTGCTTCATGACACTCGCTGTGCCTCCTGCCTACAGCAGGGCAGTGCAGTGCCGTTTGCTGGTGAACAGATCCAATTTAAAACACTTTCAGATAAAACACAGAAAGGATGTGCTCACTGTCAACTGAACTACTTGCTCCACCTGGGACGGGCAGGGCTTATCTCTGGAACCAGGCTGCCGCAGCACTGAAAACTCTGGCAGATCACATACCAAAAAAGTTAGTTTTGACCTTTCTTATTTCTCAATACTTTCTAGTTTCACTTTTTGGAGGCTTCATACAGCTTTCTCACTAGTATTTAAATGTAAAGGTAGGTAGGAAGGAAGCTATAATAGTAATTTCCATTGCTGTGTTCTTTTCCTGAACATAAAGTTTTTTCAAAAGTTAATAAAAATCTGTATTTTGATCTTACTCTATAATTAATATGGTACCTCCCCTTTGATTCTTGTTGACCTGCCATATTGCCAACCTAAATGAGAACATATCACTGACTGCGGTGATCCCAATTTGTCCAAAGTTTGGGTGATTGTAGCAGAAATATTTATGCACTGCATTCCATATAATAAAATACGGAAAAACAAATCTAAATGTAAGACTTATGACACAGCAGGGAAAGCAAAATCTTGTGGCCAGCTAGTAGCATGGGAAGTGAAAGATCAGGACTAAATAACAATAATTTAGAATGAGAACTAACATAGAAAACATTCATTTCATATTCATAAAGAATTTTAAATAGTGACTAGAACAGATAGGGGGTTGAAGAAATACTTGGTCAAGGCCAAACTCAAGCAGCTTTATTTTTGTTTCGAGTATTTTATTAGCTATAAATAGAGACAATGTAATTAAAATATCAATGGGGCCCTTAAGTGGTAAGTTAACAAGAAATTTAGTTTCTACAGTAACTTTAGCAGATTCTCACATGCCCAGCTTTTCTTAAGACACTAATGAGTTTCAGGTAAGCGGATATTGAGAGGTGTTGAAATTTGTACCCCCTTCAGGAAAAAAAAAAAAAAGACTGGAAAGAAAGAGGGTAAGAAAAAATATTTCTGTAGAAGAACTGTACTGGTATTTTACCAGCCATATGCAATATGATCCTCCTTGACATTCCTTTTGTAAAGGATAATTTCAGAGAACAAGATTATCTTATCTATCCACTGGGGAAGTTGGGTAGGGACACATTAGTACACACCTGACTAAGCTTCTCTTTCTCTAGGCTAACGCTGGTTTGGGCATCCATCTGTTTTCTCTGTTCTCTGATGAACTTCACTTCTAACTTAAGCTGATGTTAACATATTCTTCCTCTACTCAATTATATTTAAAATTCTTTAACATAAGGAACAGACTGAAAGAAATCCAGTGTATTTTACTTGTTAACTTTTTCCACTATTGTGGCAACTTTTGTGGTCAGTGACTTACTGGCATAATCTTCCAACAGAAGTTAGATCACATTTACATAGCTTAGTCCAAAAGTTACTGGTCGGGGAAAAAAAAAAAAACAACCAAAAAGATAAAGGGGTTAGTGTTTGTGTGAAAAGGTAGAGGGGAAAAGGGAAAGGGATTGGGTAGACTTAGTAAGTTTCTTAAAACATAAGGCATAAATCTTATTTAAGGCACAAACCTTTGTTACATAAATTCTTTCTAGAGAAGGTTGAATTCAGTTGCTAATGTCATTTCAAAGGTGCCATACTGTGGCGTTACAGGAATGTCTCAGGCTCAAGAAGAAATCCCTTTGGGAAGTTAAAAGCAGTGTCGACAGAGTGATTTTATTAGCTGTGATTTATCTTATCAGACAAAAGAGAAATTGTTCCAAGGTAAACATTCTTCCATTTCTGAAACTTATTTGGGCTTATAAAACACATCACCTTTAAACCAGTAAACCTGGATAGTCTTTCTCAATACCAGTGTAAGGATGAAAGGTCTTCCTTTCAAGCAATCAAACGTTATAACCAAGAAAACTGAGTTTAATAAAACCAAAATCCTTTTTTATTGTCAGGTTCAATTTGAAGCCTACACCTAGTCTGAACAGAAGACTTAACTGTAAGCAATATTAAATAGATGAAAATTAAGTGTTTTGCTTTCTCATGTAATGGGATCTTAGAAGTGTTTCACCTGTACTTCATAAGACAATACCCCTATATCTGTCTATAGGTTGTTGGCAGCAGTTGTGAAAGACAATAAATAGGTCATTTGAATACTTTCATTACAATATGAGATAGCTTATTCTTCCTCTGCTAAACAAGTGAAAAACTCTTCCTTCTTAAGGGGTAGTACTAATTCCACTGACTCATGCTTTTGTGTTATCAATTAGATGAGATACTGATTAAATTTTTCATCCAGTTGTTACAATGAACATTTAGATTCTCAAATAAGCAAATAAAACACCAGACAGTAACTTTATATAAAGATGCATATATATGCCTGTAGTTCTAGCCAATACATACTGCAGCCATAAAGTACATACATCTGAGTACCGATACATATGTAAGTCTTGGAGTTAGTGCAAATGCCCATAGTCCACCTCAAACTTCCTGGAAAAGAACAGTTCCAATAACCATACGAGGTGATTCTAACCAAAAGTAACAAGAGAGCTAAGTCAGAAAAAAGTTACAGGAGTTGATACTTCAGTGACAAGCACATCTCTGATGTGACACTAAGAATCTCCAGCCTGCTCACTTCTTCAGTGGCTCCAGAAAATTCTTACACCATGTCACGGGGATGGTGCATGGAGTCTCCTCCCTCCAAGCCCTCTGCAGGTGAATTTCTGTGAATTAGTTCTGTGATAACCATGACAAAACCATTGCCGGGGTGGTGTCCCCTGCAGGCAGGGCTGTAGGAGGAGACAACAGGCTGCAGAAAGAACATACTCAAGTGTGCTTTCAACAGCAGCAAGCACAAATACGCAGGTGATCCTCCTTGAATGACCCTTGGGCACGCGATCCCTCTTCCAGTGCAACGGAGCATGGACGTGCCCCTTCCCAACAGCACACCTGGGACGGCCGCAGGTTGCCCCCAGCCCCAATCCAGGCCACCAGTGAACACTGCTCCCTCCTCCTTTAGATCCAAACACCTCCTCACAGAACCCCACCTTTAACGCCGCTCTCCGAGGCCACGGCTACAACAGCCCAGGCACAAATCCACACTTCTGATGAAATGTGCATTTCCACCTTGCCCACACCCCTTCACCCCCCACCCCCGACATCACCACCACTCACAAGATCAAGGAATTGATCCAGGTCGAGACAAACTCAGTTTTAAATCTATATATCTACCAATCTCTCTCACCGTGGGTTTTCAGCTGGCTCAGGTCCCCGGTGCTGGCACGAGAGATGTTGGGGGACGGGAACGCGCGGGTCACCCTGGTCAGCTGCAGCGCAACCGCACGCTTAATTAAAACGTCTCTGTAATTGCCGCCTGTGGGAAGAGCAGCTGCCCTGGCATGGCCCAGAGATGGTCTGTCCTGCTGCGTGACACTGGCCAGAGCTGGGTCTGGGAGAGGACTGTTGCTGAGTGAATCTCAGTCTATTTACCAGCAGACCCCGGCAAAAATAAATGACTGAATCCAGCACAAACGTTGGTCTCTCTGCCACGAAACACAAACCTGTCCTGCTGCCAACGCAGTTCAGATGTGCCTGGTGTGTTCAAACCGAAATACGCGCCCGTTTGCAAACGTTTCCTCATGACAGAGGATCCACCAAAACCAGAGGGTTTTTGCAAACGGAGGCTGCTGTGCTGATTCAGCCCCCAGTCCGCAGGGGCTGCCTTCCCCCGGCGGTGCCGGCTGGCAGCCCGTGCCGCCCTGCCTGCCAAGCTGTATTTTTCATCCCCGAGTCGGAGGTGGAGAGCACGCCAGGAGACACGGAGGGAGGACTCGGGGATGCTGCGGCTGACAGCTGGTCCCTCGTCCCCACCGGGCAGCGCCCGGCCCCAGCGGGGATGGCCAAGCCCCCGCCAAGAGCCCTTGCAAAGCCTGGAGGCTGCCTTTCCCCCCGGCTCCCAGGCTGGATTTGAAACTATTTCTCTGCGTGGTTTTCTCTCCCCACATCAACCCCACAGCTGTTGCGCGTCAGCGTGGGGTCTGGACGGGAGCCACCCTGCCATGTTGTTGCCTCCCAAATATTTGCTGGCGTTACTGCATGGCTTTGCTGTGGTCTTTCCCAGTGCCCCCAACTACACTAAAACAATATATTAATACAGAAAACCCTCATAATTCTCAGCGCAGCAGCTTCCCCGTGCTGCTCAGGCCACCCAGGAAACATTCATAAAATCATTACATTGCCTTAGTTTCTCAGATTACCCACACTGACTCCCCATCCATGATGTGAACAATAAACCCCAAGGCTTTAATTCTACCGTTCCCACCAGTTTAGGTTTTACTCAAATAAAAGCCCATCCACCAGTCTGTTCTCGCTTCCTCAAACTATTTAATGCAAGCAGTGGTTGACTGCACCGAGTGACTTAGGACTCACCTTCTTATCAAATTCCATAGAAGTGGTGGGTGGGGTTTTTTAATGAGTTAAAAAAGCAATAGAAAAAAAAGATCAGAGCTAGAATTCAAGGAGTCATATATAATATAAGGAAAAACAATTGATAGGAAAAACACAGAGCATAAAACCTCATCCTGGGTGCCGGCCTTGTTGTAACACTATTTTGCATGCACCCTGGGATACTCCAGACTCCATGCCGTTTTCGCACAGGAACGTGGTTTCATACTGCTGCTGAGAGGTCCACTTGGCCCGTAAACCATTTGTCACTGGGCACACCACCAGCTTCCACCCCCTGGACCTCACCCATGGTCTCCAGGCACTGAGACAAATTCATCAAACTGTTTCACGTAAAGGGTTATTGAGGGACACAAAACCAGCCAAGGAAATTACAGTTTGGTGTTTTTTTCCCGTCTATCTGCTTAAAAGACATAAGTAAGCATTTTCAATAGAGACTTAGACACTTCAGGAAGGGGAACACTGATGTTAATTGCAAAGGAGTGTCCTAACGTGAAGAAAAGTATTAACCCCAAGGCACAGTCCCCTGCTATGTTTTCTCTAATTGTCAAATTGAATTCCTATCCCCTTTCCCCCCCTTTCTGCCACAACACCGGCCCTCCTGCACAAGCTGTAAGGGAGACGTGCACTGCAACACACATCACGAGAAGAGCAAGGGCAGCAGATCTCATACGCGGCTGCTGGATTCGCGCTACGGACGGCTTGCACAAGGGACGGCTTTGGCTATCAAAACGTCACTGTCAGTTTGATTTTCCTTGTCACCGGCACCCGCCATCATGAAAAGATCTGACGTGAGTAACTTCCCCACGATCTACCAAGTCTGCTTTTAGCACAGCTAATAGTTAAAGAGTCTCTGTAGTGAAAATTAATAGGAGACCGCATTACGCTACGGAGTGAAAAACCTTTAAAGCGGGCTTTGGAGGAGAACAAAACACAGATGAATCAGGATGTCTAACCTAACGCACTTAGCACAAAGCCACAATTGCAGGAGCTGAAAAGCCTGCCTTAAGTGCTTCAATAATAAATATTTCATTGCAACTAGAAAAAAAAAATTTGTTAACTATTTGTCAGCTCTGCAAACCATCCTCCGTACATTGTGGGCCACTAACGGCAGTAACTGTATGGAGCTAGTGCTAAGAAAAAGACCTGTGCATCACAACTGCAGCATCACATTTACCTTCTGATTTATGGAGTCCTCTGTGAAAGCCAGTAACACTATAAAGTGCCCAAATTTTTGAGCTCCACAGTCTACAGCAGAACAGGAGCTGTAAACCCAGTGAGCCTATGCTAGTTTTTCAAAGGTAGTTATGTATGAGTAAAGAGGAGCTTGCTTTGTTCAGAATTTTACTGCATGCTGGCCTGTCTTTATTGCTACAAAGAAAAACTTAGTTTGTGCTAGGAAACTACAAAAGCTTAAGATAATAATGGTTCTGAACTGCTAGCTAATGTTTTTCTCTGAACCGCATGAGAAACCCATTCCAAGGATAACAAATCAAGATGAGTTTAGCACAAACAGCTGGAAAAGCTGCCCACAGTCTCCTCTGCTCCCCCCCCAAAATGCCCAAATCACGCACTCTCACCCCAAACATTGAAACCCAAACCGCTATCCAGCATCTTCCCAGCTACGGGGGCCGGGGGGGGGTCCGCGCATCCCTCCCTGCCCCAACCCCTCTCCTCTGGGGCAGAGTCTGATCTCCCGGCCTGACGCCGAGCGCGATGGCCGTGCCTCGGGAAACGGGCGTTCAGGTTACCAGCGCCAGCCCGCAAGTGCCTTTCATTGCAAAATAAAAGCCGCGGCAGCCACTGGAGAGCAAAAAGCCTCCATGAAGCGGAGAAAGGAAAAAAAACAAAAAACAACCAAACCCTCACCAACGTTAAAAAGAAGAATATTTCAGAGGACAGTAACAAACCCTGTGCGCATACCTGCTGATCAGATGTGTGCTCCTCTTCCACGTATCAAAATCACTCTTTCCTTTTTCTGTTTTCTTCCCCAAAACTTAGATTATTTTAACTCCCTAAATCAGAGCAAAAAGTAGAGACTCAAAATACCTTAGGAGTTTCAGCCCACAGAAGCTTTTGAGGTCACCTTGTATTTTGTTAAAAAGTGGGTTTGAATGAAACATTTGCATTTTTAGTGTTTTTTTCCCCTGAAGAATCGAAGCAAGAAATATGCATCAATTTTTAACCTCCTCCGCTCGCATTTTACCAAACTGAAACGTATCTTACACAAACCTTGCCCTTTTGTTTTATTTTACCTCAACGGACTGGAATCACCTAAAGAAACTGCCCTCGGCCAGAAGTCCTGCAAACCGTCTCCCCCAAAGGAGGTGACCCCCGCAGCCTCTCCCCACCGTGCCGCCCTGCCAGGCGGGAGCAGCTCTCCCCATCCCGGCCGGCAGCTCCCTCCACATCCTCGAGCCACGGCTCCTGTGAGAACCAACTCCACAGCACCTTCACCTCCTTAACCACAGCACAGCCCCACGTCCTCGATACGACGATTCACCCCACCAAACGGAGAGGAGTGAAGCACAGAGGGGACCAAGGGGCCCCACATCCAGCCCTTGCTGGGCCAGCAGTTTGTATTTGGAGCCCATCAGCAGCAGGCTGACTCTCAGCTGTGGGAGGACTTGCTCAGTGGTGAGGCAGCAGGGCTCGTCCCCGCTGCCGGAGAAAGATGCTCCAGCCGCAGCGCAGGACGGGCACTCTGCTGCTGCTGCTCCCTGGATGTGCCGGCCACCCATGGGATGATGCACCACGTGCATTTTGCAATGAAGAAGGCACCCCCCAGACAGCACTGGCTGAGGTGGGCTCCCACCAGAGCGCTCTGCTACTTCGTCTCTGCAAGTTTCTGCAAGCGTAGGCTCTAGCCTGACTTTGTCCCAAAACTTCTCGCCGTGCCAGGGGTGTAGCCTAGTTCATACATATCCTGGGAAGCGTGTAGCAGCAGGGCAGCTGGCCCGCTCCCTGACAACTTCAGCAGAATAGATGCCAAGTATGTAATTGTGCTATTTACCCGGAGAGGCAGGCTCCACACCGGAGCCGAAGCACCTGTGCGGGGCTGAACGAGGGGCAGGTCCTTGCCGTCGCAGCAGACGGACGCTCGCAGCACAAATACTGACAACTTGGCCACTTTTGGGAAGGCAGAAAGCAAGCTGGGCCAGAAGCACCCATGGCACGCTAAGAAAGCGAGCAGCTTTTGCAACAGCTGAAGAAAAAAACAGTTTACCTTAATACACATGGACATCTGAATCACGTTACCTTCTTTTTCTCAGTACATGGTGGCCCAGCAGCTGGAGCTAAAGCTGGTCAAGGCCGGCCAGACCTCGGCACTTCCCCTCCGAGCATCGGGATGCTGACCCTGGGCATGGTGCTGGCTCCGTAGCCCACCCCGACACAGGGTGCCACCGCGGTAGCCCTAACTTGGCTTGACTTTGCTGCTGCTGCCGCCGCCACAGCTTTTCTCCGAAGGCGTGGTGCGGAGCTGCAGGAATTTTCAGCAGAAACCGGGCGCGGGAAAGATAAGGCAGTCTGTAGCCGGGCTAAAGTCTGTGTGTGCCAGCGGCCGTCCTGACCCCACAGCCCAAGCCGGGTACAACATCGCTCTTCTCCCTTCCCTCAACCCTCAAGGTTTCGACATAATTAGCACAACGCTTGCCGAGCGCTTTAATTGGGGGCATTTCTTCCCAAGAAACAACCGCAAGGCGGGAGGCTTTGGAAGGCTGGGGGGATGAGCGGAACAGCCTTTGCTTTCCCCAACCCATCCCCATTAACCATTCCCTAAGATACGAGGGCTCACTAATTGTGGGACGCGCATAAAACTTCGGGCACCTCGCCGCGTAAACACCTCAAGTTATTTAGAGACACCTTCTCTAGAAATAACGCTTTTCAAACAAGAACCTCCCTTGGGAAAAGGACGCCTTTTGATGCACAGTGCATTAAACCCTCCTCACGCGCCCTCCAAATCGGGTCAGACTGGAGTTTTTCGTGCATTATTCCCAGTTTGCCCTAAGGAGGAGGCACAGGCCACCGCCCCCTGCGGGACCCTCACCCCCAAGGGGTGGCAGAAGGGATTTCTGCCCTGCCCGCTGGCCCCGGGATGGGGAAAGTTCCCCCCACACACCCCCTGCCATGGAGAAACTTCCCGGGGCGAAGCAGGGGGGGCACACACCCGCGAACCCCCGGCCTCCCAGGGGCTGGGGGAGGGGGGACGGACGGACCCCATCCCCTACACCCCCAGCCCGCCCAAGGGACCGTCCCTGCCCGTTTCCCACCCGCCGGAGCCCGAGGGGGTGGGGGGGGACACGCCACCTCCATCCGCCCTGCACGGCCCCGCTGTGGGGAGCAAAGGGGAGGGGGGAGGCGGGGAAGGGAAATCTGTTGTTCCGATTGCAGTGATTTTGGATGAAACCACGTCAATATCTTACAGACTATGTGCAGCAACTGAGTGAACAGTTTTATATGCTTATATATGTGAAAGAAACAGAAAGATGGGACAAATGGAAAAAACAGTGTAACAAGAAC
>JAOXJK010000001.1:105151431-105183724 GCA_025774025.1 Xenus cinereus | reverse complement strand
ACATTCAAAACCCACCTGGACACGTTCCTGTGCAACCTGCTCTAGGTGGACCTGCTTTGGCAGGGGGGTTGGACTAGAGGGTCTCCAGAAGTCCCTTCCAACCCCATATTATTCTGTGATTCTGTGAATTAGAGACTCCTCCCCTTTTCATACAGCAATCTGAAAGACAGGCCATATTCTAAGTGTGTTAGGCTCCAGTTGCATTCCTTTGGTTAAGAATACTCATTTCCACTTTACACAATCCCTAGGGTTTGTTGGCATCATTGTTTGGGGACAGTCTTGATTGCACTGCTAGGATAGAAGGTCTGTGTCCTCTCTATACACTAACAGGGAACTAGTAGATCCATGTAATTTCTAAACTCAGATGCTCACAGTTGAATGGAGTTATATTAAATGTTTCAGTCACTTTCTTATAATTACAGATATAGATGAATAAAGGCAAGACTGAGTGGTCCAAACGCAAAAGCCTCATAAACTCTGATGGGATTGTTTTGATTTATTTTTTTTAAACATGTTGAGCCAGTGGCCCAAACTGATGTTGGAAAAATGAGATTTAAAAAAAAACCAAACAAACCAAAAAAACCCCCATATTTTCTTCTTAACTGTTTGGAGGTTTCTGAAATGTAAAACTAATATATTGTGCTTTTTTTTTTTTTTATGAAATACACAATAGGAATGGCATATTCTGGGAAAAAGGACAAAAATAATTCTCCTGATTTGGAGATACTGTTGCTGGGTTTGAAGATGCTCCCTAATGCTGTTGGCTTACAATTCATCTGGAGAACTGGGAGATAAGCACAACTAATTAGGGGGAGAGAAAAATTGAAAGATATGTGTCGATCAGTCTATTGGTAGGAACCTTTGTTTGGCTTAGCAAGTTGAAGAATGGAAACTTGAGAAGAATTGTGCTGGTGTTTATTTTTGTTATTGTCCCAGGAAAATGAAAAGTCATTGATGAATAAAGCTCATGTGTCAGTTTTGTATGTATCTATGAAACAGACCCCAGGATTTGTAATGTTAGTGTTATTTTCATTTAGGTCTTGATCCAGCGGGTCCTTTGTTCTCTCAAGAACCACCAGAAGGGAGATTGGATCATACTGATGCACAATTTGTTGATGTAATCCATTCAGATATTGATGGTAATGACATAGCCTTTCCTATTTCAACTTGAGGAAATGCAGGAAAAGCAAAAGAAAAGGGATAAGCTATTTCAGTAACATCCAAATAGTGCTGCAGAAGTATATTTTGCGTTATCAGGTGGATTCCTGTGCTGTTGCTCTCTAACCATGTGTTTACTTTTGAAATCATACTGAATGTTATTATGCCTATTAATCAAAAAACTGAAACGCAACTTCATTAATTACTTAAGCAATGATGGGCTGTTTTGTTGAGTTCTGGCATGAGTAGCCATGTTATTGAGTGAGTGAAGTTTCATGACTGAACCTGAAAGTATTGAAATAACACTTATGTCCAACAGCTAACTGAAGGCATATGTAGATAACCATATAGTCATGAGTCCACTTAATGTCATGCAAAAGTAGTGATTACACAACTGTCATTTGTCTTGTTTGTTATAGTGTATTCCTTCTGAATATGAAAAAGCCAAGTCTGGACATTGAATAAAGCATGCCTATTGCATTAATTTATGATACTGCTATTTGCAAAACAGTTTAGAATTAACATTCTTTTGCTGTGCCAGTGTGTATGAACATAGAGGTTGTAAGCATGTTATTATCACTGAATTAGTCCCTTCTGAGACAGCCAGTCTCAGCTGTATCACCGTAGTACGCTACAGATCCCTGCTTAAAACTCTGTGTCACATTATTGTAAGGTTAAAATGAAGAACATTGTAAAGTCTGCTTCGTCTGTGCTATAATCTGGTTTAATTTTTTTCTCAAAACCATAAGTAAACCTTTCAAAGCTACCACGCTTGTCCCATTATTTATGTAGTTTCATATTGGTTTCTTTAATAATATTAAAAAATAAGCATTTTACTATACAAATTTATATGCAAAGCTGTAAAAGACCAAATATTTGTAATGTTCCAATTATGTGAATAAAGATAATGTGTGGTAAAAAGGAAGGTGGGTCAAATTGAACTAAGTCTTACTCATGGTCTTTTATAGGACAGATGCAGACTTTTCTGCTTTGATATACTGCTGATATTAGCGTAGCTCAGAACCCAATGTCACATGAAAGAAACTGAAAATCTTACTCTAAAGAAAATTATGTTGGGAAAGAATTTTGGTTGCTGGAGAGAACATGAATTTCATAAACTTCTTTGTGCAAATAATGTCTCAGCTACAGCACTAAATAGTTGTTTCTGTTCTTTCCTTTTTCTTTTGTGGTAGTAGGAATCATACAAAAATTTTAATATATTTGTGTACAGCATTTTACATGTGTATAATTTTCTTAAAAAGCAAAAACCCATGGATTTTAACTCATAATGTGACTTCCATTTACAGAACAAAAGAACAGTATAATTGCAAAAATTTTCTTAAGACCTTCGTTATTTTGCAATGAATGTAATGATAAATGATTGACTGCATAATTCTGTTTATTGTTTTTTGATTCATTATGTTTTTACTTTAGTACTAGGTTTCAAGAAGCCTTTAGGAACCATTGACTTCTATCCAAATGGAGGAATGGATCAGCCTGGTTGTCCAAAAACATTACTCGGTGGTAAATAAAAATATGTTCAATTAATGAGAAAAGAGTTTGAGATCAAATCAAAAAAGGTTAAAATGTATTCAATAGACACTGCACATATTCAGTAATATGGGAGCTGAGGGCATAGTATTCTTTCTTTTCCATGCCTACTCAGCAAATCAGAAATAACAAAGACATTAGACTTTTTTTTTAATTAAATAAAAATCTTCCTATAAGCATATATTCTACCATACCATCATTATTGGTACGATGGAACTATATTATGATGTTATATATACAATCTGCATATAGTGATCATTATTTTTCTGTGTTTATACATGGCTGGGCATGTGAAAAGATGTTTGTGTCCAAGTGGTTTGAACAGGATCACTTGTATATGACATGGAAGACAAGGCTTTCGAGTCTTCACTGTGTCTTAGGTTCCTGCTGGTTGGCAATGATGAATTAGGTTTTGGACAGGTCTTTTAGGCGCTCGAATGAAAATGCTGCTCCCTGCAGCATGACCTTTTGCTGCAGAATTTTGCTTATTTCAACTTCTATAAATCTTAGGCAAAGTTGCTGCCCACTATTTTTGTTTACTCTTTTTGGATATGCTTATGACTGTCTGGTGTTCTATTACTAAACTGCACACTGCTGCTATGAATTAGAGCTGATACAAAAACATAGGGCTCCCACGTGTGTGCCTGTGAGTACAGGAGAATCTCTTAACACTCAGGACCATCTTCATCTGTACAATTCTCCTATTTTGTTTTGCTAGGAGAGGAAGGCATTTATTACCCCCCCAAAAAAAAACAGAGAGAGGAATCTCTGAAGTATTCCTCATGGTAGTTTTTCTGCCAAAAACATTCTGCGCTGGATGCAACAAGGCTAATTTTAACTCAGACTCATGTTTTATAACACAAATTCTGTAAATTTGATAGGACTTAGTAGACTATTTCTTGCGTATAAAACCCTGTAGACTTTTCTCTGTACCTGTAATATTCAAAACAGCCTTCAATTTCTCCTTCTTGTGCATGTGCATCCATTTTTTACACTTGGTGGTCAACTAACCAGAGAAGAAAACTAAAGATGAACTAACTAACTAAAGATGAACTTGAGTAAATGGGATTACTTCGATAACAACTTTTCTTTCACAAAGAAAACGGTTACATATTCTTTGTATATTTTGTTTTTTCTTTCCTGAAGGACTTCAGTATTTTAAGTGTGACCATCAAAGATCTGTCTTCCTCTTCTTATCATCTTTGAAAAGAAAGTGCGACATAATAGCATATCCTTGCAACTCTTACTTGGATTACAAGAGAGGAAAATGTGTTGATTGTGAAGCTTTCCAGCCAATGTCCTGCCCAGTGCTAGGTAAGCGTTACGGTATCTGCTCTGGGTTGGGTGGGACTTTCCAGGAAATCCAGACTAGCTCTTTAGGGGGCTACTCCAGAGATCTGTGGTATCGTGTTAAGGGATCCGTAGAGACTGATCACGTGCAGAGCTATTAAAAGCAGTTTAAAGTTTTAAAGCAGTTTAAAGCAGTTTAAAGCTATTTAAAGCAGTTTAAAGTTTATGGCTTTATCTGCTTTATAGTTATCTCTGTTAGACACAGGTGCTGAAAGTTCCTAGCCTTTGATTATTATGCTTTCCAGTCTGAAATGGATTCACAGAGTATTTCCTCTCTACAGAGAAACTGCTTCTACTTAGTCGATCACTTTAGACACCCATAGTGTGTTATCATCCCTAGAGTACCTGTGGTTTTTGTTTAAAAGTAGCAATGTTTATAGCAACGTCCCGGTTTCTCTGGCTCGTCTTTTGGAATCGAGCTTTTATTTGGAGGGGTTTTTAGTTGTTTGAGCTTTTATTGCTTTTAGAGAGGATCTGGGGACAGCTTGAAAACAACTACAATTGTGTGAACATTTCCTGGTTGGCAGGGTTTTCTGCCCAGGGAAGTGGTTGAACCACTATTCCTGGAGGTATTTAAAAGACATGGGGTGCCTGGGGACACGGCTAAGTGGTGGGCTTGGCAGTGCGAGGTTAATGGTTGGACTTGGGGATTTTAAGGGCCTTTTGCAACCTAAATGATTCTACGATTTGATGATTCTATTCTTTTATGGTTCTGTAAATATGTGGGCTATGTTTTTTATCTTGTTTTTATTACTTCTGCAGGAGTTTATGAGCAGTATTTTTTTGTAGTTAGTACTCTAGACTAAATAGATTCCAACATTATGACATTATTCCAACATTTTAGTGATACTTATATAATAGAAGAATTAAATACTTGCATGCTACATTCTATTATACTCAGGGGATTCTTGTGTTTTCCAAGTCAATTTACTTTCTCAGAGAATGTTTAAGAAAATTAAAGCCAAATCTGTGACTCTGAATGAGGGGTTTTTTGTTTAATTATATGTGTATCAGGATTTTGCTAAATGTCTGAAATAAAATGTTTAAACTTTGGATTTCAGGTTATTATGCTGATAGATGGAAAAATCTGTTAATCCAAATGGGTTCACCGACGAAAACTTATTTTGATACCTCGGGCCAAGACCCATTCTGCAGTGAGTGGCTGAATACATATAGAACACACTCTTTATGAAATGTTATGGCTGCTATTTTTAACTGATCTGGAGTGAAAGCTTGTTAAAAGTAGAAACTTATTGTTAGCTGCTGTGTAAAATGGTGTAATAAACCAAGTGTCAGTTTGCAGACTGGAGGAAGAAGGAGAAAGATTGTGGCAGAAGAGTAAGCAATCCGTGAACTGAGAAAGAAATGTGACTTTAAAAGTAATGGAATGGGCTGCCAAGAGGAAGAAGCCAGCCAGAAAATGAGGATCAAATGACAGGGAAAAAGCTGGACTGAGAGAACCTGCTTAGATGGGATCAGTGCTGCCATTTTAGGAGAGCAAAAATGGGAAGTGAGATTGCCTTGGCTCAGGGACAAGAAAAGAGACACCTCTATGTTCCACCCCACGAGGAGGGTGCCTCGCAATCAACTAAAGCTAATCCAGTTTATAAAAGTCCATGTCTCCCTAGGAGTAAAACAGTGAAGGAGAAACTTAGCTGACTGTTTCAGGTTTATGAGGGCACAGTGGAGCAGGTCAGCTCCGTGCCCGTGCAGAGAGTACCTGCCCCATGTACCCAGCCTGTTTTCCTGAGGCTGTGGGCCCCCCAGGGGAGGGGGAGAAGGGGCTGGAGTGTGGGAAAGCAATCGGATCCCTCTCCTCTTCCTCAGCCTTCCCCATGCAGTTTTTCTAGCATCCACGCAGAGGTTTTGGCAGGTGGGCTTTGCTGGGAGAAGGGTGCTTGGAGGACCGGTGCTGCTGCACCTGCTCAGACCGGGCAGGCGAGGCATAGGAGTAATGTCTCTCTTCAGCTGTTACCACCCGATTAATCTTCTCACCTAGCTAACTGCCCGCTTGGCCTATACATAAAGTTTGTGCCAGTCTTGTTCCTCCTGCCTCCCCGTCAGTGTACCTCAGCAGTTTTCTGGACATGTCACTTTTCTGGATAATGTGATAGGGCTGCTACACTAATGGCTCAAATACCCGCTTTGCATAGCTTGCCAAAAACTGTTGATCAGGTTAAAGCTTGATTTTCCATTTTCTCCTTAGGCAGGTCAAACTCTTCATGGTAATTCTGATGGTAGCTTTCTGATAGAAATCCTTTCCATGTAAGAACTGAAGGAAATGATGCACTACTTACGCAGAATTCCAAGTAGCAATTTGGTAGAACTTAATTTTTGTCAATAGCCTTCTTATTCTGCTTTGAGCTGGTAACTTGGAAGTAAAGAGTCACTATTCCTATCATCAAGTAGTGGATACTTTTAATAGAGTGATAATAGCAACTGTATCCTGTTGAGGTAATTCTTTGAACCTCATTATTTTCTATTTCTTTTTGCAGTGTATAACTACTTACTGGATATTACTACCTGGAATAAAAACATTAGGAGAGGTTTCATTAAAGTTAAAATAACTGATTATGCTGGAAACACACTAGAATCGGAGATGAATAGGTATGTTGTGCTTTGCATCTTAATCTTTTTTATCACTTTATAGGGCTAATTTTCCGAGTTTCCTAAACATTTTAATTTGCTGACTTGTAAGTCAAAATAGTATCATAAGTTTGTTAAGACTTGGCCATGGCTTCTTTTCCTGGATATGGCTCAGTGTCAGAGGCATTGCTCCTCACGCTGAAATGATCCTCTCTCCATTTATGAACCAGCCCAGGTCCTTTCATGGTACTGGTTTGAATCAAGTTCTAGGTGCCCTTGTTCTGAATGCTCAAAGTTGATACATTTTACAGGTTTCTGATCTTAATACTAATGCTTAAGAATAATGAATATTACTCAGATAACAAAACCCTGACTAGAAATAATATTTTTCTTCAGTGAAGCTTCAACATTTCAGCAGTATAAGAGAGTCAAAATACTGACTGGATTTTACCAAGACCTTGACAAAATATCAAAAATTTCCTTGACCTTTTCTACGAAGACTTTAGTAGGCCCAAAACACAAGCTTAGGATTCTCCAGATGAGGCTGAAATCTCTTAATAATCCAGAAAGGTAAGTGTTTGTCGTGTATCAAAGTTGTGTATCAACTAAACTGCTAAGGATGTTTCCCCAGAAATTGCCCTACATAGATTTTTTTAATCCCATATTCCTAAATGCATGAATATCCTCCTCATCATACCTAGGATCAAATTTATCATGGGGAAGAGCTGCTTTGTACATCAGCATTTAGTGCACAGCACCCTTGTAGCTGTAGATGTCACGCATGCTGCTTGTTGCAGCAGGCTGCTCCTACTGTCTGGGTCACAGTGGGTTTTCAAGGACCACTTACTTACATAAATCAGCCTGATTTACATTTGCACGGTTAAGTTCTCTTCCAGAAGATAAATTGTATTTAGCACTTTTCTGATTTTAACCATGTGTCTGTACACAGTTCTCACACTCAGGTATGAAATGGAGCACTTCAGCTACTTGTGTGACTGGAATAGGTTTTTGGTCTCGTTGCTGAAGGTAAAGACCTTCCAAGACCAAAACACAGTCTATGCTTGCCTACACTTACAATGAAATCATCTGCATTTTTTGATAATCAAGTGTAATTATGAAGCTCTTATTAATTATTTCTGGTTTTAAGTAATTCAGCAGTATTGCCATATGTTCATTTTTTACATCTCCAGAGTTACTTGTACAATAGTACTATTAATTAAATTTTCCATTCACATCTTGTGCAAATAATATATTACATGGAATAGGTAAGAAATATCCAGGAGTAGCAAGAGTACTTTATTTTAAAGTTGTTACATATATTTGCTTACTATGAACAGCAGATTCAACAAAGTCAGAATTTAAAATAAAACCTAATAGTGGTTATCAAATGAGTAATGAACGGGAATAATATTACAATATGAGTAAGTCTTAAGTCAGTATATTTTGTTAATTTGGGAAATAACATTAAGGCTTTCTGATTTGATATATGATAATAGTCTAGTAGGAATTGGGTATGATACTTTGTAAAAGTTAAGAAATCTTGTTAAATTAATCTACTATTTCACATTTACTGGGAAGGAGGAGGAGATGAGCGGGAGAGACTTGGGAAGAAATAGAATGCTCAGTAATCAAAATAGTACCCCAGAATGTATATACATCAGACTTGATTAACTTGTTGAAGGCCACAAGTCTGAAGCTGTCATGTGAACTGGAATTATTTTATTTAAAAGCATTTGGTGATAAGAGACAGTCAAAGCTCTAAATCATATTGCAATTTTTTTCTCAACCCAATGATGATAAATCAGATGATACATTTCATGCAAGCCTATCAGCATTCAGGACTTTTCTAGATAATGATCTAGCAAATAAGGAAGATTTTTAGTGAACGGCCCATATTGGTTCTGAGTTTTCATTCCTGTTACTCTGACTCTTGTTAGTTTTAAAGTAAGATGCACTTGATTTGCTTTAATATAGGATCCACTAAAGTCCTTCATCGAGCCTCATCAGATGGCAGTCATATAGGCATTTCAATAGTTTTAGACAGCAGTGGAAAATAGTGTATTAAATTTGCATGTGAAGGTAATTTAAACGCAGATGTTACAACACTATTGGTTGGTATAATTACATAATTGCTCATTGTAATTATAACTACCTATATTTACCTTATTTAGTTACATATAATTACAACAATTACTTGTATACAGGGTAATCAACTAGAAACTACATTAAAAATATTTAAATTATTCATATAACAACGTGGTAGGTAAAAACCAGGGGACAGGTGCAGGGATAAAAGACAATAGGAGTCTCAGCCTCCCCAGATTTGGTTCAAGAGCAGACAGCGGGAGCTGGCAGAGTATCACTGACAATTGTCTGCTGGGCTGGTCCATGGTATCTGGTCCATTCCACATGGTATCTGAATGTGGAAGTGCTAAAAGGCACATGTAATTTTCAGACTGGTCTTCTGATCTCTGAGATAAATAGTTCCTGCCCACCCGTAAAACCAGAAAGCTTTCCTAACTTATGTGAGTCCAGTTTTCAATTCTTTCAGAAAGCTTTTGAACCTGGCAGTTTGAACTCAATTGATGTGGAAGGAGAATATCTCAAATATATTGACCCCAGCCACCTTTGTCTTTTTTTAACCAAAACAAGAACAGGAGTAATAAAAAAGAAGGCCTTATTAATACCTCTACTGAACAAGAGAGTGTGGCATGCCCTTGCTTTTTAGTAGAGAGCTGAGGAGACACATGGTGTGAGAGATTATGAAAGCTTCACCTAACAAAAAAATTATTTGTTTTTTACTCTTTGTTGGTGAACTGAAGAACCTGCTCCTAGCTCAGGGCTACTCTCCTGTAAGACATTCCTGGTAGTCAATAATCACAGGCTTAGATGAATTGCACTTCAAATGAGATACAATATGTTGGAAACCATATGTTTTCATTTCTAGTATTCATCATTATGTTTGTCTAAGCATTTGTCCCCTGCGGTTAGATAGAGCCCTTCCCAGGTGACAACTGCTGTTGGAGAGCTGGCTGTGCTAACACATTGTGCTGCTGTGTTGCAAACACTGTTGCAAATGTGCTAAAATACAGCATCGATTTCTTACATGAGTTATTGAAAGTCAACTCAGAAAATGGATGCATATAATAATCTTACCTTGCTCTGGTTGGAAATTTGTCCTGTGAATTCTTTCACGGTATGTTATAAGAACTTTTAAAAAGCTAGCAATTTCTGTGCTTTGATGTCTTTTTCTATTTTTTTTTCTCCCTCTACAAAAAGAATGTAATAGTAAATCATTAAATTCAAATCAAAACAAATTGTGTATGAAAGACTGGATGAAATTCTATGCTTGGCAATATACAGAATACCAGAATTTGTCTTGAACTTTTTAATCATAGAGTCTACTATCTTAGTTTTGCGGGGTTCTTAAAGGGCCTCATATTCTTATACAGAAATACAACAGTCTTTTCACATACAGACAGGTTGGAAATTTCACACTAATGGACAACAATAGAAGTGTCTGGTGGGATGTTCTTTCTCGATTTTGTCCTTTAGCTCTTTCACTGTAAGCTATATCCCAGTTCAAGATGGATTGTATTGTACAGCCACATCTGTGAGTTCAGAATAACACAGAAGATAATTTTAAATAAAATAAGTATCATAGCTTGTATGGTCTTAAAGGTGCCATCAGAAGGTGTGCTAATCATTTGCTTGTTCAAAACAGCTCTCACCATCTATCTATAGTAGTGCATGAAGGGTAGAGCTATGACCTACCCTTGCCCTAAAAGGCAGAGCACCTATGTTGACCTCAAAAAGTAAAATTTTGTGTGTGTGACTGTCCTTATGACCTCTGTATGTGTTCATGTAGTACAATGCAGTTCTGAGTTTTCTAGGTGTTTAGATGACAAATCACTCTCTTGCATGAAACTTTCTTATACGTGCTGTCATTGCAACTGAACGACTTAGAAGATATGATGTGGTTTTCTACTTTCCTCTGTGGAATGAAAGCAGAGAAACATTCATACTTAGGAAACTGAAAATAAATTATTCAGGCCCAATGTTAGCAGGAATTGGGCTCTTCTTGAACCATTGTTCGAAAGAATAAATTTGAATGCAGATTAATAGCTTTAATGGATGAAGTATTGCATTTTCATATTTCAGACTACTGTGATACGTTTCTTAGTCATGCCACTTTGCACCAACCAGCTGATGTCCTGATTGTTGTGCACAGTCTGGCAAACTACTCTAGCGATGCATAAAATAGGGTGTAAACCTAGACAGGACGACATTTCTTCTTGTCCTGACTATTGTCTCTGAGAGATGGTAAATACTAGAGGTTTAATAATTCCAGTACCTAAATATTTTTCTGTTAATGTTAACTTTTTCTATTGTGCACATTATTTTCTTTATCTACTTTTGTAGGCTGCAGCTGTGCAGATATGATTTTGTACTGATGGAGAACACTGAACTGACCTTCAAACCTATCCCTTGCCCAGAGAGGGGTACACGAAGAGAGAGCTTCTACTAACTTAATTTCTCTTACAGCAGTGATATTTTGATTCTTCCTCAGGATAAAGACTGCAATGAGAAAGGAAATGAGATAAGCTAGATTTATTTTAAAGGGTCTACCTGGTAATATGCATTACTTGCTTTGAGTGCCTTAGGGTGAAAGCAATTGGAAAGTTCAGGTATCTATGTATTTGGGAATTTTGAATAAAGTATATGTATCGTGGTAGAGAACATGCAATGGTCTATTCATTATTATTTGTTAGCAGTGAAGCAACTACTGAATTAAGTATGAATTGTCTGCATAATCCTGGCACATTATTTGTCAAATCATATATATATTTAATTATTTATTATTTCTAATGGTTTTTACATGGAAACATAATTATCTGTCTACTAAGGGAATTTAATATACTGTACATGTGATCTACAGATCTAATACATAGCAGTTTTGCTGTGCTATGTTCATTGGATAAATGAATTCATATTTTCTCATTATATAATATCTCAGTCCCTGAGAAATGGAACAATAAGATTTGTGGGCACATATGTAAATTTGCTATTTACATCAATTAGCCTTATGTTCATCATAGATTAATATTATTGCAACCATTCAGATTTTTTTCTATTAAACCTATGGGCAGGGTAGTGATGTTTCAGATATGAAGCAATTCTAAAGTCTGTTCTGAAGAGAATAGCTTAAAGATGAAATAAATGCATTTTCATTCTGTTTCTATTTGTGCCTTGTAGAATTAGAGCTGCTGCTCAGGCTGAGATTGATGACAGATTTTCACCTATTGGAATGTAAGCAGGAATAAGCCCTACATAAAGATGCCCCCCTCCAATTCAGAAAAAGGTTTTCCAATGCCAGATTGCCTCTCTTGATGGTACTGACTGAAAAATAGATATGTATACTTTTCCTCTTTAAGATTGTTTTATGCATTTAACCCTGGTTTCTTGTGTAAATGAGTCCTATGCATGTTATTCTTTTCCTTTATTGCCTATGCCCCTGCTCTCCCTGCTTTTGACAATGATACTTGGTTGAACCTATTGACCAATTTGATCTGAATGTCAGAGTAAGAGGTCCAAAACCTATGAATTTTAAGTTTTGTTGAAAGTCAATAGCTGCATTAAAAGGAAGATGGAAGACAGAGTCCTAAGGAAGGGAAAGCATGTTATAACTTTGTCCTTTTCATTGCAAGAGGCAGCTCCAGCATGCTGGTCATAGAGTCATAGAATCATCGAATTGCCTAGGTTGGAAGGCACCTTTCAGATCTAGTCGAACCATCAACCTAACTGACAAAAACCATCACTAAACCATATCACTAAGCACGATGTCTAATTGACTTTTAAATACCTCCATGGACAGCGGCTCAACCACTTTCCTGGGCAGCCCATTCCAATGCTTTATAACCATTTCAGTGAAGAAATTTTTCCTAATATAAAATCCAGTATACTCCTCTGGTGCAACTTGAGGACATTTCCTCTCGTCCTATCGCTTATTACTTCGGAGAAGAGACTTTCACCCACCTTGCTGGAACATCCTTTCAGGTAGTTGTAGAGAACAATAACATCTCCCCTCAGCCTCCTTTTCTCCAGGCTGAACAACCCCAGCTCCCTCAGCCTCTGCTCATAAGCCTTGTTCTCCAGACCCCTCACCAGCTTCGTTGCCCTTCTCTGGACCCGCTCCAGCACCTCAATATCTTTTTTGTGGTGAGGGGCCCAGAACTGGACACAGTACTTGAGGTGGGGCCTCACCAGTGCCCAGTACAGGGGGATGATCACTTCCCTAGTTCTACTCACCACGCTGTTCCCGGTACGGGCCAGGATGCTGTTGGCCTTCTTGGCCACCTGGGCACACTGCTGGCTCACATTCAGCTAGCTATTGACTAATACCCCCAGGTCTTTTTCTGCTGGCCAGCTTTCCAGCCACTCTGCCCCAAGACTGTAGCACTGCATGAGGGTGTTGTGGCCCAAGTGCAGGACCCTGCACTTGGCCTTGTTGAACCTCATACCATTGGCCTCGGCCTATCGATCCAGCCTGTCCAGATCCCTATGCAAAGCCTTTCTACCCTCAAGCAGATCAACACTCCTGCCCAGCAAACTTACTTCCCCTTGTCCGGATCATTGATAAAGAAATTAAAGAGAACTTGTCCCAATACTGAGTCCTGCGGAACACCACTTGTGTCCAGGTGCCAACTAGATTTGGCTCCATTCACCACCAGTCTCTGGGCCCAGCGCTCCAGCCAGTTTTTTAACCAGCAAAGTCTACTACCATCCAAGCCATCAGTAACCACTTTCTCCAGGAAAATGCTGTGGTAAACAGAATTGAAGACCTTACTGAAGTCCAGGTAAACAACATCCATAGCCTTTCCCTTGTCCACCAAACAGGTCACTTTGTCATAGGAGGACCTGTCTTTTATGAACCCATGCTGACTGGGCCTGCTTGCCTGGTTGTCCTTCATGTGCCGCATAATGGCACTCAGGATGATCTGTTCCATAAGATTCCCAGGCACCAAGATCAGACTAACAGGCCTGTAGTTCCCTGAATCCTCCTCCCAGCCCTTCCAAATGTGATGGGCACCACATTTTCTAGCAGCTGGTCAACTGGGACCCCCTGGTTTGCCAGGACTGCTGGTAATTATTTTACCACAGATTTTCTCAGGTGATGTCTCAGCTTTATCATTTTATTGCATATCTCTTTGTTCCTTTCCTCTGAGGGAGTCATTAGGAGATACACAAAGAAAAGATGTTTTTGTCTGCTTACATATATGAGTATGGAGGGGTGGGTTGTTTTTTTATTTCTCCTGCCCTTTTTTTTAAACTGCTGTTATTCTGCTTGTTTTCATCCTGGCTCTCATGATCCATAGCTTCCCTTTTACAGGTCTCTGAGCCTGCTTTCTTTCATCATCTTGCCTCCAAATACCTGTTTCTCATATCACTTCAAAAAACCATAGAGACTTCAGAGTAAATTTCAAATGTCTTGAACTAGAATCTTTCAAAGGGTGACACAGATGTTCAGGCATATAAATGTATCAAATGTCCCCTTAAATTTCCTTTTAATGCGGTTTCTAGAGCTTCTCTGAAGTTTTATATTTTTATATGTTTTTAATTTTAAAAATTTTTTTTATGTTTTATATCCTCGCTGTTTTTTCGTTTGTTATGTCCTGCTGAGAGGAACTGAAGTACAGTGGCATGAATATGATTTTTGACTATGAACTTTATTTTGCTTGAGCTATTCAATTACAAGTTATTATCTGGAAAAATTAATGAAATTGTATTAGCTCTAAAGTGGCAGCATAAAGCGTAGATATACTGCTCTTTCCAGTAATGGAACTGAGTGCTAGTTTTTTTCCACAGCTATTATTGAGAAAGTAGTCAAACAAGTGCTTTTTTTCCCCCTATTTTGTGGATTGTTTACCCGTATGAGCTTGATTTTCAACAGCTTATTCTATCTAAAAACAAAGACACATAAAAGTCTACCATTTCAGCATTTGCTGGAGTTGGCATTTTCACTATGAACTATATCCTTTGCCATTTACTTGCTCACAAAATTAGGATAGAACTCTGGTACTGTAGCCCTTGGAAAGGTCAGCTTGCATTAATATATGCTGTTAGGCAGTAATCGTAACTCACATGCAACAGACTACCAGCCTCATGCATCCTTTACCTGTTATGTAAACGTACTGGCAAAATGGCGGCTATGCAAGCAGTCATGATGAGTTGTGGGGTAAAGTAGAAGACACAAGCAAGAAAATGTAAAGAACTGAGGACTGATATACCTTCCTAGAATTTTTTCCATTATAAATGCACAGAAAAAAATGTGAGGTAAGGTGCTGTTGAAAAGATAAAAGGAAACATACTACAGACATGACCAACAATGTTGCACAGTGGTGCAGTATAAAGGTAATGGTAATATTTTCACACATTTGAAACATATCTATAAACAGGGTAGGACAGGAATACGAATTTGGTGCCTTGATTTAGCTAAACTTTGGGTAAAAGGGAAAGAAGCAGCGGGCTTGGTAAGGAGGTTCCAATAAACAACGTGAGATGGAAAGAGACTTTTAGTTGGTAATTTCCATTTTGTAAGAGGGACTGTTCCAGGCAGTGCATTTCCAGCGCATAATTGCACTCCTCAAGTGGCTAAGTACTTGGAATGTAGCCTCGTGTCTCCCAGCACCAACAAAAATGTGCTGTAATTGCTTTTTATGGCTCACTGCCACATGCTACTTTGTACTAATTCTGTCAGTTCCCTTAAATTCAGCAGAGGATACCATGGTCAAGCAGAAAATTAAAATCTTCCAGGGAGTTCCCTGTTATGAAGTAAGTGGTGACTTACTGTAAGTGGTGTGTTCAGTGGAGCACACTTCTTCTGCATCAGAGGTGAAGAGAGGTTGGACACATTGCAGTACTATTTTGCATTCTCTGTCAGAGTACAGAATTCCCACTAAAAAATTCATTTTACTACACATGTTTTCATTGGAAAAATTCAGAATGAGCTGAAAACCCCAAATCAATTTCCATTGAAAACATCTAAAATGGCGAAATAGGTCATTTCAGACTAGTTTCTCATGGAATGGAATGAAATATTTGCTTTATAAAACTACCCTAAATGCTCTGATGTCCAGTCAAGAAATACTTCCTAGTTTGTAATGATAAATTTTCTTAACTTTATTTTAGAAGTTTGCTTGTATCTAGTGTGTCTAACCATAAGGAACAATCTCTATATATGTGAAGAAAGATATATCCCTTGAGTAAATGTAGGGTCTGTAATTAACCAGCATATTGTAGTAATACCAAAGGGGTCTTGTTAGTATGTATTTGTAGTAATGAACTCTAAATTATTTCTATCAAATGCAACAAGCTTGGGGAGATTTAATGCAGTGTTTATATTTAGTGCTTAGTCACAGGGAGGTGAAATTGTTAATTGACAGGTTTATAAAACTAATATAAGCTTGTTTTTCCTGTTTGTGTTAAACCTGATTTGTATTTGATAACAGCATCTTTTCTTTTAACTGTACTATTTCAAATTACATGACAGTGAGGATATGTCAAGAAACTCATTAAGCGCTAGTAGTCACTGGAGTAAGCAGTAGCTTACTTAGACGAAAGACAATGTATAATACAGGAGATCTTCTCTACATCACTCTCTTAATTCACAATAGGTTGAAATGGTCTAGTTTAAAGATATGTAAAACAAGACCATTTGCTAGTTTAATTTGGGGTGGCTTTATTGATTTCAGTGATACTATATACAGTTGAGGCTCTGGTTTATGATCTCTGCCTCAGATAAAGATTGATTTCACATTGGGATTACTTATTTGTATAAGGTAAAGTGCAGATATATGTTGGTAGAATCAATAGCTGGGTTTATATACAGCTAAGTGGAAAACAATGTAGTAAGGAGATGCTGAAAGGAGGTCAGGTATCTTTTTAGGAAAAAGAAAGCCCTGTAAAAACATCTGCTCTTTTTATGCAAATTTTGTAGAGTTATGGGTTACTTCTAAAGGAGCATCTCAGGGTAATTAATAATCACCTAAGACATTAATGTCTGTGTGGCAGGTGATGGAGCAATACAGAACAGCTAATATGAGTGAAGAAGGAAGGATTCAGACATGGGGTCATAAAGAAATACTAAACCAGGATTTATGCTAAGTCCAGAGTCACCTACTGCATTTGACAGCAGTAGAGTATCTCAGTGGGTATCTCAACTTATTTTTTCACTTTGAAATTTCCAGTATTTCTTCTGAGCATATCCAGATGTGTGCATCAGTCTTAGTGCTGAACAGTTTGGTGCTGCCTCCTAGCTAATCAATATTCCAAGTCTAAGCATGCTTACACCTCCCCCTTCAGTCTGGTAGGCAAGCCTGGTGCATATCTATTGCTTTGAACTACAGTCCACACAAAAAGTTGGGACAGACTCTGCCTTCTGTTAAAAAAGTGTAAGGAAAATTATATGCTGCTCAGCCAACCTAGTTTAAGAGACCATGTTTGAAGTACAAGGTAGGTGTCCATGGCATTGGGGAGGTTTAGATTTATATCTAAGGATCCCCAAGGGAGTGCTAGTGCCCTCATTCATGCTCTAAGCCCTACTGAGCTGGGCATGATTTTCCCCCTCCTCTTGAAGGTGTGCCAGCGTGCAGAAGGGGACTACTCAATGGGAGAGTGACTCCTGGGTGACAGGCCTTTTTTCAGGGGCTCTTAAACAGTCAATGTGTAGAATGGGCTAACTCTTAAAAGATTGTGTTGTGGCTCTCGGTTCCAACTGAACTATCGGTCCTTTCTCACAAGGTGAAGAAGCAGCCTCTGTGTCTGCTGCACTGGGTTCACTGCAGCTGCCAACGAGGCTCTGCACTGTGGCATCAATTAGTTTCAGCCCTTGCATCCATCTGTGTACTGTAGGAGTGTAGGAGGGAAACACTGATTAAGAGCTTTATGACCTAAAAAGTATTGTGGTAGCTTTTAGATAAGCTCTGCTCTTAGGTCCCTGATCTGCTGTGACTTCAGTGCAGCTGGAGACTGTGGTTGTAGTCAACAAGTAGCATGGCCAAGGGGCAGAAGACTGGTAGCCTCTGCTCAATAGCAGAGAAACTTGACTACTAACCATATACTGCAGCTCTAGGAAGTCCTCAGACAAGCTTGGTTCTGGCCCTGTACTGATCAGAGTGCATTAGGTGTGCTCCTGGAAGGCATCTTTCAGTTTAATTTCATTTGAAAGGAACCACGCATCATGCTCTGAGACTGCTCTGCAATGTGAATTAGGATGTGATAAGTCAGGATGGTCCTGATTCAAACTAAAAGGCTTATGCAGATACTGCCAAAATGCTGTGGATAAAGATATCCATTCAATGGATGTATCTGAAAAGTGGGAAGATGACATCTGTTTAAAAAGTGGAAGAGTGACACCTATTTCTACCATACCTCAAAATACACTTGCTTCCTGCTTGACTGTATGAGTAATGGAAGGGTGGTGGTTTTTATCATGCTTATCAACTGCATGCAGTTTACACATTACTTGCATAGTGCATTTAACCTTCTCATATCTATGTTTCTCATATGGTTCTGAATATGAGTGTAATGAAAAGGGATAATGATCCTACCAATACAATGTACAGAGAAACAAAGGATAAAATATAAATGGAGAAAAATGCGTTAAGATTTTAGAGGAAATGAAAAAATTGTCAGAAGAGGGCAGCCTTTTCACATAAACTATAAACGAACAACAACACAGAAAACATCTCAGATCATTCCTTTCACTATAGTTAAGCATGCCAGTGTTGGATTAACCATGTTAAAGAAACTGCAACATGCAGAAAACTTGATCACAATAAGAATGCTTCTGGTTTTTGCTACCTTCAAAGGACCGAGGCCTGGGTTTGTAGTAGTAGTTTTTTCCTGTTATGTTCAGACAATAGAGTTAGAAATGATTTTAAGATGAGCCAACAAAGGGAAATGTGATCATCTTTTTTTTTTTTTTTTTTTTTTTTTTAAATGCAAATGAACTGTGAATACTCTGGGTATTCAGGGAAAAATACACTTGCTTAAATATTATTGCAAGCAGTAAGTCAATATTTTGATTAAGAACTAACAAAGCACTAGTAAATTAAATGAATGATGCTTTATTAATGTATTCTTAATCATATCAATCTGTGTCAGTATTTATTCAAATACAATATGTCGTCATGAAGACAGTTTCAACTAGTGAAATTTATATCATAAGCAATTGGCAGACTACACAGGTTTTTTACAGAGCGTGTTGCAGTCAGCAGACCCCAGCTACAACTAGTCTGTAACCATTCCAGTGAATATGTCACTGCAGTGGAAAAAAAGAAACCCTAAAATTTGTATGAATGTTATTTGTGATCTGATACAAGAGATGTGTTTGGTTTAACTTCTGATTCCTGAGTGGCAGGAGTAGCCTTGTGGCTGTCTGTTTGCATGTAATTTAGCCCAGAGTAGGTCAGGGCAGGGACTCCCAAAGGATCTAGGTAAGACTTTATCAAGATCACCACCATTGTAGGTAGGCGTACTTCATAAAAATTTAACATAAACATGACAGTTACATATCAGTATCTATTGGAACTTTTCCACATTCAGACCTTTCCTCAAATCTCAAATTAAAATGTCCAGCATCTCAGCAAAGCTTATTAACTCATCTCACAGCCAGTAGCTCAGGACAGCAGTGGAGGAAGCTCTCATCTCATCTACATGTAGATACTCAATTTAATGTCTGTGGAAAGGGTAAAATGTAAACGATACAGGCCAAAGAGGAAGGCTGTAGTCACCTCTGAAGACATCGCTTAAATCAGCAGAGTTCTTTGAACATACAGGGAATTACACCAGTAAAAAGCAACTCAAGTGTTTTTGGACACCCTGTTCCAAACAGTGTATGAGGAATATTTATCTGTTGTGTTCTAAGAATGGGAACCCCACCTGCTGGCTGTGCAAGACAATGTAATGGAACACATTTTGTCTGTTCAAAAACAGCAAGAAAAGGAAAACCAAGGCAACCGGAGGGTTAGGAGTCTTGAGTTTACAGAGACTTAATATGCTTCTGTTTATTTTAGATGGGAACTTTGCCCATTTTGAAGTGCTTCTAACTCAGGTTGTTATTTGCTTTTAACTGATATGTCAATTAATCCCTGCACAATCTAAGATAGCAGCCACTTTCAAAAGCCTTCAGTGAATTAGATTCTGCAGCATTTTAAAAAAACAGTCTGAAATTAGGAGAATTAAGTGCCAGTGATTTTTATTTATTATTTTCTTTTAAGAACTGACAAGCAATAGGTCCTGCACATAGTGGTCTCAGGTTTTTCCTGTGTTCAAGAGGAAACTGTTGCACTTGCCACAGAAATAATATCTTAAAGTAGATTTTTAAGTTGCGCAAACTAGGAGTCTAATGGAACTGGTTTGATGTTAAAACTTTCTTTCTATCTCAGAATATTTTCTTTGCCAATTAGGAGGACATTTTCATGAAGCAAAGCAGATTCTTGTGACCTTCTGATAGACAAGAGGGAGTGATAAGTGACTTCCAAGAATGAATTAAAAACTCTTTGGTAGCTGAAATAAAGAAATGTACGCTATCAAAGCAAGGTTAGTTTCATTTTCTCAGTGTTTCAAAACAAAGTCAGATGTTGGCCAAGCCAATGTGAGGGATCCCAAACCTCTCACTTTCAAAAATATAAATCAGAAATATCTCTAGTGAAGGAATGACTTTTTTAGACCTTGATTCAGTAAAGCACTTAAACCACAGGTGATTTAAATGATTAGTTAAGATGAGAATTAAGTAAGCACTTTAACAGGGGTCTACCTAATTGCAGCCTCAAGCAATTAAGTATTTTTGCTCAAAGATCTAAGATTTTCTTAGCACTCAAAGCTGTCACAAAATAGTTTGTGTATAATATGCATATTGCATGTTTGTTTCAATTAAGAAACAAATGCACAACATAAGGAAGAAGCAAAGGGTGTCTAAAGGCTCTACCAATCTTCTCCCTTCCATCCGTCTATTCCATGCTCATGGGTGCTTTTACTCTGTGGTTTCCACCCTTCAGGCAAGTCTAAGGGGAAGACAGAGAGTAAATCATAGCATGGCATACTGCCCAACATGAGATGCATGCATTGTCATGTATTGGATGCCAAGACACACCCCTATTCCTATAAAATATAGCAAGGCATCTTCACCGTGGATGCAGAGCAGATGGGCTTTAGCTTTTCAGTTCTTATTCAAAACAATTCTTTCACTTTATAGCATTTGATTTTGATTTCCAGCTGATTTTCCTTAAAGGAACACAGGGCTGCATGAAAAGTGTTGGGAACTGTGCTTATGGCTTAAAGGTGTTGTGGTATATATAATGCCTATTATTGTATTTTAAGATAGCTGAATTTTGGATATTTCCCAATGTTTTGACTAGCAAAACACATGGGATGCTTGTAGGTCCACATTATTGAAGAGACGCACATAAATTGGAAATTTTCCAGAAACAGTGTGACTCCTCCTGTCTGTTAAGATCCGTTGCCTTCTGAGCCTGGTTGAATTGGAGGTAGCAGATTTGTATAGTTGTCTCTGTATATGCATGCAATAAAAGCTTCAGCCCTCATATAAGTTATTGTTAGCTTGTCAATAGGATCCTTAGGCCACCTTTGATTATCAATAGCTGGATATAATTTTAACAAGTGATATTTTTTCCCTTTCTCAAAAAGAGAAAGGGAAAAGAGGAGATCGACTGTTCTGGTCAGCAAAATCACCAAATTTACTTTGAAATCATATGTCCTTGTTGTGGAAAGTACACTTTAAAAAATGTCTTAACCTAGAACCAGTATTTAGAAAAATAGAATAAACATATAATATAATATAATATATAATGGTATAGTGTATAGCTCTATCACGTGAAGGACTCGTGCTGATTTATCTTTAATTTGGTCCATCTGCCCTAACTTCTGCAACCAAAAAAAGTATATATTTTTTAATGTTTCTGAATCAAATTTTTCCCCCCTTGCTATTACTATCTTTCTGGGTGTTCTTTGAAATATCTAAATCTATATTTTATGAAATATGATAAAATGAGGAAAGAAAATTGGATGAAATGAGGCCAAGAGTTTCACCAACTGTTCAGCAGCCCACACAAAAAGATTGTGGGTTGTTGGAGTTTGCTTTGAGTGGGAAGCTTGGGAAGGTCAGCAGGGCAGGGAATATGCAAATAAACATCTTTACTGAAAATAGATCTTTACTGAAAAAGAGAGGCTTTATCCAATATATGTGTCATGGTTTGGGCCAGACTGGCCACTGAAACAAACAACAGGTGCTCTCTCTCACCTCTCTCTCCAAGGAGAGGACAGAGTGAGAAAGAGAGAGAGACCTATGAGTTTAGAAGAAACTAAATTACTTTAATGAAATACTATTAAAATAATAAAAAGAAAATTAATGAAATATATGCAATATATACCAAACCATATAAAGCTCCCAGGATGACGATCATGTCACTAGTAGGCACTGGCAAAGTCCCAGACTGGACTCAGTGATGGACAGGAACTGGATCCCAGATCTGGATTCAGGAATGTACGTATCAGGATCAAAGACAAACGAAGAGAGGGAGTCCTCCTCAGACACCGGCCATTGAAGAAAGACCCTTTGATCCCTCTTATTCTGAGCATGGGGCAGATGGGATGGAATACCGAGTTGGTCAGTTTTGGGTCACCCATCCCGTCCACTCCTCCCCACATGTGTGACTCCACTATGCTCTTCTGCTTCTGACCCTCCAATGGGTAAAATAACAAAGTTAGCTGACCTCGGTTGTTATAGCAATAAGTACAAGCAAGAGCTTCTCTGCACGCCATTCCTTGGCATTAATTATAAAAAATCAGGTCCTACCACTTGGAGAGTGATCAGTGTCTGGACAATATGCTGTTAATTTCAGAGAGTTCAGTTAGTTAGAAGAGGCTTAACTGCAAAGTAAAATTACTGAACAGAAAACTGGTTCTGTTTTACCTCGAACCAGGACACTGTGCAAATAGGAGTTGAGACTTGAACAGAAGCTGATCTCAAGAGCTTCCCTGAGAACTGATAGACAATGCAGAGTGACGTGGACAAAGTGCAATCAGTCGCCGTGAGAACTGGCAGGTCTCTGCTGGTAACCCTTCAGATTTTTGTCTTTCCTGCAAGTGTAATTGCTACCCAGTCTACCTCGGTGCATTTTGACTGATGTCAAAGACCTGCTGTTTAAATTACTCCAGCTAAACTGTGCCACCTTTATTGGGATAGGTTAGGAAGGTTTGAGGACATAGTAACTACCAGAAGGAGAGTGGTGTCAAGTCTCAAAGAATGAATCCAGAAAATAATGCAAATCCTCAACCTGATCATCCGTATGAAGTGAGAGAAATAAAGAAAAATCTCGGAAGTCTTTCAGAAGGAGAGACAATCAAAACAATGACAAAAGCAAACTCCGGAGTGTGCTCATGGAAAAGGAGTGAGATTTTTGGGTACAGTGTTATCTGGGAAAAGAACTTGGAATTGCTAAGAAGGGATGTGTCCACTGCAGGGACCTTGTTCATAGACATAGCTGCATCCTGGGATGAGCCAGATGTGGTTCGTTCTAGATCAGATGAGTGGGTTTACAAGTCAGAGCTGGATACTGAACTACCTGTCAGCTGAAGAAGTGCTGCCTCCATTATATGCTGCTCTCCTCCCTGGTACACTCTTTACTGGGAGCCATGCCACCCAAACTTGGATCAGCGGGCAACTCCTCCTTCCCCTGCCCACTCAAACAGAGAACAAGAAGTCCCCATCCCTGGAACTGTCTGTGAATCTGGCAGCTCACCCGTTCCCGCACCTCCCTCCAGCAGTGATTTTTCCTCCCAACACAAACAACCCACAGGACCACAAATATTAGTTTACTGCTTGGTTCTTAAAGGTGATGCTCAGTGACAGAAGAAGCTTTATGCTTAAAAAATATGAGTGTCCGTCACCCCAAAACAATCCCACTGAAAAAGAACATTATTGACATTCTTCAAAGGACAAAGTCTGAAAAGAGAAAAAAATGAAGTATTACAATATCTGCTCCTGAATGGCTTTCAGGTCACAGTTAAAGGACTGGAGCAGTGTGATAGCTAGTGCCAATACTCCTCACTCCGTGCCTTCTCTGCATATTACACAGAAAGCTCCAACTTTGTTAGGTTGCAAAATACTGTACCTCTTTTTGTTTACTAGGTCTTGAAGTGTCAGTGGGAAGATTCCCGCTGACTGCAATGGGCATGGATCACCCTGCCTCCCTCCCCTCTGCCAAAAAAAAAAAAAGAGTTTATATTAACATCAAATCTAAAGCCAGTGAAGAGGAAAAAAAATCTATAAACACTTACCTACATCAGGTACAATGTTAATGAAACTTTGAAAATGCAATCCATTTTAAAAAAATAACCTACAGCTCTCTTTCAGTAGTTTTATCCCATTATCTACAGGGCCATAAACATTGTACTTGGTTTCTGTCTCATGCAAGACTTTGAAGAAGGGATAGTGCTTTGTGGCATACAAATCACTAGAAAAAAGATCCAAGATTGAATAAAATAGGCTCGAAATGATTCTCTAGATGGAGATGCAGCTTTTGCCTACAGCATTAATATATTACAGTTTGGCATCTCTAAAATATAGCTGTGAAGAATGCTGTGAACCTGCTAATTAATAAGACTCTTTTCCTGAGACATTTCATTAACCTAAACTTTTTAGTTTTCTGTAGATTGAATGCATACTTGCCTGTTTTTAACCTTTGTACGATGGCTTCTAATGTTAGAATTAATTTATTCCCACTAACAAGAGGAGAATATTGGGTTATAGAAGTAATTCAAAATGAGTCATGCATAATTTATATTGATCAATATTGTTGAGTATAATATTTTATTTTCTCTGATGACTTCTCATTTTATAGAAATAATGCATTGCCAACAATATAGAACTCCAACATTTAATTTATCATTTAGCTTTAAACAATATACAGGCAAATATTTAGAAGGGTCCACAGGAGACATGAACATAAAGAGTTAAAAATACCTTGCTCGCCCAGGTAAGATCTCTAATTGCACAGACTATGCCCAGTATCTTCTACTAGCACCCTATGTGAATGCCTTTCTATTTATGCAGTACAAAAAGTGAGCCTGGGGTTTTCTGCAGAGAGGTCACTTTTGAATCCTTCTATTGCACATCTGCCTGGAAGGTGAGAATAATCAGCTGAGAATATTGCCCAAGAGCTGGAAAAAGTCATGTGATGTACATGGTGAGGATGGAGTAATGACTACATGCAGTTTCTTTTGACCCTGACACTCTATCACTGCTAAAGGCCAGTTTCACTCCTCACTTCCCCCACTCATTGGATCAGAAGAGGAGTATGTTTAATGATTCACACTAAGGACTGTTGAACTTTGTGGGGAATTGAAAGGGAGAAAAGGGGAAATATTCTCTTCCCACAACGCTGGGCTGGTCAAGCTTACTTGTTTTGTTCTGCTTTGATTTTTCGCTAATTGTATCCTCTGCAGAGGAATAATCACAAGGGGTTGGTTATCCAATAAGCCAGGGTCGAAATGGGCTGGTGGGAAGAGAGTGTAGGGCACCAAAATACCTATTCTCTGTGAGGCCACAGGGTGGCAAATAACAGTCATCAGCTCTCCTTTCATTTTTAGCCAAGGAGGGACTGAAGGACTGCCACCATCTCAGTGGGTTGATGAGCACCCTCTGAAACAGGTTGGGGCAAACGTGGAAGAAATGACTTACTGCTGAGAAATGATCCCAGATTTAATGGAGCTGCAGCCTAATTAAACTACATCCCCTCTAGGGTCCTTCTTCCCCTTTACCTTATTTTCTTCCTTCTTGGTGTTACTGGTGTTGCCATCACTTTGCAGAGTTCCAGGAGGGGAATTTGCTAGTTTGTTAGCTACCTGCATTCACAGGCACCCAAAGGTTGTATGTCGGGTTGCAACGCTGATGCTAGATGAAACTAGATGAAACAGAAGTATTGTTCTCCAAATAACTCACCTGTGAAAAGCCATCAGTTAATTCACACATTTTTCATTAATGGTTAAGGTTTTGTTTCCTCAGACACATGCGGCACTAAATATAACTAGCTGAGTACTCCTTCAGCATGAATATCAGTTGATGTGAATTTTACTACTGATTTAATTCCTTGTGAAATCAATTTTATGTTCCCATGAGAATGAGACCTTTATTTAATAGGCAAAGTAAGCAAAAACATGCCATATTTGGAAAAATAAAAGATACTTATGTAGCAGGTAATTGTTTTAGATATGAAAATTAGGAACTTAGTGTGTTACTAAAAAGGACTGTGAAGGAGGTGGCTTGATACTGGTTTGAAAGAATGCAGTAATTGTTATTGATGCAGGCTGTTGTTCTCCGTGTTTTGAATGTCTATGAACAGGTGAGACACAGAAAGAAGACGCTCAGTAAACCTCTATAAGCAAAATACTTTTTTCTTATTAATGTAGCAGGTTAATATTAAATTATTTGGATTCAATCTTGGCAATGAGAAGACCTAAATTTCTTATTCTAAACAATTGATTGTAGGAAGAGCTCTTACCCTCTTTTTTTTTTTAGTGACTCTTGTGAAACAGTTTCCTATGAAGTGGCTATATATTAACATCATCGCAGTTGGAGAATATTATAACAAGAATATTATTGTTACAGCATCCTTTCCCCCTCCTTCTTCCCAGTTTGCTAATAAATACTTTTTCAGGTATTCAGCTATGCATAAGCTGTTTTGAATTCACGGTATTTTTCAGTGTGCAGATGGCTTTCGTTTTCCTGCTTTAGTATTCATTTTGTTATTCCCCTTGTGATTGTTCCAGCTTAATTGGTGTTTATTATATAGCACTCTCCTAATTATATGCTTGCATATTGCAAAGTTTAGGGGTTTGAATTCCCATTGTGTGCCTATTGTGCAGCTCTTCGTAAATTTTTTTCAATATGCTTTGACACTGCAGTCATTCCAGAGAATATCATTAAAACTATCCTTAATGTCTTTTAACTTGTTAAGGGTGGCACTTCAGGTTTGTTTTCCTTGTCATTCTTATTCCATATTTTCTTGCCTAGCACTTGGGCAAAGTAAAATGAAAATTGCAGAATTTCAAGGAAAAATTGCAAGGAAAGAGAGTAATTATCTACTTTGCATGCTTATGTTGTAAAGTATTCTGTCCTGAGTGCCTTGAAGACTTATGCTTATTCAGAATTATGTAGGGTTACAAAATTTTTTCTCAAGAAATCATCTTGTGCCTGTATCAATCTGTTCAATTCAGATATTGTCTCACCTATTTTTTTTGAGTAACTGAAAATGAAAGAAGCTGAAACTCTGTCCAAGTGATTCTCAAACTGTGGTTTCAGAACATGGCTGAATTGAATTGGGAAACAGACTGGCTTGAAAATAGTAGCAACAAAAGCAGAAAAGAGCTTTTGCAGACCCAGCTTAATTCCCAGATGTAGTTCATAGCATGCAACCAAAACCAGTCATTCTATCTTAGTTGAGCCCCTGGCTGCTGTGGCTACAGTTACCTGTCCCACAGCTGGCTAGTTTCAAGGGCAAGCTACCACAGCTATTGAACGCATTCTAAGCCTCCTTTGAGTTAGGAAATCCCTGCTGTGGTTGGAGCAGTTACCCTGACTCAACTGTTAGGATTGCATTCTGCAGATCAGTCTCTTCAGCAGTTAAGTCTTCTCGTCCCGCTGCTTTTCTTAAATTGAGAAGCTGATCTGAAATATCCCATCTCTACTTCTTTCTTTTCCCTTTTCCTCCTTGTAGTTTATTACTTTTGAAATTTTGCCAGCACACTGTTAAAGGGGTGAACTGATCAATGGAAGAACCTGCATGGTAAAAATAAGCTAAAAGATATCTCTGAATAATTTTTAACCCAGCAAATTACAGAAGTCCGTCTCATTGCACAAACTTCCAACCAGTTGTACAGGATAACTTGGCAAAGATGAAATGAAGCAGGAGCATGAGAATGGTCTGGTTTTACTGCAAGGAAGAAACATGTTTTAAAGCACACCTTCAGTCCATATATTAGCTTTAATTTGAAATCATTACAGCTAGATGGTAAATAGTAGGAGTTTTGGGAATCAATACAAAGATGCCTGGGTGTGTGCCTGTCACAGTGTTTTAAGTACAGCAGTCACAGGAGGCATATTTCCAAAGAATATAATAGAATTTCTTGTCTTCTGAGGAGTCTAGTCTGAACACTTTCATAATTTTTTTTATTCCATGTGAAGATAACATTCAATTGTTCATGTTGGTTTTATAAAGAGAACATGAGTAAAAGAATATTTCAGTTATTATGACATGTCAGTAGGAGTTATTGCTAATGGATGTCAAATAATAATAGGAAAAGAACATAAAGCCATAAATAAATAAATAAATAAAATTAAGTTCAGTCTACTATGATATTTTAGCACTTTCTGGAACAAATAAGAAAATTTACCAACAATAAATTCGAATTAAAAAAAATCTATAGGAATTCTTATTGAAGCCAATATAATTATACCTAAATATTTGGAGCATTCAACAATGATCTCAGAATTTTCCAATTAAATATATTTCATTATGCAGCTTGGCTGATCAGCTGGCTTATCTATTAAAGCAATCTGGTTATATATATAAGTTATAGTCCCATAACACTTTTTCAAACCCATGGCACTGCAGCTACTAGATATGACAGTAGATCTATTTTTGCCTGAATTTCACTCTTTTCAGTTGGATTCCTTATTAGGTGTTTACTCGTTAAGAAAATATCCTCCATTCTTGTGTCCATGCCTTCCATATGTGAAAGCTTTCAGTATCACAGTGCTCTACCCTTCTGCAAACTTCTATTAAAACGAGTAGGAACTTTGATTGCAAAGCACTGGGAAGGGCCTTATTTGAATGCTGCATAACAGCTCTTCTTATCTTTCAGACTTTCCAGACTGAATTGCTCTGCAAGAGATTTCTTCTTTAAGTTAAAAATGAGCACATAATTTTCATTTTTCAATTGTCTGTAATACATTGGAGGAGATTTAATTTCTGAAAGAGAAGAATGTAGAAAACATTATTTTTTTTTAAGTAGGCATTCCTTTTATCTTATTAGAGCCATACAGAGTGTTAAAACAAAAGGATCAGAAAATATAAAACAAATTCCAAGAGACTGATCATTATAATCATGCTTTTTGAAGTGCTAAAATTATCAATGCAAGCAATGACTAGCTCTGATTACATCCACTTGTATTAAGAATTCATAAGCAGTACAGATTTATGAACATGAACAGTTTAACTAAAGAATCTGTGATAATGTAATATTATTAACAGTAATAATGTAGCTGATTCCTTAAATTTATGTTTTTGTTTTATCTAGCAGAAACACAGACTTTTAAAAAATAAAATGTTTTAAACTACAGACAAGAAGAATAGATAATAAAGAATGCAGTAGGGCTGGAGAAGAGTTCAGAATTTGGGAGTGTAGGAAAAATATGATCTATGCAGATACATTATAAAGATGCATGTGAAAAGGCAGTGGAAAAGTCAGAAATGTTTCATTTGTGCAATCTTCTTGTATTATTCTCTTCTATAGAGGAAAAAATTCTCCTGTATTCTGGAATGAAATAGTACATGTTTAGAAGGAAGAAGGAAATCAGGCTAGTTTACAGAAGGCCGGGAAAAATTTGCAACATTTTGGGAACATATTCTGATTCAACCTACTGCTGGTGCCAAGTTTCCTTTGATACTGATGGCTTAAGACAGTAAGGCCATGGAAACCATAAGTAACTAAGGATTTGTAGCATTTTCATGGCCAACAAAGCTTGTGAGGGGTCTAGAGCACAAGTCTTATGAGAAGCAGCTGAGAGAACAGAGATTGTTTGGCCTGGAGAAAAGGAGGCTGAGGGGACACTGCAGGTCTCTACAAGTACCTGAAAGGAGGTTGTAGTGAGGTGGGGTCAGTCTCTTCTCCCAAGTAAAAAGTGATAGGATGAGAGGAAATGACCTCAAGTTGTGCCAGGGGAGGTTTAGATTGGATATTAGGAAAAATTTCTTCACTGAAAGGGTTATCAAGTATTAGAACAGACTGCCCAAGGAAGTGGTTGAGTCACCATTCCTGGAAGTCTTTAAAAGATGTTTAGACATAGTGCTGAGGTACGCGGTTTAGTGGTAATTTGCCAGTGCTATGATAATGCTTGGACTTGATGATCTTAAAAGTCTCTTCGAATCATAATGATTCTATGATTCTTCAGGCTGCTTCCCAGGACAGTTTTGTGGCAAATCCTGCAGAACAAATCTCCATTGACCCTCTTCCTTCCGCATGGTGACACATGTTGGCAGCCAAAAAATGTTGTTTTAGAGGTGCTGAGACACCTGTTGTTGCAAAAGGTGTTGTTTTATGGGACCAGGAGGACTACAGGGAAAAGAGGCAAGGACATTAAAGGTGTTCACTAATGAGCATATACTATATAAGTGTATAGCTAAATGTAAAATTCCTTTTGTGAATTAATGGACCTGCTCACGCATTTGACTGAGTCCATTCCCAGGCCAGGTCTTGTTCCTTCAAGGGAAAAGGTGCAGTCTGGACGGATGTTTTTTTCTGTCTCTTTTGCAAATGGGCTACTGTGATTTATAACATTAGTTCCAGGGTGCCTATATGCTGTCTCCCATTATCTTCATATCATCTGTTACATGTTACAATAGAAGCTACATGTGTTTGGTGAGGGCATGAAGTCATCCTAATTTCAGGTCCTTGACCTATTTTTACGTAATAGTTTTCATATCAAGTACAACTTTATTTCTTCAAGGTAATAATATATCTAGAAATATGAGGTGTATATATAATATACCTTATATATTGGCAGGGTGCAGTTACCAGCAAAACAAAAATTTATGTTACATCTGAGTGAGTTATAGGCTTCTGTGTGTCAGCCCATGTTAAGCATAGGCCCCTGTTCGATAGGCCACCTATAGCAAGGCTTTGGTAATCATTTATCTGGTTTCAGTGGTGCTTATATCAGGGGTATCACCCTGTTTGCCAGCACTGGGGAAAAATTTTCACCTCCTAGTCCTGTGTCCCTATGACTGACAGTTGCTCTAGTTAGCTGAATGAGAAGACTAGATCAAAACCATGTTCAAGAGGTGCCCTATTGCTCTGTATCATTGCAGGAATTTTTTGCCTTGGGATCCTCATCAGATGCCAAAATTTCTAGAACGGGTTTTTGTTTTCTATGTTAGGATGATGAGGACCAGAAACTCAGTTCAGGAGTTAATTAATAATTTAATTAATACTACATTATGGAACAGGATGAGATCTCAGTATTGGTTCCTCAAGCAAGGAAGCAAGGGCACCCTACCTCTTTTTTGATGTAATGCAATCAGTGCTTCTATCTAGGACTATCCATAACTGGGGGTGGGGGCAGAATAATGCTAGTGGTAGAAAGCATTGCCCAGTATTTAGGACAGTGGCCCAGGAATCCAGAAATGAAGATTCAAATTGATGGCCATGGACAAAATATTCCCCTTCCTCTGCCTGAGCTCTCCATCTGTAAAATGAAAAACAGTGGTACTCCTCCTAACTCCCAGAAATGTTATCAATGCGTTAGGACTTGCAAAGTACTTGCTATTTAGCAATGGGGAATACAAAAATATAGAAGACACAGTTCCTGAGCAAAAAAAAATGCTTTTTGCTATTAAGGAATTCTCCATAGCATTTATTTTACTGCTAACAATTAGTTTTAGCTGACAGTGTTTAAGTACTAGACATTTCAGACATATCTCCTTTTCTTTTTTTTTATTACAAATGCTATCAACATTTCCAAGTTAGACCAAGCTGTGCTAGACTGTCAAATTAAAACTTTTGCCTTATAAGATTCCTCTGCATTGTCTGCCTTTTGCAGTGATGAAACTTATAACTGGACATACTGTTAACAGAGATGACATACCCCAAAACAAGGTTTGTGAAGGAACCCTTTGTGTTCCCCTTCCTCCCACAGACTTGCCAGCTTTCTTGTTGCTTGATCACTCGTATCTAATGAGGAAATACTTTAATGGTTTTACTAAGAGGAATTTAATCAGCACTGTTAACTAGGAAATCAAACCTGTGGCCATTTTCATCTCGGAGGGGAGAGTGGCTGGATTCAGACCAGCCCTACTGAGCTGGGAGAAGAGCTCTGCATTTCCTCACCACCTCTGCTAATGGAGTGCTGTGTTGGGGAGGATGGTGTTATTAAGCTGTCATGGACAACACAGAATCAAAGCTTTAAAAGCCTAATGAAACAGCGTACATCAGCTGGTTTCACTTGGGCAAAAAATTGGTGTGCAGGCCTCCGGCACTTTGGGGGCTGCCATCAGCCCTGCCCTTGCCTGCCCCTAGGCCTTGGTTAGTTGGCACCACCCTCACCCTGACCCTGTCCCCTCATGGGGGCTGCCTTCCTGGCCGGGCTGGGGCCTGCAGCAGTGCCTGGGGGTGGCTGGGCTGTGGCTGACCTTCCCCAGCCTGGCTGGCCTTGCTGGAGGCTGAGGGAAGGGGCTGGTTGGGGAGATAGGGCACCATGGCCACGAGGCCATGAGGGCCACGAGGATGATCAGGGGGGTGGAGCACCTCTGCTACGAGGACAGGCTGAGGGAGCTGGGGTTGTTCAGCC
>JAOXJK010000001.1:105132057-105151331 GCA_025774025.1 Xenus cinereus | reverse complement strand
GGGTGGTGGAGCACTGGAACAGGTTGCCCAGGGAGGGGGTTGAGGCCCCTTCCCTGGAGATATTCAAGGTGAGGCTCGACGAGGCCCTGGGCAACCTGGTCTGGTTGGGGGTGTCCCTGCTGACTGTGTGGAGGTCGGACTAGATGACCTTTGGAGGTCCCTTCCAGCCTGGACAATTCTATGATTCTATGATTCTGTGGCCCCTGCCCCCATGTTGCCTGGCACAGTTTGATCCACCATGCTTTTTTATACTGTTCCTCTGAATAGTGGTGTCACAGACTTCCTTGCAAATAATGCTCTCAAGGGTTTGATAATTTCAGAAGGATGTACTCAGCCTGCTTACTAGGTAGCAGTGCCTTGATTTTTATTTTTGTTAATATATTTCTAAACAGGGGAGAGATGGCAGGTGATGAGCAGCTCCCTTGGCCCCATGGGCCCGTTGCTGGTAGGAGAGACATATAGTTCCTGCCACGAGGCATCGGCGCACGGGCGCCAGGAACAGCACATCCCGAGGTGTGAACAGTCTGGCTCCCAGCTCTGGCAGAGACAGCAGCTGAGAGTGAGGCCATCAAAGCTATATGCCATGATAGCACTTCATGGCGTCTTCGCTTTCCAAATACTTTTGTGAAGAAATATTCTCTATGCAGGATAAGAATCGGAAGCGAGAACGTTTCTGCGCCTCTGTGCGATTGTGGAGCTGCTTCTGTAAACAGATGTAGCAAAAATGATTCTGATGCTTGCAGGATTTTATGGGCGCTCTGGTGGCTTCTCACCCAAAATCTTTGTGATGGGACATTCTCCATCTGGAACACTGAATGAGTAAAGTTGTCAGGGTTCGATCGGGTACCATGTAGATTTAAAAGGTAAATTGTATAATCTAATAACAGCTGAAGGCAGGAGGAAATGTTTTGAGAGGATTGTTTTGGGCCACGGAGTCTGGCTTGGTTTTGTCTCTTATTTTCAGATTCTTTGGTAAAATATTTCACACACACGAGAATTTGTAATGCAATGGAGTTCATCGTTTACATGGTTAAAAAAAATAGATCAGAGATCCAAATATGCTGAAATGCTGCTTCAAACAATACACACTCTAATACTTCCTACGGAATTAAATAAATGTAAGCCTGTCGCTTTAAATATATGGAAATCTCTTGACTTTAATGATACAATTGCAAGACTTTCCTACAGCCACAAAGCAGGTGACTAATCTGGAGTGAGTCTTTGAAGTGCAAATTGTACATTTCCCACCAAACACTTGAAGTAAAAGATGGGAAACATCAATTCACACTACTGATAAAAAAAGACTGGAGTTTGTCACAAGAAGAAAGGTTTTAAATTTGCAATTTTCATCTACAAGATAAGGTGTTAATGAATTTTATATTTTATCCAGATGGGTATGTAAATTTCTTCTGAACTTTGTTACAGAGCATCTATTGTACAACTACTGAAAAGGGTGGAGACTGTAGTCAATTGAGGGAAAAAACATCTACTTTACCTTGCTTTTTTCTAGTTTTTTTCATGGATTCTGACATGGGAACGTTGTTCAATACTGTGATTGAAATCAGTGGAAATTGTCTTTTTGTTGTTGTTTTTGGGTTTTTTTGTTTAAGTAAGTTTGACATCAGGCCAGTGTTGGAAGAGGCAGAAAATCTCCTTTTGAATTTAGTCAGAGTAGACAATGTCCACCACTCTTACCAATTCAGTTTAATAAATAATAAATCACCTTCAATAAATTAAATGACATTTCTTGAGGGAGAGGTGGAGGGTTCCATATAAATGACCTTGATCCTATGATATCAATTGTCAGCAGTGGCAGACAGTGAGTGTTCATCCGCTTTCTCTGTAGAAGTGGAATTAAGAGCTGCAGAGCAAGAGTTAATTTCCTAAAGGCACATCTATTTTAACAACAACAAAAAACCCCAAACTGTTGAACTATGATGTACAAAAGATTTTGTTATAAGATCTGACTTCTGTATAATTTGAAATACTGCTTTACATCAAGAGTAGCTGAATCATTTGCAACAACCTAATAGAAATCTTAAACTATCCACAGTTAGAATTTTCCACTTATGTTTAAGTGAAATATTCTTTAGTTCAATTTGCACTGCCTACTGCTTCTTGTTGTGTCACTGGATACCCCTGAGAAGAGGGGTATCCAAGAAGAAGACTCTGTCTTCTTTACACTCATAATGCCTGTGTAATTATGATGAAAGTATTTTAAGTATTTGTAGCTCCAGATTAGAGTAAGGTGATTATATGATTTTGTTTTGGATTTATTCCATTTCCTCCTTCAACTCTGTGTCTTAGATTATGACTTTTTGTGTAGGAAGTTGCATTACATATACAGGAATTATGCAGCATGAAGTTGAAGGCTTTGTTTAAATGTGAGGATCAATCAGCTTTACAGAACTATTCCCTACAGTTAAGTCCTAAGAACTATTGCATATCCGAAACATGCATACTTTAAGTCATAGGTGGCTGCATACATCTGGCTCTTCATAGTAATGCAATCACTGAAACGTTTAAAAAATTTTGCTCGGAAACACTCACCAACCATGAATTCTGCCTCCAATTACTAGGAATTTTTCAAGTACAGACCATTTTCTAAGTGCAGAACTGAGTCCAACCTAGATCCATCTCGGCTGTGGAATAAATCACGACGATGAATTTCATGCTTGGCTACAGCAGTGTAAATGTAAAGTAGATTCATTGAAGTCAACTGGGTAACTGCAGATTTATGCTTCCACTAGTGAGAAGTGATTTGCTGCAAATGTTTGCTATTTCACTCTGTCGTTGCTACAGTTTCTATACCAATAAAATGTGTGATAGTTATTATTGGGCCTTCACAACATTCTAACAATTGAATTGCAAAGAAGTAAAACTTGCCCAAATCAGTCTTAAACAGTTACTTTAAGTGCTTCCTTTCTGTCAGTAGCAGGAAACTCGTGTTTCCTAGGAGGATGTAGGTTATGGTATCAGGCTGCTTCTCTGTCCAACTATTCCTTTGAAATTTAACTTTTCTGTAAACAAATATACTATGATCACAGAGACAGTAGCTTCTACATTTTGTGACAGTAGGTGCCAGAGAAGAGAGAGATACTACTAGCTCAACCCAAGGGAAAGAAAGGCTGTGGCGTGAATTTAATCCTTACTAAGTACCAGAGAAGTCACAAGGGAGAAAGATGTTACTGATACCCCACTCACAGGAAGGCTTCTGGAATTCGGATGTAGTTATTACACATCAGAGAGCTCAAATATGAAACAACATCATACAACACATGGTTTCATGAGCTTCGTTTTTGCTGTAAATCAGCAGATTGGTAAATAGTAGCTTCTCTGAGTTAGTATTGTCTTCTTTGTGTAGCTGGGGGAAAACAAAAGCATATCAGAGACGTGGTAGATCACTGCAAATTGCAAAAGGGCATCTTGGGTAATCCATTCTTGCAAAATTATTCTCCCTATTCTAAAAATATGCACAACGAGTATGTTTCTAAGCTGCCAGCAGCCCTGGATTTGGAGGTCTGTTGCAGGATGGAGTAGTGGGGGAAGAATCCTAAGAAACTTCAGCCTTCACCTCTTTTTCAGGCCCATGTTTATGGCAGTGGCCATTAATAACAGAGTCCACTGGAAGAAAAGTGCAATGGAAAAATATTTTTCAGGCCCACCTGAAATAAGTTAGATATCAACTTTGACATGGGCATCTCAAGAATGGTCTTGTCCATTAGTATTTATCACTGTAATAGCTATCAAGCCTGGTAATGCTATACTTTTTCTGTGACAACTGCTATCTGTATTACAACAAATGCAATGGATCAACCCCCCTGCATTAATTTAGCAGATTGATAGTGTACTTTAGTTTATTGCAATCTTACTAGTCTGCAATGTATATCTGCCCCTCTGGTTACATTCTGTTCTTTGGAAAAACACTTTCAATCTAGCTATTTATTGCCCGATGCACTTCTTAAAATGTCATATAAAATTGAATTTTAATAGACACAGTTGGTAATAATCAATGACCTTTTAGAAGCTATTGTGCCAATAAGTGGTTACAGACTATCTTGCCTGAAATATCTGCAATGATCCTATTTTTTCTCTAAATATCTGAATAATTTCTCCAGGAATTTAATGAAAACTTCACAGCCTAGTAGATAGGGTAAATAGTCTCTCTTGCCTTGTGATTGTGCTATCTGGAAAGGTTTTTGCAAACAGAGCTAACATGTAGACTAAATTGTATAATTTTGTGTTATGAGAGACCACACACAGCGCCATCACATCTAATACAGGTTGCGGCTGCACTGAGATTTTTAAAGTGAAATTTCCCATATCCCAGCCACCTTGTGGTGGGTTTGTCTGGCTACACTGAGCAGAGCTACAGGTTCGCCTGGCTGACCACCTCCCCTGAGATCCTGGGTGAGATACTACAGCTAAAGCTTGTCTGCTCTGCTATGGTTAAAGTTGTATGTGTTCCTGTTTGGTTTGTTTTCCAGGTGACACTGGGAGAAGGATTTGGCTATGGATGTCTGTACTCAAAATACCAGATTATGTAAGTGGAACTCATTGTGTGAATTTAGCCATGGGTAACTGCCTTTTTCAGGGAAACAATTCCATTAGTTTAAAAACTGTTTACTAAAAAGGTGACACTAGGATCAGCTTATGTCATAAGCTACCAGCTGCAAAATGTTAAGCTTCATTAAAAGCTCAGTGTCCTGTGTAGGACATCTGACTTATTTGAATGATGTCCTGTGAGACAACTTATGAGGGGAGTTGCTCTCCATATGACGTCCTTCAATTCTGTTCCTAAACAAGGACCTTGACTGAGGCTGGGGAACAGGTTACTGGGCAGGCAAGAAAGGATACAGGAAAACAAAATGCAGAGAATAATTTAGCAGGTGTTGTGGATTGACCCCAGCTAGAAGCCAAGCATCCATACTCTGCTCACTCACTTTCCTCTCCCCCGTGGCGGTGTAGGGGAGAGAATGAGAAGGTTAAAAAGTGAGAAAACTCATGGGCACTCTCCCCACCCCTCTTCTCCCCACTGCCCCAGCCCCCTTCTTTATGTACCACTTGGTGTTACGGGGCATGGAATATCCCTTTTGGCCAATTTGGGTCAGCTGTCCCAGTTGTGTGTCCCCTCCCAACTTCTTGACCATCCCCAGCTTACTCACTATAGGGACAGAAAGGGGAAAAAGATAAAGGCTTGACTCTGTGGAAGCTCTGCTCAGCAGATAGCCAAAATATTGGTGTGTTGTCAATGTTATTTTAGTCACAAATCCAAAATTCAGCACTGTACAGGCCGCTGTGATGAAAGTTGATTCCATCCCAGCCAGATCCAGTACAGCAAGAAAGCGTGGTCAGGGTAAAAGAAAAGATGAGTATCTATGGCAAGTTTTTGATGTTCCTGAAGTGGGAGAAACTGAGTGATATTTGTCCCTAATTAAGTGCTGTATAAATAAAAGAGAAGTTTAATGACCAGCTCCTGATGTTTTCTAACTCAAAAAGTATGAAACAGACAAAGTTTTAATAGTCAAATGATCAAGCAAAGATGACATTGAGAAGCATCTTGCAGGTGCTTTTGGAAAGAGTTTTGATACTTTTCTGAAATTTTTAGGTTTTATCTGCAAACATCATTCTTCGTGTTCAACATAGAGTAAAAGATTACCTACAGATGCAAACTGTTAAGAAGTATGGGTTATCCTGTCTGTGAGGGTAAAGATTTTTGTTTTAAAGGAAAGAGCCAGATTTATGAGAATGTGCAAGTCCAGAAAAAGGTGCCTAAAATCCTTTTTACATAGGACATATAGTTTATCTATTTAGGATTGTGCAACAAATCCTTCAATGGAAAAGCTGGTCAGTATCTTATTTTTTGCTGTTTAATTATAAAATGTGTTTATTGTGCTACATCCACTACTTATAACAGTCTAGCACAAATAATTGTGTGACAGCTAATGGCTTGCCAAAAAGCTTTTCTTTTTTTATTATTTTTTTTAAACAAAAATCTATTCAAAGGAAATTTTAAGTAGGCACTTCCAATGCTCAATTGAAAGTATATCTTGGCAGACACCATATATCTGCCCCACTACTTGAAATATAATGAATGAAGTTTGATACACTGCAGAGAGAGAATTGAAAAGGAAGTGCAAAACACTAAATGGAAGTGTCAAAATGCACTGAACTCAGAGAAATGTATTGAAATACATTATGTTACCAATAAGATGACAGTGGAGGGTTTCCTAAACCAGTAGTAATACATTTGTAGCCAATTTCCTGTTGGACACATAATCCTGCACTTCATAAGAGTGATATATATCCAAATGAGACTATCTTTTCTAAACATAGACCCTTCTGAATAAGGAGGGGTTTGTCTAAATGTACATAAAAAGTTAAGCTCTTGCAGTTATTTTTAATGAAGTTGAATCTTGGGGCAGAGTTGAGGTTGATTTTATTTATTTTTTTGGTGAAATAACATTGAAGTTTAAGGATTCTATCAAGTTACATTTGATACGCATAGTAGCCATGACCTGACAGTAATGGTTTGGTTCTGCAGCCCACTGAGTGAATAGATTTCTCTTAGTTTAATTACAATGAAGAATGAAAACAATTAGCAGGATCAATTCTCTCTACCTCTTTGCTTACATAGATATAAACTTTTGGACTTCTGCCTTTTGGGTGAATATCATTCCTACTATGACTAACAAATGGAGAATGTCCTTCTTTGTTTCTCCATTTTTGTTCCGATAAATTGCTGTTTGTTAAGTGGCAGATTAGCTATCAGAAATTCTGTTCCATAACAGTTTCTGCTATTATTTATTGTGGTGGGTTTGGGTTTTTTTTTTTCCTTTAACTTTCACTGTAACTCAACAGCTCTGTATTACACTTTCTTGCTTAATAACACACAGCTGTAAGGTTGAAATCCTTAACGTTCATAAAACTTTGTGTTACATTGGTAAAATCCAGAAATTATTTTATGTTGTTATAATAATGAAAGTAATGGCACCATAGAAATAGAAGCCTAATTATTCGATTGGATTCAGATTCAGATTAATTAAGATATAAGTTAGGCTTTTTGAGTTGAAAACTCTGACCTAAATACTTTTCCAATATTCAACTATATCAACTCTTCAGAGCTCAGTTTCCTCACTGTTTGACAAAATGTAAGAGAATTAAGAGAAGGTGTGGATGGTGGGACGGTTCCTGAGTGTTTGGAAATAGCTCAGGCAGTCTATATTTGACCCTCATGTATATAAAACTGAAATGTCACAGTCAGAGGAACTGAACCTGGATATGAATGTGTTAGAGAAGTTGCTTAACAGACATGTCTCTTTGACCCTGCCCTCCTTTATTAGAGCAGTGTCATCAAGGTGAACAGGAACTGTTGCTAGGAGTGTAAAATTTAAATTGCACAGCTCCTTAAGAAAAGGAGCAAAACTTTAACATACATACCACCCTGTGTCTTCTGTAAAGCTTTTCCCAGCATGTAGTAAGAAGATGGATGCAAATAACAGAAATAATGTTTACTTCCTCCACCGCTGCTGACTTGATTATTTTTATTTAAAATTAGTAGATAAATGTGCCTAAGTGGTATGGATGCTGCTATACCCATTGTAGCAAGGGATGGGTACTTGCTGAACTGTGATTAATTTGTACCACTCATTCAGTTGCATTTTCAACCAATGCTTTTACATTCTGTCTGCCTTACTAGCTATAGTTTTCAGGAGATGTTTTCCTTGCATGGCCTTCACTCTATTTTTTCAAAACTGAGCTAATGACGTGCAGAAAAGGACCCTCTGTGAGTACTTGCTGCTAAAGCCTGTAGCCCTTTAGAATTTTCGTAAAATATAAGCAGTGAGAGTTAGAGAGCATACTTGAGTCAGCCTGAGTTAATATTGCTTCACAAGAGGCCGAAGTTAGTAAAATAGAGGTTTGTCTGTCTCTGTAAAATCCTTTTTTCCACATTAGCATTTGAGCATTAAAATGATAGCATACTTGAAATCGAAAGATTAGTTCCTTACCGGTTATAATCTCAGTACAGCATCTTTAATAATATACCATTCCTAACTGCTGGAATCTATTACTATTCTGTCATTAGCAGGGCTGTTCCCAGGGTTCTGTTGAAGAACACTGTTTTGAACACAGCCTTTGGGAAGGCTTACATGTCTTACATGTGGTTGTGCTACAAAAACAAGTGCAACTGTCTGCTACTTCTGCTTTATATTATTTTCATACTTTCATTTGTATTGGAAATAGTCATGTCCATCCATACACACCTGCCATTACTGCAGTTTACACAACAAAATAAGAGTTCGGTCATGTTTTTGGACACAAATAGCAAAATTACTGTAGCAGCTTTTGTGCAGCTGAGAGAGTTGCATGAGCCTGTATAATCTATTTTCAGAGTTCCAGCTGCTCTAAGGTCAAGGAGGATGATGAGTGAGATAGAAACAATAGCAGCAGCAGAAAGTAGGAAACCATTAACTAATTGGAAGAGAGAGGTGTCCATCCTTTGGTTAGAGAAAAAACCTGATTAAAATATTTCAAGGGTACAGCTGAGAACTTGCTGAGAAAAGGAAAGTAAAATACCTTCTCAAACTGTGGTGTGAAGGAGAAGGTTAGAAAAGTTGCCCGAGGCAATACAGAATTATTTTGACACAAGGTGGGGGTAATATTGTAGGTTTATACAAGATAGCTGAATGCTAGCTATAGATAGTGATATTAGTATAGATATAAACCAATGTTGGAAGATGAAAATAAGTTGTGAGAGTAATTTACATAGTGGATTAGAGAACTGGGGAAATAGTATTTGTAGTTTTCCTCCTCAGTCTAAAAAACTGTGGCTGTTTTCACAAGCCTTCCATAAAGATTCCTCCAGCTTTATTCTTTCATAGGTATATACTCACAAGAAAGAAGGGTAAAGTCTAAAGACCCTATGGTTCTTCTCTTTGCTTGTCCAGAACCTTTTCTTCATGAAAAGTGAATGTAATTAACTCAAACCTCTCAAAAATATGCTGAGTAGATTGTGAGGTACTAAGTGGTTCAAACCAAAGTGGCTGCTGGGATGTAAGCACCATAAAGAGTAGAGAATGAACATTCATTTTCTGGTTCATTCTCAGAATTTATCACAAACAGTTAAGTTCTGCTCTTTTCCAGAGCAAAGTATGAACTTCCAATTCTTTGTCCTTCAAGGATGAAGCAGAGAGATGCAAGAAAAAGGTCAGAAAAGCAAGGGAAAATTCAGAAAGAAGAGTATATAACTAGCATGCATATAAAGCATGCATCCTCTACATGGGATTTTTTGAAAAAGATATTTAAGATTCAAAAAGGTATAGATATTGCCCAGCATGTGATCCCATGGTACTTTCCATGGTGTGTATGTGTTCTCATTTTTCCTTTTGGAGGCTTCCTTGTCTAGTATAATTTAAACTGCTCAAATTGCAATGGACAGTCCCTGAAAGGCTCCTATGTCAGGCAAGGGCTGCTGGAGGGCAGTTTGTTCCAGATGAAAATTTTCAACATGCATCACCAGTATCTGGGGAATGCCCAGTTCGTTGTTTATATTCATGGCTGTCCAGCTCATTTGTCCTTATATAGAGACAGAGCATAGGCACTATGGGACAAAATTTAGCTTAGGACATTCTTGTTCAGGTATCCTGTCTGGTAGTCTAGTCACACCTGTCCTGAGAGTGGGCTAGTTCAAAGCAAGAATAGCGTACTGTCTTTGTTTGTTAACATCAAGGCAAGGGTCAAAAGACTATAACACAAAAACCACATTCATTGAAGTGATAATGACATACATTTTGTGGTCCTCTGACGTGCAGCAGAAGGAAACTTTAAGAAAAAGTGTTGCCACATTTGTGCTTGTCTACTTTAAATGTGAATTCGCAAGAATATACAAAAGAGGATCCAAAGTACATTCTACCCAACTGTCTTTTAAAAAAAACCAAACAACCCAACAAAAAACCAAACAAAAGAAAAGACAAAAATGAAACAAACCAAACAAAAACCCCACCCCATCTCACTGAATCCCATTAGATGAATATATCCCCTGGAACTTATATCTCTTTAAAGCTTTATTACCAACACATGGAATCTCCTCTTTCATATCAGTTATATAGTTTGGGAAATGGGAGCCCCATAAAACACAAATGTAATCAGGAACAAAATGATGGAAAACTCTTGGTTAAATAATCATGAGTTAATCTTAGGGCTCTTTCTCTATGAAATGGAAGGTACACTGCTTAGTCAAATTTAAGGAGAGCAAATGAACTGCTCTCTACCATATTGTAAGCTCCCTAACCAGTATATTCAAACTTGATAGTGGAAATTTCCTTTGGAATTCAAAGGCATTACATTCATAAAACTGTCTGGGTAGTTGCATAAAAGGAACAATTTTGAATGTTCATTTTCAAATCAGAAAGTGCATTTTGCTACCTTTCTGACCAGTTCTGTCTCAATGTGTTTTCAATGATGTATTTCTGTTAACAAATATGAAAGTTATAGTATTTACCATTATCTCCCTTTGATTCAGAAGGAGGCATGCCTTTGAGTTATGAGCAGTTCGTAGGTAATAAGCTATATTTAATGCACAGGACAAAGTAAATGCTATCGCAGCTGGACAAATTCCTACCTAATTAACTGAGATGTAAATTCTCTGCAACCAGCTTCTTCCTATCAAGGTCATTCCAAAGTGTTATGGGATGTGATGTTATTTTCCATTTCATGATGACTGGTTCCATAGGTTTTGTCTGCCCTGCACAAAACATTAATCTTTCTGGAGTATGTATTCATCTATTCCTATGGTACCTTCCTCAAAGCTTTCTATTGATTTATGCTTTTCATCTGTCATTTACAAGTAACTGTTCCAGCCCTTGTGATTTTTTTTTAATCTATTCCCTAGGTTCCTGTTGCTATTGATTTTTATTTTTTTTTTTACTTCTGTGTGCTATTTTCTAGAATTAATTCATTTTGCAGCTTTTCTTTTTTCAATATGTATAATAAGAAAACCTGGAGCTATCACTTGTCTTTCTAATAGAGGACATAACCAATAACTGTGGTGCTATATTTCCAACTCTCCATCTTTCAGAAAGATATTAATGATTTTTGAGTACATATATTACTGAACAGTAACAACAGCAATTGAAGTTTCTTTGAATAGACTTGCTCATTCTCTTTGTTGCCTTGACCTAAAAATGGTTTATAAAAATAATTGAAAATTTAGTTTCACTTTTGGAGGGGTTCTCCCTCCCCAGTTATATTCCCTTCCTCTTCTTCATTGTCCTTTAAAATGCCTATATTTACTCCTCTTTAATTCTACAGGCAGGCGCCTGTTCTGCAGTTTCTGTAATGGAATACGACACTTACAATCTGTGCGTAATGTGCCAGAGAAGACAATTGAGGGTCTGTAAGGGTTCAAGTGAGTTACAGGTGTTTTGATGATTTAGAAGCCAACAGAAATACCTCAGAAATGCCTCATAAATTAGTTCTGTATTAAGTTACATAAGCTGGGAACAATAATTATAATTTTTATTTTCCGATAAAGCTGAAGCAATGCTAAAGTATCGAGCACTATACTCTGCTCTAAAATGCAACTGGAAGTTTGTTCTCTTCATACACAGTAAAGAAAAAGATGTTGTTGTTTTGGTGTTGGGTTGTGGGTTTTTTTTTTGGTGGGGTGTGTGTGGGTCAATCTGGGGCATTCAAACATTATTCTTTCCTGTCCTTGAAACAAGGTAGCTAGTATATAGGTTCATGAAATAACTTGCCCTGCACTGAAAGAAGTAAGTCAACTTCCACAGCCTAAAACCTAAACCAAACAACCCTCCATCTCCTAGAAATGTGATTTAACATATCTGGAAGTGTAAGTAGTGCATCTAGTAATAGTCTGAAATTTATTTTTTTTTAAAAGAAAAAAAACCCCAACAAATTAAAAAAAAGCCAAAACCCAACAAAACCCACAAATCTATTCCAACTCTCTCAACTCAGTTTCTACTCATCCTTAGATACAGGTGTGTGAATCCAGTCCTAGCAACATTGTTGAGGTTTCAAAAGACTCCTTTGAAAATAAGGAAATAAAAAATAAAGATATAAACTCCAGGTTTTTTTGTTGCTGTTTAAGTGCCAGAATCCAAATCCCTATTTTGAGAGTGATTCCCGCCCCCCACTCCCACCCCAATCCTTTTCCCACTAGGATACCACATACCCAGAGAATAGTAGCCTTTACTGAGCGCTGCTTACTGGAAAATATCAGAAATAGCATGGCTTCCTTATTTTCTCATCTTGATGCATCTTGATATTTTACATATCACATTGTAAGGGTGTACTATTTGCCTAAACAACCCTTTTATTTGGAGCAATCACCAGTTTTTTCAGTTGTTATGATTTTCCCCAACTGTCCATCTGTTCCCCGCGATATGTGTTCCCAGCACAATGTGACCTCCACGACTGGGGGAAGCCCTGAGGTTCTCTCCCTCGCAGAGCGGCACTGTGCTCTGTCACTCAACTCGCAACAGCCATGCCGGTGACACTTGTGCCCTGAAGAAGGCACGGGAGAGGTATGCTTTCAGAGAGAACCAAAAGCTCGCTTTCTTCTTCGCTGCTCGAAGCTTTTTGCCTCTGAGGTAGCAGAGGAAGTGTTTGAATCTTTTTTTGTTTATTTGTCCATTTTAAAGGCAAAGTCTCCAAATATTCATTTAGTCACTGTCAGATGTAGGGTCAGATTACTCGCTGACACAAAACCAGCACTGACTTGATTTTTTTTTTTTTTTAAAGGAGATTTGCTATAGAAGAGCTGAAAAGATGAGCAAAGGCTCTCAATTCAGTTGGCAGAATGTTTTCAGGGAACGGGAAGTGAGAAATAGAGCTTATTTATGAATGTTGCTGGTCAAAAGAGATAAAACGAAACCTTTGTTATTAGTAAATTCTAAAAGGAATCTTATGTACTGACTCATTGTTTGAAGTTATGAAAAAAAGTGTTCAGAAGCAACAAAAGACAGGTAGATGCCATAATATCCCCCTGGAAATAAGATTCCCTCAAGCAGCAAAAAGCTTTTAATGCTCATTGGCGGGGGGTGAGGGGGTGATGTGGAGAGTGCTTTTTCATGGGGGAAAAAAAAATCCACAGTCTCAACTTCACATTTAACAGCCTTGCTTTTGGTATGAAAGGCATTTGACAAGTGAACCCATTACAATAATCAGGAGTGCTGCTCTAACAACTGCTGTCAGGCAAAGAGCTTCTGTTCTCTCTCTCCTCTCTTCCTACTCCTTTACTTAACAGCTAAATTCGGTGAACAGACTCAAGCTGCAAATAAATAACTCCTAAATACACAGGAATTTTGGAGCCTGGCTTTCAACTTCTGCCCTTTCCCATCCCTTCTAAAATAAATAAAAAAAAAAAAGGTTTCGTATAGATTCTGATTTTGAATTACAAGAAGTAGCCACAAAACAAAGGCATTACTGCTAAACGTAAGCTTACTGCTTTAAATGCCAGGATACAGTAGGGTGGAAAGCGCCCATCCAGTGTGAATGCAGTTGTATCACCATAGTTCAATCTTACATAAGAAAGAAATAACCTATAATGTGTTGCATGTGTATTCATTAGGCTTATACAAGAAAAACAGTATATTGGTACGACTGTTTTTGGCAATTAAACCATGCTCTTACCAAAATAGTTGGGCTGCCCTAGTACATATGTACAGATTCACTTATGTGTTTGAACTCTGTCCATTTACAGATTATGGGGTTATTCAACATGTGGTTTTTGGTTAAGCACCGATTCCAAAATTGGTAACTGTAAGAGTAATTAAGATCATTATCTTACAATTGAACATTTTTAAAACAAGGTAATTGAGACCAAAATTTGATTTCTTTATTCCCTGCAGTTTTATTTGTGGTTTTGCTTTCCATTTGAAAGCGGAGCCAAGGTCACAGAATATTTCAATAACCTACAGTCGATGGCTGCTAAATGTCATTCCCTTGAATACAATTACAACTTCAAAAAAGAAGTGCATTGTCCATTTGCTCTAAATGCATCTTTGATGGATGCTTCTGTATCTTTGTGATAGATTCCTCCCTCCCCCACAACTCAATTGAATGAAGTCTTACATGGTTGTAATAATCAATGCTGATACAAAATCAATTAGAAATTGGTCTGGCATTATGAAACTGAGATTTTGGATCAGATTCCAGGTACAAAGTAATCAAAGGGCTTAACCTTCTACACTATAAGGGCTGTAGGGGTTAATTTTCACTCAAAAGCATGATTATATTTGTAATTAGGCAGCACTGTTTTTAGTATAACTACTTTTGACACAACTCAAATCAAATTATCATTCAAAGTCTTAATTGTTAAGTCTTAATTGTTAAGAGGTAAGCGACCTCTTAGTTCATCCTGGTAATCCAATATTTTATTTTGTACTGATGTGACTGATATCACAGTGATGGGTTTGCTCTTATTTGTCCCATCAGTTTTCTGCAGGATGTGTCAGATGCCCTTCAAAACGGGCTCTGCCTTTTGTCAAGTAGAACGTATATCTGACTCTTAAGTTGAGGGTAACTGGTGGGAAGACAAGCAGTTAGTAGATGTGCTTCTAAAAAGAAAATGTGAATCACAGCAGTGATGACAGTGATTTGCACATATTTCTTTATAGATTTAATTAGAAATGTTGTTACATATATGGACTATTCTCCATCCTCCTCTCATTTTGTTGAAACATTCCTACCTCATGCCTACTAAAAATTGGTCAATAAAATTATAATCCTAGGATGACTCTTACAAGAATGTTATTGAATAGATTCTATGTGTTTAAGAAGACTACATAGAACACAATTGGTACATAAAAGGCAAGCGTTTCCTCTTTGCTCTGAGCATTCAGCCGTTGATACCTACCATATTTAGACCCTTATCCTCTGACAAGGCCTCGGCAATAAATGCCACTGACCCTGAGTGGATGGGCCACGATGAGAGTGATTGTCTAGATTTTATTTCCCTTTCTTTCTGCTTCAGGTATATCCAGTTCTATTTTGTTTCAGCACAAATGGATGCAAAAAAGAAAAGAAGCAAGCCATCTATTTAACACTGTTTAGGTGATGGGATTAGAAATGTAGATTTTCTGTATAGTCAATGGAGAGAAGTTTACCCTAGGCAGTACTTCAGATGACATCAATTCAAAGGCATGAATGCCCACTTGGATATTTACATTTTAGATACTTTGTACCTCTTTCCTGAAACACCTAGAAAAGGAAATTCATTGTGCACTGTAGCAATCAATATTTTTGAGCCTGGATTACTACTAGAAGCATATCATAAAGTTGTTATTGATTGGAGCATATTTTTAGGAGGGAGCTGATAAGTTTGTATGTGTGGACAAATAGCTGCATTACTTTGGTATCTTTCTCCCTCAGCCTTTTCCTTTTCTTGTTTTATTCACATCGAAATCTTTTGCATCTGCTTCTATAATTCTAAAACCAGTCCAAAGCCAAGATTTGATTTTGAGTTTTATTCTTGGCTCTCCTACCAATCTGTTTAACCATTTATTAAGTGTCTATCGCAGCAGTCTCTTTCTTACCCTGTACACATATTAGGAATCATTAAATTTGTCGCTAGAGGATCAGCATCCACATGGAAAAGCTCTGTAATGCACACAAGGTGCAGTCTATTGACATTACATCATATGCCTTGTAATATTACCAAAACAATTAAGTTATCCGAGTATCAACACTGCATGTACACATCACATCATCTTTAAATCAAAGCACTTAGAAGCAAAGAAATGAATAATTAAGAACACATAAAACTTATGCTGCCCACACAGTAAGTACATTATTCTTATCAAGACTTTTACCTTAATAGACTATAAGCTCTTAAATGAAGCAAGATTTTGTTGTTGCTGTTCCGTGCTTGTCTGCTGTCTAACATAAGAGGACCATGTCTGCTGTATAGCAAAAATGGAGGAAACCAAGGAAGATCCCTTGTTTTAAAAATAATATGCAGTTCAGTTAGTAATTTTAATTTTGCTCTAAGTTGATCATTATCCAGTCTGTAATGATTTCTGAGTGTAACTGCTTGGCCATTGTTTAACTTTGATTTTTTTTTTTACGGCCTGATCAAAAATTTTCCCCTGTAGAAACTGCACTGAGACCACAGATGCCAAGAACTCATGCCGCATCAGAGCAATGTTTGAGCAACCTGGTCTACTGGGAAGTGTCCCTGCCCGTGGCAGAGGGGTTGGAATTCGATGATCTTTAAGGTTCCCTTCCAAGTCTAACCATTCCATGGTTCTATGGTTGTAAATGTTAACCATAAGGATGTTTTTGATTGTCCTGTAAAATGAGCATACCAAACTAGTCACTACCCTAAACGAGGCACCTGACTGGGAATTAGTGGTTAGCACAGGGAAGCAAAGAAACTCTTCTCTGCCACAGCAGGATGTGTCATCCATTGCTTCGTGCAGTCGGTCCCATTCAGTTCACGACTTCTGCCACTAGCATTTTAGCTTTCTTCTTCCATGCTTCATCTCTCCGACCATCTGTATAGCAAGGTGACTTATGAGTCTGAAGCCGTAGCAGCCTGGATTTTGACACAACCCTATCCATAGTTGCGTACCAGTACTGGATATGCTCCAAGACACTTTCACTAAAGAGGCCTGTGTCTTCACTGCACAATCTGTGATGAGCCTAATTGGCACACCTGCTTTCAGGCTGTTGTTGGGAAAACTTGCATGACGAGATTTTAAGAGTGTTGCTACTCTGAAAACCTTTTTCTAAGCTTATGTTACTGTCTACATCTCAAATCCCGAGATTTCAAATTCTTTTTTTTTTTGTCTGGTTTTGCTCCATTTTGCAAAATGTTGTAAATGCCTGGCATTAGGTTTTGTCAGATGTGTGTGTGTGTGTGTATATATATAATTTCTTAGCTAACAAAAAGAAGCTCAGGAGAAAAAGAAGACATTTTAGAATAGACTCTAAACAGTAAAAAACTTGGGAAGGCTGTGAGCAATTGCATATATAATAAAAATTCAAAATATCTGATATATGTATAATTGCCTATATAACGAAAAATAATATTAAAAAAAATCTGCTCAACCTTTCAGTTCTCACAGTCCCTTTACTTTAAGATTAGTGGAAAGTCCATGAGTTATCACAGTTTAGTAGTTATTTAGAAATTTGGTGGGTTTTTTAAATAGGATTTCCATCCTTTCAGCCTTCCATACTCCCTTCCATTTTCATAGCTGTGATTTGTATTCTTATGTCATACATGTGTTTAGGAAAGGCATGCACATAAATAGATCATATAAATGTTGACAAACTGAAGAGTCATGCAGTACTGTTTTTAAAATTCAGCTTACCTACCTCTTGTCTGTCTTGATCAGTGAGGAACTTTCCCCAAGACTTTCTTTATTTCTTTGCAATCTGTAAACTATTTCCAACAGCCAGCAAGAAGTGGGTTCTGTTTGTTTACTCTTTCTATTAGTTTAGTAGTGAAAATTTCCTTTCTCACTGTAGTATATATATACTTTTTTTCCCAAAATAACTGAGCTTCACTCCTATAGCAATGCTTATTCTACAATGCTGAAACAAAGCTTGTTTATTGTTCTGGAGTGATTCTTTGATATTTCATGAACTCTGGAGATAGTAAAAAATATTTAATTTCTGGAAAATTTTGTTTGCTGAGATTTAGAACAGGTGAATTCTCTCCCTTCTGCTTAAGAGACTCTAAAATGTGAATTCTTACCCCACTTGCTAAACACTCATCTCTGTGTACATAAAAGCTCTAGTTCTATTCTCATGCTCCTTATTGACTGTACCTCACAAAATCGTGCTTCTTTGTGTTGGGTTATTGCATTCACAATAGGAACTTTGTGAATTTGGAGTATTTCAGTGCTCTTCGTATTATAGAACGTGTCATGTTTTTCCTTCAACAGACCATAATGGTCAAAATATCAGCCTCCAAGTGTATTAAATGCTGTGTTTCTTTTTCTCAAGCTATTGTGGTGTTTGCTTGCAGGCATAGTTTAAGTATTAGTGATACTCGTGTTTCCCAAATGTGGAGAAAAGCACATGTTAAAAAAAACATCTAAATGCAGTATTTTAAAGTTCTTTTTCCATATGAGAGGCAGAGGGACTTCATAGTTAAAATCTGAATGCTTTTTATTTGATTGTAATAATCATCCTGAAACATCCATCTTTTAGGGATTATTCCTGTACATTGGAGCCTAGGCACCCCATTCTTCCTTTTGTGAAGAATTTTCCTGGAAGATAGCATTATTTAATTATGGCATTTAAAATGGAAATAAATATTTTTTTTCTCAAAAGCTAGTTTGCAGAGTGTTTACTAATTCAGAACAAGTTAGGTAAGTAAAGGCATAATAAACAATAGTACAAAGAATCTTCAGGCTTAGCTGATGTGAATTTAGAGTAAAAGGAACCAGCAATCGAGATCACCGATTTTCTTTTTTCCCTCATGTCAATGGTATGTAGATAAAGTTTCAGAAGGAACATTTTTCTTCCTCTCTGCTGCATAAAGGGGAAGTGGAAGAAGTACAGAAATTGTGTTTATAGAACTGCTGCTGTTCTGTGGAAAGGGTAGCTTGAAACTTACCAGCTGTAAGACAAAGTCTAGGAAATTACTGCCATTTCAGCAAAAGTATAGAAGACACCTGGGAGAGAAAATTGAATGTACTTGTTTCTTACAATGTCTTTATCTCTTCATGTCATCAACTTGTCTTTCATCAAGTTTTATAAAATACCAGTTTTCTTGTAGTGTTCCAAAAGTCTCACCACGTGATCCCAGGCCATGTTATGAACTCTGTAAATTGATCCTTAGTCCTTGTATCCTCAGCCTGTAGACCCCCAGCGTTTAAAAGTACCCACAATGGAAAATATGGACGAGTAAACTGGGATGGATTGGTCCCTTGATCTTCGCTAGGCACCTCATCATTACTATTCAGCTTTGCTATTTTTACTTTTTCATTTAGATGCGTTAGGAAATAGGCACTTAGAGCACTGCCATCCTTCTGTCACAAAATTTAACAAGAAAAGAGTTAGAATAAAACTTTGCTCTTCTCTAAAACTGTTCTGTAAGTTCCAGTGTGGCAGTTGCATTATTAGATTCAGTAAATTCAGTGGGGCTCATAAGGTTGAGGTAGCAGGAGATGCTGCTGACTTCCCAGCCATCCCTCTCACAGCTGAAACTGTGTAGTAACTTTTCTAACTGCTATTTTAACTACTGATGTGTCGTTACTATTGGTTAAATGGGCAACCACATGGATCTCCTCAAATGTCTC
>JAOXJK010000001.1:105105872-105118029 GCA_025774025.1 Xenus cinereus | reverse complement strand
TTTGTAAAGTATTTTGGAGGTTTTTTTTTTTAAATTTACTATATGAACAATATTAAGAGTGTGCTTAATCAGCCAATATGTAAGCATTCCATTCTGTTAGTATTTTTCATATTTGTGTTGGTGTTTTTTTTTTTAAAAAGTTAATTTTTAAAAATTCCTACAACTCTGTTCACAAGAATCTTATAGCAGTTTCTAATGGAAAAACACAGAAGTTTTTACAATAACATCTTTTTTAAAACTACTTAAGGAATTGTTGCAAGACTTTCCATGTGCTGGATAAATTACCTAACTGTTCATATACCAGTGAATCATTTCTGTGATATTTGCCTGTGCTTTAGGCTAGAAATTGCAACCTAATTTTTTTTCAGCCAGGGTCCAGACAGGCCTGTGTAATTAGAACAGTTCTGACAAATCCATATTTGATTAAGCAGATATCCTGAAGATACAGACCTGAGTCAGAGTGCTAACAAGGGGGTGAGAGGGGAGCAATAAATACATAATTGTATTTTTGTATTTGTATACATAAATATATATATTTGTATACAATTTATATAATTGTATACATGATGTGGAAAACTGTGGATATGGAAACTGTGACCACAGGAAGATGTAATTCCTCCAGGAAAACCCACAATGGAATGCAACTCAGTGGTATTAAAGAAAACAACCGAACACCCAACCTTTAAAAAAAACTTTGACACTGACTGAGGGACTTTGCCTCAGAAGCATTTCTGTACTATACAGCAAAACTTTTAAGCGACTTGGTGAAGTGCTGCTTGTTCAGAACTCCTAAACCTGGCAGGATTGGAACTTGGTATTGTTTTATTTTTTTTTAATGTAGTTCAAGACCTCTGTATGAAAGGTGAATTAAAGCATTTTCAAAGAAACTTACTTCCACGGGGTAAAGTCTAGAGCAAACAGGGAAGTTGTGAATGCAAAAGCATTCTTACCAGTGAATATTTTTTAAAACAGAGTGACAAATATTTACTGAGGAAATCTGTGGGAATTTTATTTTGTTTTCCTCCACCCAAAGGTATATTTCCCAAGAGTTATAACTACAACATTCAATAATATATCTTTGTATAGCATCCAATAATGCAATGGCTGAAAGACATGGAAGCAGCAGAGTAACTGGATGGACACAGTGGATATTAGCAATAATTCTGATGCTGTGGGGCCACCAGATCAGTGGACAAGGACAAGGTAAGTGAAGATCTTTTACTACAATTTTCCATTTGTTTACTATTACAGAGGATTAGTTGGAGAAATGAGGGTGTGTGATGAAGTGCTTAACTTGTGTGAACTGTTGACAGGAAATAAGTATTTCAAAATATGAAGTATTTCAGTTAAAAAGTCAAACGCTGTTTGGAAAATGATGTCTCAGTGCCTTTTTGGAATTTTGCATATGCTTGAATCTGTTCTTTTGTGCCCTGTGACTGGAGTGTGTCTTGAAATAAATCTGTTGTTATCTGTTGTTGGCTCTCTAGGTGTAGAGAAGTAGTTGTTTAAGAGCTTATAAACGAGGACACTGTGCATTACTTAGTTGTGATGTGTGCAATGAACGTACAGTATTCAGAAAGGCTTTTGTTGCGGTGCTATAAATATTTTCCATGTTGTGTTCCTGTCTCACTGATAGTGGTGCATAATAACAGCTGCCAGAATGCAGACAGGAAAAAAAAGCTTCTTGGGGTTTTAATTTTTCAAATGAAGCATGGTTGCCTATTTCTGATCTGAAGACTGTATCTAAGGTCTTGTAACAAGAGCGATAATAACAGGCTACTGTATTATTTTTAAATATATTTTTTTTTAAGTTGCTTGCATGTTGTATCAAAATGGGGTAGGGGGAAATCTGTAAGTGATAATTGCGAAGCGTTGAAATGAAAGAAACATGGATAGATGTTCCCTTTTGAGGTATGTCAGGACAGCTTTAGAAAAAACATGTTACAGGTGATCTGAGACTTCCATGTCCTTAACTTGCTCTTTCAAGTGGAGAAAATGCTGTACTTTTTCCAACTGCAGGCTGTCTGTTCTATGTTACTCTAGTCAGTGACTACGAGTGCGATGCTAGGTCCCTTCCACGGCACAGTTTGGGCAGAAGTAGTAGTACTTGGCTGTTGGAATAATAAGAATGCTTGGTGCAGTTGTAGGTGTAGAAATTGGATGCAATTCTGCAGGAAAATTCTGCAGAACTTAACGTTGCCTCTGCAGATAGTGAAAGCCAACCTCACAGCCCGTAGAGCACTTCGTTTAAGGTTCATGAACATTTTACAGCTAATCACTATGCATGCAGAGAAGCTTTTCTGTGATGTAAACTGTCTTTGTACAAAAGGTGACCTGGTTTTCTAAAGACCTTTTTTAAAAAAACTTCTATTTTGACATTATAGTCTTTGACTTGGAAAAACAGATGTGTTTGACAACTCTTATGGTATTGTGCTTAAATGTGGCATATGGTAAATTTTTGTGTTTTATGAAATACTGGTTAATGGCATTGGAAAGGGATATTGGACAGAAAGAAACAGTAACTTGAGTTTGTTTTCAAAGTGGACAGTGTGAGGGCATTTGTGCTGTGAAATATGCTTTCCATGGTTCTAAACTTACTTTGAGTTTCTGGGTGATGAGAAGTATTGAAGATTGCAGATTTCATCTGTGAGCTGATCTTTCGGTCATGTAGTTCTATATGTTTCTGTGTTCTAATAATTACCGAAATATAACTTAGAAAAATAAAACCTTAATAGTGTGAGAAAATATTTTACATTCAAAGAGAATATAATGTCTTCCTAAAATTGGCTGTAACTCTTACTAGGAAAGGGATGTAAACTTCATCATGCTATTTTCTTTTAATTTTAAATAACTTTGCTAGGTTGGGATGCAGCTTGTGAATATTCAGAAATGTGTTTAAGTAGGCCCAGTGTAGTAAAGCTGGCTGTGTTGGTAGACTTTGTGCTCTGCTGTGATGGAAATGTAATGTAGATTTTTGAACATGCATGCTTATTGCAACTGCTGATGACTGACTGTTTAAACCTTCATTTGAGAAATGTGAATTTTGAATCCTCTGGCAATGTAGTAGTAAATTAAAAGCAAGGAAAAAATATTTTCTTGGTAAATTGCATACACAGGGTATTTGGGAAATGTGAAATCTATTTAAGTTGCCAGATATATCCCTAATCTTGCTGTGGATTTCTATTAAAATTTTTGTTTAAAGTGAAAAACAAAGCCCTTTGGGTTTGACTTGCAGGAAACTGAGAAACATGAAGGAAAACTTGAGTAATTTGAGTTAAATTATAAAGTTTGAGTATTCAGAGTCTATCAGGACAATAAAATGAAGAAATAATTATTCTGTGTCTGGGCATCAAACCAAAAGGGTTTAAAAGCCATATGGCTGCATTTAAAGAAAACAGCTTCTGAGTCACATAACTTCAGCATGAGTGGGTTGCTATGGAAGTTAGAAAGAAACCAACATTTGTTCCACTTCCATTTCCAATCTGAATAGTAAACTCAAATTAAAACCCTTTGTTTTTCAACAGCTACTCCTATCTGTCTCTTTTTACACATTAACCCAAGCCATTCTCTGTCTTTTGAGGTCCATGGAGCTGCACCTTGCTCTGTGTTGCTTACCATTAGTTACTTCAGTCTGCCCAGTGTAAGTGTCAAGTGGAGACTACAGTATGAAAGAAACTGTGTCTCGTTTTATTCTGAGCTCTTGAACATAAGTCAAATGTGTAATTTTTTTTAGTTTTGCACCCATTCTGATTTTCTCGCTTACCTGAATATTACAGTTTCACTCTTGCATGTCCAAAACAACACTGGCCTATATTTTATACTCATAAGTAACTTTAGAAAAAAATGTTTTGTATCTCTTTCACATTGAGCTATAAGTATTCTGAAGAATGTTTTGAAAGAGTTACCCTTTTCTTTTTCTTGGTGAACTTGGAGAAATCGCATAGTTGGAAGTCTTTAGTTATTTGAACAGTGAGTAGACAATTACTTTTCTGTGGTATTCTCAAACAGTGTTAATATTGATACTCAATATGAGATAAAAGATGAATAAAGAGTCATGGAATCTAATAATTTTCAGGCTTGCAAAAAAGTGAATATTTCATAATATGTGAAATTTCATTGCTGTATAGAGTAAGCAGGTGCTGTCTTTGAAGCTCCAGAGATGCTGGATAAAAAGGTGTCTGCTCTCTGAAGAATGCAGCAGTAGTGCTCGTGTTCTTGGATGTATGCTTCCTGCAGAACATCCTTTCAAATCTATTTTTTTTCAGAGCTGTCAGCGTATAGTGTTGACAGGTTGCTTTCTTTAGTGATCAAACATAAAGGCTGTGCAATGTGCTACAGCCATGAAGCTTCAGAGCTCAAACTGAATGTGCTAGAAAGCAGTGGGGGTCTCTGGCTGCTTGAGGTCTGACCACCCTGCCTTCAGGAACTTCTTTGTTCCCCCAACACAGGCCTACCTGGAGAAAAATCATCTTAACTTCTGAATTAAAACAATGTTGCAGGGAATATTGTTGTCTTCTTTTTGCTTTTAGAAACTTTAATCAATGAGAGAGCAGGTTAAGCTCCGCCAGCATTACAGCTTACTTGGAATGTACAGGAGTATATATCAATATACCTTCAGAAACAGTGAAAGGGAGTGTTTGCTGGACTTCAGAAACTCACAAGGTTGACGCTTATAGTTGAAAACAAGCATTCAAATTGCCTCACTTCCACCTTCTTTCTTTTTTTTTTTTTTTGTCTGTGTTGCTGAGGAAAAAAAAAAAAGTGCCCCAAAACAGGTTCTAGAAACAATGCATAACAATATATTTTCTCAGTCCTGAAATCCTGAGATTACTGTTGTTTTGTTATTGGTGGGAACAAGCGAGATAGAGGATACCTGGGATTTCTTCACAAATCTAACCTCTGTAATTTATTTTAACTATGCATAGGATGCTGAAATATTGTGACATTTCTAACTAGTTAGAAATTGAAAGAACTGAGCTTTGGTATTATTTCTAATCACATTGCTGTGGGCTAAAGCAGCTGTGTGTAAGTACCTTTCTTGCTATCGGTTGTTTGCTGCTCTGACAAGGTAAGGAAATAAATATTTTATATACATGGAGTGTGTATGTGTGTATATATATACACAGTTGTATAACACTAAATTTATAAATGACTAGTGATTTTGGTTTAAAAAAGAACCATAAAGCACCAGAGCAGACAAATGGCTACATAGAAAGCTGGAGTCTCAGAACTGGTTCCAATTTCACGCCTCAGCCAAGTCTGCCAAGCTCATGTGTGTAACCTGGCTCGTGACTCCTGATGCGACGATAAGCAGCTCTGTGGTGACGCACAGTAGGACTCGGGTGGCATCACTGCCCCAGGGCCCTGGGGAGGGATGCTGCCCAGACCCACCTTGTGCTCAGGGAGCTCAGCTAGGGAACAGGTCTCCCAGCCCCTCCGAAGCCTGTGGCATAACCTCCCAGAGTGTGACAGTTTTGCACGCATGGAGGAAGAAACCTGAAATCTGTTCTGGGCTCCTGGTGTTAGATGATTTGCAGGCTCTAGTTTTAATGTTATCTTCCGCTACCTGGAAATCAGTCCTCTTATGTCAATATTTCAGACTAGCTTTTTTTTTTTTAAGAAATAATAATAAAAAAATATGTACAAAACCACAGCTAATCTGTAAACTCTTTTTAAAGTATATAATATATATAATACAGCTTTCCAGAAAAGGTCATGGATCTCTATGTGGGAAGTATCAAATGTGAGCGAGTAGCATGCCCTGGAGGTGATGAAAATGAACCACAATACTGTGTGGCATTAGCAGGGGTATAGCAGGCAGGCTGAGGGTAATGGCCATGCTCCTATATTTGGCCCTTGTGGGGCTGCATCGGGGATGCTGTATTGACTTTTGGGCCCCTTAATGTAAGAGACATGTTGGCAAAGTGTGGTGAGTGCAGCTGAGAGCCATTGAGATCATTGGGGGCTGGAAGAGAGATGTGCAGGAAGATGGAGGGAGGCTTTCCTCAAAGATGCACAAGAGGAATGGTTTTTGTGAATGGAATCTTTTTCTATGATTATGTGAAAATGTTTATCCACAGATTAATTGCTCTTTTAAAAATAAGATGAATTATATGCTTCCTAACAGGCCAGCAACATAATGCAGCTCCCAGCAACTACAAAGTTACCGGTTTCAATAAAATCTTAGCCCAGTAACTGTCTGGAAAAAGTTACTTTCTCATCTCTGTTTCAGCAGCAACATATCAACCAAGTTTTTTGCAATTTACAGGGGGGTCATCAGATTAGTGAATTGGAGCATCAGCTGCTGAGAATGTTTACACTTAACATTGCTCACCATCACCTCTCAAAAGAACTGTCACACCTAGATTGTTTCTAGCAGACCTCTGACATCTCGCATTTCATCAGACTACACCAGTGTGTGTCCCACGTGAAATCCCAGAGTTTGCTGAGATGAAAAGTTTGTTGCAATTTCCTCTCTCAGCAGGATTGGAGTGCCAGTAGATTTTCTGGCACACACAAGAAAAACAGCTGTCTCTGGAGCTGGTCTGCTGATCCCTCCCTCCTGGTGCTGTAAGAAGGCAATGCCTTGCTGGGGTTGGGCCACAGGGGGTGGAAAAAGCTCCATTGCTATTCCCCTTGAATTTCTAGATAGCCTCACTTTCTCTCATGAGAAGCAGAAAATACAACATAAACACCTTCAGATACTGGAGGGGGAAAAAAGGCAAAAAGAAGACTGAATAGGTTTGCAGACTTCCTGGTCAAGTTGAATTGCTGTTCCTAGCTTGAGAGTCTCTGTACGCTGGTGCTCTGAAACATAAAACTTATCTTTTTGGCTGGCAATGTAAATGAGGAAAGTTGCATTTGTTCCTTAAAAATTGTGCGTGCAATTGCAGACATATTAGAAAGTGACTTCTATGCATATGTAATATGTATTTTAGAAAATTCTTGCATTTTGGAGGAGATATGTACTACGGTAGGTTTCATGTATTAATGGCTCTATCATGAGAAGAGAAAATTTGTGGGGCAAGTCAGTGCCCACAAAAGCCATAAAAAAGTGGGAATCCTAACACTGTGTTTTATGTTACTTAAGCTGGAAAAACTTCTTTTCTGGATAAGAAATACTTGGGATAGGAGAACTGGGGAGAGAGGTACTGCTTGCAGGAACTCCTGTACCCATTTCTGAATCACTCTGTTGTCCCAGCTTTCACCCCAAACTCTACATAAATCTACTATAGAACTTTAAAGGAAATAATCACCTGCAATTCATATCTCCTTTCAATTAAGTAGGTACTAATGAAATATATATATATTTTTAATGTGTCTCCAAAGATTATCAGAATGTGTTGTAGATTCTATTAAATTTTTTTAAGGTAATCAGTTCGTGTCCTTTAAATGAAACTGAAGCTTATTCTAGCAAAAGCAAACTGAGCTCTCCTGTGAAGCATCCTATTGCAGAGAGCTGGTGAGCACTCACTTGTGATTGTGTTGGGTCTCTGATAGACCTCTCTTTGACACAAATTTAGATTAAACCCAGCTGACAACCTTAACGATCTTTGCTTGAGCATTACCACCTGTTATACATCCAGATGGTGTAGTAGGAATAATTGGGGGTAGGACAAGCAAAGCTCTCCCGGTATGTTGTGTTACACTGCAGTTGTTCCTTCTTACTGCTTCCTCACTGTGGAGTTCTAGTAGGTGTTTGAGTTAAGTTGTAATGAAGGAATTAATTGATGATGGGGCTAGGCCTGTTTTCTGTATCCTCATGGTGGGATGGTAAAGGCATTTAGAGATGTTTGATTGATTTCTGTAGAAACAGCAAGCTCAAAGCCATTGCTCTTGGGACCAAGATGTACAATGCTGGAAAGAATAGGAGGCATGTGTGTGAATGATATACCTAAAACTCATGTTCTCACTTCTGCCTATGCATATTTGATGCCACTTTTTATAGGTGGAAGGGAAAGGTGAATTGTATATGTCTATGTACAAAAGAAAAAAATTCTTGAACTGCAAAGAGAAATCTTGTTTCTGGTTCAGCAGTTCGTATTGGAGGAGTGGGGATAGCTTAGTTTTAATGAAAGAAACTTCAGCCTTAATACAAAGTGACTGCTGCACGTCTCATAATAAAGCTCTCAAAATACATTTGAAAACACGGCATCAGCATGTACCTTTACCCTATCAGAGTACCAGTAGTTTTTTAGAGCAATTGAACATGATTTAGTACTTAACCTTTATCTCTTGTACATTATGCAGCTTTGTTAATGGATAACAACACTACACTTTGAAGAAAGGATTGGTTTGGGTTGTTTGTAATGGAATGGTTAATCTTAACCACTTTAAAATTGGCAAGTAGCCTTTTTTAAAAAAAAAATAAATACTGTTAACCAATAATATATTACGTTTTTGAAAAGAGGTCTGGTTGTTTGCATTTGTCTAAGCAACACATTTTGCAGAAACTCTAGATGGAAGAGGAAACCAATCGAGTGTTTCTTTAAAGTATTCTCTCCTTGTGTGTGTTCCTGCCACAGGTATTGGCTGATTGAAAAGGGAAATGTTTGCTGCCTGCTTCAATTTAGCCACAGTATAAAAAAAAAAAAAAAGCAACTGCACATAACATTTTGGAAGGCAGCTGAACTCCTACATGAGCTGTGGAATTTAAATTTGAACAGAAAGCATGCTTTGCTTTCAATCAATTATATTTCCATTTGTCATAAATGCTCCTTGCAGGCAAAGACACTGTGCAAAGTTAATGCAATCTACAAATACTGTATTTTTCTTTAGAATTAATCTTCATTGACTTCCACGAAAAGTATAAGATATTAAGCATGCAGACATTCCACTTTGTTGCCAATAATCAGAAAATATTTTTGTCAAGCCTATTTCAGTATAAACGAAACAATACACAATTAAACATAAAACATATCATCATTACAGATTCCACTACGATAATTTTCAGATATTGTATAACAATGTAAGAATACTTTTTAGCATTAACTACAGAAGAAGACGACTTGAGCAGACTACCTATTATTAATGAGGAAGTAGAAAAATCTTGGTAATAGTTCATGAAACTAACATGTGCTAAGTAAGTAGCTAAGGACAATTGGTTCTTATTACTGAAGTGACAAAAACACAACATTTTTGGTATAAGGTAATAAAAGCGCTTAAAATTCTAATGAAAACTGTGAACTAGTTAAGCATAAATTAAGGTTTTCCTTATGATTAGCTTGCATAAATTTACCTAAGGTTATTTATATGACTCTGTTTTATGACCCGAAAAGTACCTGTCTTTTCTGCGGATTGCGTTTTCTGTAGCTGTTTTCCCCAGGATTTCTAGTTTGCATCTTTGAGGGGTGAAAAACCCTCAAAAGGTTTTATGGAAAGCAAGAAATAAATTGTTCTATGTTGGACAGCAATATATAGGAAACTAGACCTGATGTAGGAGATGAGACTTCTTATTCTTCAGGTATTGTGTTCATGTTCCGTACACAAAGAGTGCAGGTATTCTGTTGGTCTTCAGTTCTCCTAGCTTAGCAAACCAAAAATTGATGAGAGCAGGTACAGGATGTATCACCTTAGTAGAACTTGTGTTGCAAAAGTAGACATTATCTTTTTAGTATATGAAAAATTAAGAGAAACTGAGATAATAATACTGTTAAACTCTTGAATTAATAGTCTAACACAATTCAAGATGGGGGAAACTTTTTAACATGAAGGATACTTTTTAACATGAAGGTTAGTTATGGGAGACAAGGAGCTATATAGGAAGAATGTTTCTGATAGCAGGTGTGTGGTTTGTGTGGGATGGTGGGATGGTTGTTTTTATGTAGAAGGTTTAGTGTTTACAATCTGTAACAGGTTAAATCCTCAAGAATTTATTTCCAGGAAGCTTTAATTTTGAATAATGAGAACTTTCTAATGAATGTATGTGTAATTGAGAACCTCAGATGTCATGTTCTGGAAACAAGCTTTGATGATGCAGATAATTGTTGGTGCTGCTGTGGCACCTGCTGCTTTAGGTGGGCCAGAACTCATACCCTGTCATGTAGAAATTAAAAACGATCCTGTGATCCCAGCACCAAACTCAAAAAAATTTATGTCTTCCATTACAAAAGATAAATTTACTTATTGAAAAACAGGGTATGAATAAAACCACTACTTGATACCATTCTAAAAACATAGTTTCACTTGATATCATTTAAAGTAAATCTTTCATTTTTCAAAATATGGTGTTCTTGATGCTTTAACAGAATGTATGAGGTTTCAAAAAATGTTCTTGGCAGCCACTGTGGTAGTAAGCTTCATAAAAAATAACAAAAATTGGCAGTAAAGGGAGTGATACAATGCATGTAGTATAAAACATTTAATCCTGGAACCTGTACAAGTACTAAGTGTCCTAATGTATATTTATTGAGATCCAGCTTGGAGTTTTATTTATGTTGCACTTTAATTTAAAGTATTTCAGGATTCAGTTGTCTTTGTCCTTCTTGTATATACTTTAATTTAAAAAGTTACCATACCCATAAACTCTCAGGTATTGGCAAGTTGAAATGAACATCTAAAAGGATATTCTGGCAAGAAGCTCATAGCTCAAACAAGCTTGTTTAATATGTTGGGTAGCTGAAATAGACTTGTTTTTAAGCAAGGTTTGTATTACTTTTCAGCTTCTGTTTGGGATTCACGTCTTTCAATATGAAAAATTAATAATAATAAAATAAAAAAAGCAAACAAACCCAACAGCAAAGTCACTTTAACCTCTTTAGAAACAGAACTCCTCATAAACAAGTGTTGTGAAAGCTTTATTAGAGTGAAAATACCAAGCCTGGGTTTCACCATTAATAGCTACTTCTTGACAAGTTCAGCATTTACCCTTCTTCACACTGTCAGCTCCTATGCTGTCTGGGTGACACTTGGGAAACAGATACTCATTTTTCCATCTGCCACTCGCTGTTCTCTGTTTAGATCCTCACTTCTCCAGGGGGAACACACCCCAGCCAAGGCTTTTGGAATGGCAAACCTTGACTGAAAAACCCAACAGAGGTACCTCAAGAGTTGTCTTGACTATTGGTAACCAGAACACCAAATCTCAACTACCAAAAGAAAAAAATCTGTGTAAAACTGGCAAACCATATCTGCATAATGGTCAATAACCAATGAATTGTGTGAAGATACAGATGGGGAAGTGACATCCTTGGGACGAAGAGTGAAACAAAGTTAAAAGGTCATGAATAGCCCTTCTAGCTCTGCTTTGAATAAAATTGAGAGGAACCAATGACTATTTAACTGCAGGCATGTAATGATATAAAGGCAGGGTGTCCTATGCAGTATCTTGCATGTAAATCAGTTAATTGAAAATTGAGCTGAGTCTCACTTAGGCCATTTCAGTGCTCATTCTAGAGGTGAATTATTTCTTGAAGGTCTTGAATCTTTCTGTATTTCAACAGCAGTTATGGAATCCATCCAGTGATGGCTGTTTAAGAAAGTTGGGGTATTTTTTTTAATGAAAATTATATTTTTTGGTTATACTTATTAGGTGACATTTTATTAAAGTGAGGAACTTCTCATTAACACTCTGTTCAGGGAAAGTGGCCTTCAAAGGATTATCTCAAATGTATTAGATGAAAGTGTTCAATGATTTGCAATTTCACTACAGTCTTTCATTCACAGTTTAAAAATTGCCACCAAATGCACAATTAATTACATAACAATTTAACTTTGACAGCTCATTTCTGGATCAGATAAAATAAGTCACAGCTTTCTCATCTTGTTTAATGATGTTTCAGTGCTTTGTGACTATGCTTCATAGTTGTAGGGTCATATCATTAAAAATACATGGGTAAGAATGTTGTTTCCATTATCCTAATGTGTAGTAGAAAATGCAGATTATTTCTTGTCTGTTTAAATCTATTACTGTGAAAGTGAATGTTTTCAATTTTTTCAGTCTGCATTAAATTTAGTGAATAAATAGCAGCTACTAGATTTTTTTTTTTATTGCTAAAGTTCAGGCAAATAGTATCAGACATATGTCTTTCAACTATACAAGTTAAAAAGAAAAGCTTATTGAGAAGAACTGAAGTTTTATTTTGCTGCTAAGAAGTACTCTATTGTATAGTTCAAGTCCAAAGCATGCTATCCTCTTGATGTTCAATTTGCAGTCTAT
>JAOXJK010000001.1:105084866-105100011 GCA_025774025.1 Xenus cinereus | reverse complement strand
ACAGAACCAAAAGGTATTTTTGTAATCCATTAACAAAGTAATATTGACCCAAGCACATTCTCTTTTAACTGTGTTCTCCCTTCCTTAGTCTATCTGGTAATTTATCTACTCTTTTGTTTCATTACCATTTTCTTTGTTTCTGTGCCCTCTGTAGAAGGTAGTGTGTGTGTATATATTTCTTTTAGTACTGTATATAAGTACTGTATATAAGATGAGCACCTATCCTGTCATGTTTCTGACATTCCCATAGCATTTTGCAGTCTGCAACAGTATTTCAGGTTTTACAATTTTGTTACCTAAATATGAACAAAGTTTAGTGAATTCCACTTCTGATGGATCATGACTTATTTCCTAATTAATTTAGTCTCTATCTTTCTATGTCATCACCAGACCATTGTTTTACTTACTATGGAATGCTTATTTTCTTTTTGTCCACTGTTCTTTCCTATTCAGTGAAGTATTTTTAGGGGGAGAACAACTACTCTATTCCTGCACCTGTCTCATCAAGGAAGTGATATTTTAGATTGCCCTTCTTACATCCTTTATAAGTATCCTAAGTACCTGACCTGTCAAAAGCAGAGTCTCATTTTCCCTTTTATGAATTGTGACTAAATCTAGATGTTTTGTTTGCCTGTGCCAAACAATCAAACTCAAAATGAAACACTTGTTTAAAACAAAATTAAATAAGTCATATCAGCTTAAACTATTAAGATATTCTTCATTTTTGTTTTTCCTTCATTGATTTTACTACCACAATTGAAAACTGGATATTTGGTCAGTCTGGCAGAGTGGGTACAGATCCTTTACTGTCATGACTATGGGATATATTGCTGCTGAGGAAGTAGAATATACATGAAGATCTTTGACTGTGTTTTGGTGGTACTGGATGATCTTGTATTTTGAAAGGCTATAGAAGGCTGCTGGGTATTTTATAAGTATGCCAAGGCTTAGAAGCTGTAGTTGAAACATCATTAAACTGAACAAACAAAATAAGTACTAAACAAGTGAATAAAAACTTAAGTATTGAAGCAATTATTTTTTTAAAAAAATGCTAAGCACAGTGTTGCAGAGGACATTCCATTTTAAGCAAAGTCCGCATTTTCTTTGAACTGGTAATGGTATTTTTAAGTAGTATGTTGCTTGAAAATGTTTTCTTATAAAGTTGATGCATAAGAAATATTACTGCCTTGTCACGTATGTCTAGCCCCAGTTGAAAGGAAATCTGTGTTTTCAGAAACTAGAAATTCTCAAGACCAGCTTGAATTCATTCCTGGCATTACTGATCCATAATTTCCATCACCAGTGCAATTGAGCCTTGAAAGCTCTGCTAGAAGCTGCTGCACCTGATATAAACCCCCAAGGATCTCCAGGGCTTCCATCTTCCCTAGCGGCTTGATGCCCCTGGGGACCAGCTCCTTTGAGTACGGTGCAGTGAGGAATCCTCTCGCTTTGGTTGTAATGTGGGGAACCTTCATCCCTGCTGAGGAACTGCGCCCAACTCTAATGCCAGATGAAAAGGTATTTTTTTGTTACAGATGGTATCTTATTTGGTGTTAGAGCTGTGGGAAGTCTATCTGTGAGAAGTTGCTTTGATGGAAAGATAGGTTTGAACTTGAATTGTGAAAATAGCCAACAATGTTCATTTTGCAAGGTAAAAATAAATGCTACTCAACTTATTTGCTATGCTACTTTTCATAAATAATTCAGAAATTGGAATTTCAATTTTCAAACTTCTCAGTAACACGTTTACCCATTTATTCACCTTTCATCCCCTTTAAAAATCCAATCAGGTTAAGAGCATTTTAATGCACTTCTAATATGTGCATTACCCAGAATTTTAGATTAAAGTAGAAAATGGGTCCTTGTGACTGTTGTAAGCGGTGTTCAGCAGTTACTTTAGGAATGATAAAATTCTTTCCATTTAGTCAGTGTTGTGATGGAAATACTTTCCAATTTTAAAACACATCCTCCAAAGATAACCTTTGATGCTGGAAAATTTATATACTGTATACTTTGACCTGCTGTGGAGACAATTAAGTCAAACCAAATTATTTCACTACTAGTAATCATGAAAACCACAGCTTAGTACCTTTGAAGAGAAGGCTCGTTCAGAATAGTTGTGCAGGGAATGTGGCTCTGTGATCCCTTCAGTGCTCAGTTGTTGATTTATACGTGGCAGATGCTCAGGCACAGAAGTGGTGGGCAACCATTTAAAAGTCTCAAGAGAAATGGTTACATAAATCCAACTGAAGACTAATTCATTGTAAAATGGTTTCTGCTAGTTTGAATTAGTCCTCCTGCTTCAAACGAATACTTCTTTCCTTCTGACACTTGGGATTGAGGGGATGAAAACAAAAATGACCCGTAGCAGAACAATGCTCAACATTATGATGCACTGATTGCTCCTAAAGTTGAGCGAAGGTGCAGTTTCTTGCTTTCTTTGTAGAAAGAGGGAAAGCATCAAAGATTGTCATGTCCAGCCAACTAGTGGTCCAGGTAATTCGGAAAATGAAAAGTGATTGTAAGCAAGAAAAGGTGATGCATTATTATTTAGTGTGTTTGGATATTGAATTAGATGTGAACTTCCAACAATAAGTGAAAGGGGACTTTGTAATAAAGAGAGGTGGGGGGAAAAAGATTCCACTAACTGGCAAGTGGCACATAATACTGTGGGTTACTAGTTAAATATACTTCTTTCAAAGTTAGCTCTTTTCTTCATGTATCCTGTAACTAGTATCTGGAGAAGGCAATAATAGAACATGGCTTAGTTTCATCTGATATTTTTGTCGTAAGAATTATATGTGTGCACGTGCTTGGAAGTATAAAATTGCTATGAAAATGGTCTATAACAAAGTGGAAAAGAACTGGAGGTAAACTTTGCAAAACCATGTTTTCATGCTAGAATATTTATCGGTGAGTTTATTAATTGTAAGTCAATCACTTTTTATTTAGCATATAGTCATAAAACTAACCAAAAGTGACCAATTAGGTCATCTTCATTTTAAAGACCTGTTTGCTAGTGAGAAAAATAAGAGATAACCACTTTCATGGTAAGATCCTAATGATTCTCTGTGAGGCATGGGAACAGCCTATAAAATTAAGGGGAAATTAAGAAAAAGCCCATGAAATTAAGGAGTATCTTTTCATTTGCTTTCACTGTGACCTTCTCAGTTAATAATTTTACAGTGACTGTGAGTTACTATTATACCGAAAATAAAAATGGGATTACCTTTGTGGCTTTGGTTTGAAAAACTTTTGACAGATTGTCACAATGGCTTCCCTTGCATTTAATGTATGTGATTTAACACATTAAGACTTAAGATTTATCAGCATAAAATGTATTCAAGTCACAGGCTTATAAATGAAATGCAGCAAGTGTAGCTTTCTGATCAACCTGAGCCAGTGGTACTAGAGCCACATGCCTTGTGGTAGTCTCAGCATTCCTTAGGTGGTGTATCTTTTTACAGGGAAATTATTTTTATTTATTTTGTAGAATTCAAAACTACTTATCGATTATATCTTCTATACAAGAAAATATTGTTATGTGAAATATTTATATCTGACTTCTATACTTTTTTATGTAAGACACTATTTTAGGGAATAAATCCATCCGTCTTCGGAGATGTGGAGCTCTACTGCACTACATACTCTGGTTTAAGGTAGAAAATAGGGAGTCATTCACTACCTCTAGAGAAAAGACCATTTTTCAGTGCTTTTTAGCTTGTCTCCTGCATGTTTTTAATGTCTTCACAGCAGCTAGTGCTTGTCAGATTATTTTTTTTCTTCCCTTCTTAATGCAGAGCACTTCTGAACAAATTTCAGCTTTTATTCAAATAAGATACAGTTGGGTTTGATACAGCTCTGTAGTGTCAGGTTACATTTAGGTAATTTTCTCATGTTACTACTTATTATCCTAAAATGTTTGCAATGTTTCATGAAAGTCAGAGACTGAAGGAAGGCGTTAGTGAGTGTCTTGCTCTGCTTTTCTCTGCTGGATGGGCAAGGTTGACCCTACTATTAGACCCTACTATTAGAACAGACCGAATAATGGAAAATTCTACCACAGTCATTGCTACAACTGAAATATAAACATAGCAAAATTGTACTTCTGAATGGTAACATTAATTATCTGATATACTTAGTGTTATCCCTAAGATAGGCCTGTGCCTTTCAGGTAGGTAATTCAAATATGTAAATAATTGCATTGAACAGGAGTAGGGTGATACCCCTTTGAATAGCTGCAATGATTTTCATACACGTGTGACAAATGGCAAGCTAGTAGAAAAATATTTTAATAGAACAGTCTTGTTTGCCAATCAAGTCTCTACAGTCTCAAGTCTCAAACAGTCTCTATTTGCCAATAGCCTTGGCAAAATGCTCTAGAAATGCCCATTTTAGACTTCAATTTTATTTGAAAAAGGAGCTATTTGTGTTTTGGTCCTTTGAAATGCACAGAGAATGGAAAAATTCACTGTAAGCAAAGCCTTTTGCTTAAATTAGCTTGTAAGTATCAGATGAGGTGTAACAAGCTTTTCAGATAAAACTGAAAACAAAAGAATGCAGTAGCATAAACTAATACGTAAGATTTCATTTAATTTCTTTCCATGTCTCTCTTCATCTTATTCTATTGAACACATAGTTTGCAACTTCTATTTTTTATTAAAGCAAATTTGAAAGTTCAAATATTGTTCAAATATATTGTTTGCATATCTTGGAGAAAATTAATGTTAACCTGTTGAATAAATATTTAATGAATGCTTTTATTTCTCTGGGCTAAGATTTGAACTTCTGTCTGCAGTGGCAAGCAATTTGTAAGGTATATTCAATTGTATTTTGTTTGAGGGCTTCTTCAGATGACCTCTTTCTCCATTTCCACAAGCCAGCACTGTTTGGAGACTTCACGTAATGTGCTGTTATTTTTTCTTTTACTGTGAAAATAAACAAACATGCCCAGCTATTAATAGAGAAATCAGAATGTGTCCTACTATATAGCAGCTAAGATCTACAAAATTAGTCCATTTTGAGATGATGGAAAATATGCTCCTAAAACCAATGCTTGGAACAAATTTGGGTCTCATGGTCCCTTCCACTGGGATGGCTGTGGGCACTAAGGCCTCTTGTCCCCCTCAGCCCTCATGGTTTAAAAGATAACGTTTAAGTTGAACTGAAACTGGTACAGTTCACCTTGAATGCTTAAGGTACAAGCAAATGTGAAAATGTCAGGGCTGTTTCATGAGCCATTTGTCCATTTGCTGAGCAAAGAGGAGACAGCTGTGAGAATTCACCCTATCAGTCACATCAACCATGTTGTCCCTGTTGGCAAGTGAGAGTCTTTGCTTTCCTTATATATTTAGTTTGTGCAAACGTACAAAGTGGCCACCATTTGCATCTCAGAAGAGGACAGATAGTTAAGGATTCAGCTGCAATTAACCTTTGAGAGATATGTAATTCCCATTTATGTCTTAAAAAAAAAGCCTTTTTACATCTCATTAATTTGGTTCAGTTGCTTCTGTTCAGAATGATAAAAATGTATTTGAATACGTGCCTCCAAAAATCTGTTAGATGGTTCTATTTTTCATGCGTTTTACAACTGCCTTACAATCTTCTGCTATGAAAGTCACAAATAAAATGAGAGCCTTACAAACACACAAGCCAATACGCTCTGTTTGGATGATGGGAGAGTAATAATCATGTTAGTTAAGGTACTCACAGAATCTTTGCTTTCTTTTCAAGATTTTTGTGTTTGGCTATGTTTTGTGTTTTGTTATGGTTTAACTGCAGCTGGTAACTAGGACCACACAGCTGCTCACTTGCTCCCCTAGTTGGGATGGGAGAGAGAATTGGAAAAGTAAAAATGAGAAAACTTGTGGGTTGAGATAAAGACAATAAGTAAAGCAAAAGCCATGCGTGCAAGCAAAACAAGGAATTAATTCACCACTTCCAGTCCACAGAAGGTGTTCAGTCATCTTCAGGAAAGCAGGGCTCCATCATGCATAATGGTTACTTTGGAAGACAAAATACCATCACTCCAAAAGTCCTTCCTTCTTCCCCCAGCTTTATTTACTGAGCTTGATGTCACATAACATGGAATATTCCTTTGGTTGGTTGGGGTCAGCTGTCCTGGCTGTGTCTCCTCCGACTTCTTGTGTACTCTCACTGGCAGGCCAAGGTAAGGAGCAGAAAAGGCCTTGACCGCTTAGCAACAACCAAAACCATCAGTGTTTTACCAACGCTATTTCCCATACTAAACCCAAACCATAGCAGTATGCCAGCTGCTAGTAATAAATTCAACTCTATCCTCACTGAAACCATGACAATTGCTAATTCCTGAAGATTAGTCATAACAGAGGTGAAGATGTGAAAACAAAATACTTCCTCGGATATATTGCATTTATACAAAAAGGCTAAGGTACTTACATTAGTGTAATATTAAAATATGTCACTGATCTTTAAGGTGTTTGTTTCACAAAACCCCAGTGAGATGAAGTGCAGTGCAACTCGTTTTAGAGAGGGGGACTGAGAAAATAAAATTATGTTTTAGAAGCCTGTTGTTGTCTTTTAGAAGACATGCTCAATTTGACTTAAAGACTCTAAGGCAAGTTATTGGAACTCGTTACGACCACACTATAGGCCTTAACTTGTTTTGACTTTGAGGAGATGTCTTGAGACTTTTATCAGAGATTTTCTATTAGGTAGTGCATTTGGAGATTTCCAAATACTGTTATACACTGAAACTCTTGGCATCACTAAGCCCAAAACTGAGCCCAGTTGCAAGTTCCTTTAGATACAGTCTGGTTTTCTTCTTGAGCCCCAAAGGCCCTTCCATCATTATGTTAAGAAAGTCATCTTAGAAATGGTGGGACTGTTTCAAAGATTGATTTTTGTTTTTTAATTTATTATTCAATTCCAATAATTTTTCTCCTACTGTAGAATCTGTTGCTTTATGCTACTCACTTGTTCAGTCTCTTGTGGTCTTTGAAAATTCTGTTTATGCATAATTTATGTACAGTTCATTTGCCTCAGTCTGACCCCAAATTTCACAGAACAAGGGAAAGCTGTGCTATTGCACAAGTGTTTAGGAATATACTGAGAATACCTTCAAAAAAATTACAGTGGTTTTTTTTACATAAGGAGCTGCTTAGGTTCCTTGCAAAAATTACTTTTTACGTATAACTTTGTTGGTTTGTTTTCTGCATTCAAGTCTTCTGTAAGATCCGTTGCTTACCAATATGGACTTGAAGCTGAGGTCTAAAGGTCTCTCATACACATGTAGTCCCAAGACAGAAACTAGGGGAGGATTTTTTATTTTTTTTAGTTTTTAAATAAAGACTTGTGTGAAATAGGAAGACTCTCAATTGAAGTCAGTGAAGTCAGATGTTGACCTTTGGATTTGTTGCGCTGCCAATTATCTGATTCTGTTTCTTTTTCTACTTGCATGCCATCAGTAGCATAAACACGTCTTAAGTACACAGTTTTGCTTGCATGCTAGGTCTAAAGTTGGCAGACACATAAGGACTTTTTCACCCGCAGTGCATATTAAAAAATACGCTATAGCTTTGTATCTATTTTGTGCTAAGGACAAATTTAAAGGGAAAAGGGAATAAGTGCAGCTTTCTATGCTAGCAGTTTTGAAGGAATAGATTTTTATGAAATATTATCTTAACATCTCTTACTTAAGGAACAGACACAAGCAATTTGAGATGGTTGTATTCCTTACATTTGTGTATAGAAAATATGACAGATTTATTTCAAAGAAAAAACGGAATAATTTAATTTCAGTTAAGAAATGTTTGTTATTTATATACTACACAATATAAAATGAACCTCAAAAGGGAGAAATTATCTAAAAATTCTGTAACCTGCTTTTTGTACTACATTATTTCAAATTATTTGTACATAATTGCTACTTTTTTGTGTAAATTTCAATGAGTTTACAAAGCACTACAATGAATCATTCCCTTTTGAATTTCAGATGGCATCCAAGCTTGGTAACAGAAGGTACAAGGGATTAATATTTCGCAGCAAAACAACAGTTTGAGCAGGTGGTACTTGATGCTATTACACATATAGGTCACTTGGGAGAGTGCTTAATCACTGAACTGAATATTAATTAGGACAGCTTTCTCAGCCAATTTTTTAAAATAGAATACTTCTTAAGAAGGGGGGAAAAAAACCCCTACCAAACCTAGCAAGGGTCTGGAGCTTTGAAAATTAAGCTTATAATTGTAAAAACTTGCTATACAATTGGGATTCCATTTTTTTTTTTCAGATGGACTAATTTTGTGATAAATAGGAACCACTGTGAACTTCAAGTATAATCTGGGTGTGAACCCAGTCTTTCCTCTTAATTTGTCTTCCTGAACTTTTCTATACTTATCTGCCTGGATTTTAGACTGTCCTGTTAAATGCCGCACCAAAAATGCTTGGTGACTTGAAGCTGTATGTTTACACAAGTACAAAACAATACTTTACAGACTTTTGGGCTTGAAATCCTGAAAAGAAATATGGAATTAGTGATTCTGAGTTGGAAAAACTAAACAGTTCATGAAAGCAGAAGAGTTCATTGCATGAGTTGCAGAACATAAAATCCACTTTCTTTGACTCTAGTTTTCTGTCATGCTTTAAAGAACTTCTAAATTATTCTGGATCTGATTTTAAAAGGTATAAGGTAATTCTGCAGAACGCTTAGATGCTCTGAAACATTGATCTCTTTTGGCTATGCCTGATGTTACCATGGATTAAATCCTCTGAAATTCAGGGCTTCACCAGAAGAGGTGATAGTTTCCTGAGGGTAATGCTAGCTATTGTCTCTACAGTGGCCACAGCACGGCAGCTGGCATTGATATGCTGTATTAACATGCCTCTGCTGCACTGCCTCAAACTCCTTTAGGAGATTTGATTATTATTTTTTTCCCAGGCCTCTGTTTGAGAGCCACTGGCTGTCACAGTTGTGTGACAGTGATGAGCGGCAGGATTTTCCCTCCACCCTAGGTTGGGGTACGGGAACAGCACAGCCGTCTCCTGGGGCGAGCGCTTGGATAGGGGAAATGAGGCATTTCCCTCAGAAAATGGGCTTAGAAATTGAGGAAGGAGGACCCCCCTGTGTGGGGCTGGAGGCAGCTGCCCTCCCCTACTTCCCTTTGCCTCCCAGTCTGGGGAAGAAAAAAAGTCATTTCAGGAGAGGCAACTTTACCTTCCTGCCCACTGCCTTCTGAGTTCAAAGCCCTAGTCCTGTTTTCCTCCTGGCCCCCACCAGCTTTTAGCGTTACAATTTCTATCCTTTAACCAAAGGGTCCTGGTGCAGTGACTTGCACCTATGTTTTCAGGTTGGCTCCTGTGCTGGGGCAGTGCTCATGCGGTTTCACCTGGGTCTGGATATTCACATTAGCTGCCTTGAAACAGCTTTCAGAAGGTTGGGCGTTCAGTGAAAGTGATGCACACCTGATGGGACGCTGCATGCTTTTTTTGTTTAAGAGCATCTTCCTTCTGAGGCCTGGTTTATCATCATGAAGTTATGAATTGCTGTGAACACTATTGCTTTGACATATTTCCAGCTGCATTTGGGTTGAAGCATAATGTTGCTTTATGGTTACTACCATGCAAGTAGGTGCTTATCTTTCCTGTATAGCAGTCAATTCCCTAAGTCTTAGCATTTGTTCATTGGAAACTACCAGTGAAATTCAGGTTTTCTGTGTATTGGTAATATAGTCCTGTGAATATGAACATAATTCCATTTTGAAAGCTTACCCTAAGTTTATTTTATGTTCTTAAATATGTTGTGGGGGATGGACTTATCTGGGTTTTTTTTGTTCAAAGATGAAGTTAAATATTTTATTAAATATTGAAGATAAAAATTAGTTAACAGTTGACTTCATTACTTAGCTGGATGATGTTTTTCTTTATTGTCCGCTGTTGTAAACACCTAGCAATGTGTGAGATATTCCAAGTGGAATGCAGACTAGATGAAACATAGATCTAGGGAAAGGAGAAGAAAAGCTGGGGTAGAAATCAGTTTGAAACCGATTCTAAATTGGACCCTACCCATGCATGAAGAATAGCAGCCAGATGGCACTCTGTTAAAGATAGCTGAGATAAGGTAAACACAGTGGCAAAAGACTTGGACAAAAGGGGAAATATGTCTCATGAGATTTTGAGGTTGGTCTGAATAAATGGGAACACTAGGGAGATTGAGGCTAGGTGTATCAATTCTCAGAGTAAGCACAAAAGTTAGCTGCTGCCTAGTAGAAAAGTGTAGGTATTGCTGGAAGTTAAAATGATGGATATAAGGTGGCTAGGCAGAGGAATGCAGGATAGGGAACTGAAAAACTAACAGAACTGTGTGACGTAGGTCAAAATAGTGGGATGAGGATAGATAGCCTAAAAGGGCATCCTGAATTTTTAACCAGAAGCAGAGAATTGGAAAATTGAGATTTGGAAAGGGGGGGAAAAGCCAACATATGGCCCATATAGACCAATATAGTTATGGGGTAGAAGACAAAGTTTATTGGGGGGAGTTGAATGGTTTGAAAAGTCTGTTGCCAAAAGAGCATGTTTCCTTCCAGAGCCCACAATAACACTTCGTGTTCTTGACTCTTATTGTCAGCAAACATGTGAAAACTTTCGGGCCAATTCTATCCCCAAAACCCCACAGTGTTAAAACTGTTACCATTTACTTCCCCAGCTCAAGGGGTAGAGGTCTGTTTGTTGTACATGAGTTTCAAACATTATTAATGGACAAAGTGGTCACAAAACATATGGGGTTTTATTACAATTCTGAAGAAGCAAACAAGGGTGTTGGATGCAATTTAAAAAGTATTAAAAGAAAAATGAAGAGTTTATAGTCAAGTATGGTTAACGACTTTTGCAACAGAAGTTTGCCTTCAGTTGTATACTGTACAGTACTCCTTAATTATGTTATCCCATGCTATTTTTTTTTCCAAAGTGTTCTTGCCTTATTTGGTTTGTGAGATGGACAGGGTTTGTTTAATGAACAGATGTTCACTATTTTGTACAACATGTGGCCTCAGGCCTTATTTCCTGCATTTCATTCAGAATCTTACTCTGAAGTCAAAATGATTTTTCTCCCCCAGGGCTTTTCATGATGCTCATCACTGTAATATCTGAATAGCTTCTCCCAAAATAATTCATTTACCTTCACAACACCCTTGAGGTGTGCAAGTTTTATCTACCTTTTACAAGCAAGCAATAAAGGCAGAATGTGATTGACATAAAATATCTCCTCTATCTGCTGAATCTGAGATACCCAAGACACTGTCAGGACAGGCACTTTTTGTCAGTTTCTTATTAGGCACAAAACATTAGAATTGGGCCTATATTTCCAAATTTTAGTGCTCGTCAATTCATATCATGGGATCTTAATTTGGGGAACATGAAAAAGAGATAAACAAATTTTCTCATTGTATCTTGATATTTGGTTTGTGTGATTCACTTAGCATCCGAAGCATCCTCTGGCAGGATCAGAATCTGGGCCTTAAAGTACGCAGTTATGCTGACACAACTTGCTGCTTTTTTCTTTCTTTTGTACTGTTAAACACGTGCAAGAAATTGGATAGAAGTCCCCCAAATGAGTGTTCATCCATCTTAGTTTCTCTGAAGGGGGCTGGACCTATGCAGCAAAGGAAGCATCTTTTAGGTATGGAATGATAAATACCTTCATCATTTATTGGCCTGCTTGCACAGTGGTGGAGAACTAAACTCAGGTTAGGGTTATAGTCTTCGCTCCACTGTCATTTGGTTTTATTAGCACTAGTCTTGGAAGCTTCAATGCTTTCCCTTGTATTGCAGAGATTTTGTAATATATTTTATTCTTTAAACAAAGATGACAATCTAGAAAATGTGCAATTATAAGGGGATAAAAATGAGTGCTCCCCAGTCCCTTAAGTAGATTATGAATTTGTAGATATTGTTTGTGTTACAATGACTTTTAATACAGTATACTGTCAGTTCCTAATAATTTGTAGGCTGTTTACTGAAGTTCTGATATGAAAGAAAAACAAATAAGGAGAACTTTTAATTTATCTCCATAGCAGTGAAATTAAACAATTAAGGAATGATTGCAAATATCAGTATGAACAGAAATTAATGTTCAAAGTCATAAATAGAGCAACTGTCCAGAAGAGACCCTGATTAGAGAGGAAGCATTTGTTACAGGAGGATTTTTTTAATCTAAGGAAATAGGGAAATTAATTTTTTTTGCTTGTTACTGAAAGACTAACTGCTCTCAAATCAGTGTATTCCAAGAGCATCTTGGAATACCTGCTCTGTCCTTCTTAGGATGGCACCTTCGTGTACTGTGTGAAGTTCATTGCCTGATAAATCTGAGCTATCTTTTTGCCCTACAGTGCCAATTCATTACTAACCCATCAATAAAAGTCATATTTGCAGGCCTTTGAGAAATAGTCCCTTTATATATCTATCAAAACATACAAAGTTTTATTTAAAATGAAAACGTCAACGTTTATATATAACAGTATAAGTGGTTAAATGTCAAGCTTGGTTGACAGAAAGCTTATTGATTGTCTCCAGCCAGCGGGAGCCCAGAGTTCGCTTCCCCAGCTTGTGTGCACCAAAAATTATACCTCTTGCAGGATGCTGCTCCAGGAAGGCTCTGTAATTACCCCATGTGTGGGCTTTTGAAAGCTATTCTACTTCATATAAAGGAATTAAAAAATATTCATTAAATGAGATTGAGTGAGACAATAAGCTGTGTGGCTTCCTTTTCTCTTTCATGTTAGTTGCACTCCTTGTTTCAAGGACTGTTTTGTTCACTTTTGCTGTATTTCATCCAGTAATGGTAGTATTATTTTATGTTCCCCTCTCCTCCTCCCCCTGCTTATGTATTTAAAGGCTTCATGCTTTTCTATTTTTAAGCTTTTGAAGTAAGTGCCATATTTCAGAGTAAGGTCTGTGGTTATAGATAAAGGTTCATTCCTGTAGGTCAGAGTTGCAGAAACAGGTGTGGGAGTCAACACTGGGAGAGGCCAAAACCTGTTTAATAGAGGTTTCTGTTAGATATATCTGGTAGTATCCTGCTCAGGGTAGTGGTTGTTGAAGTCTCTATCTCTATTGCTTTCTGACTGTATCCTTTCAAGGCCATGTCTAGGCTACAAGGTGCCCAAACGCTAAGGCTTGTCAACACTGAGCATTTTAATGAATGTGACCTTTGTGGATGTAGCTTTAACATCTTTGTGCCTAATACTCCACTTGGTAGAGATATTTCTGTCATATGTAGCTGTGTGGTAGTAAGATGTCTTGATACTAGGCTGGGGACACAATGCGGAGAGGCAAGAAATGCAGAGTGCTTAGTGAGCCTGTGTGTTGGCTTCCATTTGCAGAGAGACCAGACCCTGTATCCCAGAGTCGTGGGGAGGCCTGGGGGGTTCGGAGTGTACTGTGAAACTGAGGTTTGTGTCATAGCAGCTTGTCATAGTAGCTCCTCCTACAGGGGTGTGCTACTGTTAGAATAATCTAGGTCCTGAAGTGATCCTCCATCAATTCTGAAATTCAAGAATGCTTCCCCATCTTTTTCCCACAACCTTGCTGATAGGGATTTGTTGGGATAGGGATAGTCTTTGTGTTTCTTCAAACCCCAGTCAGGCTACTCACCTTGGAGAAGACAATAATAACTTTTTAATGGCTTTTGTGATATAATTCTGTTTCTTCAGCAGTTCAGTCTGCTGTCTCCATCTCCCCGCTGTACAAGCCTGCAAGCCGCTCCTCCCAGTGGCTGGACCTGGAAAAGCTTTCTCAAATCAAAAGGTTGCATTGAAGTTTGTTAAGCAACCTTGAATTTTTCCCTACTTTGGTCTGTTGTACCTCCTAGTGTAAAATATAGAATGTTGGCTAGCCTCTGGGACATAGTTTGCGGTTAGTGGCAGTCTGTGCTGTTCATTTGATGGTTGTCTTCTGAAAGAAATACTTGCCGACCTCTTATAAGCCAAGCAGAAGCTGCCACCGCTCAGTAAGTTGAGCACTAGCACCGTTACACTTTTTGGGAAACTTTGCTGATATTTGAAGAGAAAAATGCCCTTTAAGGTTTGTGGCAGGGTTTATAGGGAGAAATGAGTGTGAAGAAATCTTTATTCATAATTCATTCTGTGCTTGGATCTTAGGGATTTCAAATCGAAATGGCACAAGAAAAGGGGAGGAGAGGGAGAAAAGTTGAATGGCACCATATGGATTGCTGGAATAGAGAAGACCAGTTGTGAGTGAGGAGCATTATGCCTATTTAATAACAAAGGCACTATGTCCGTGCCAGTACACAGAAAACAGGAAAATAGCAGTTCACATTCTGCTTTTTCCCTAACTGAAGCTGTCTTTTGAATGACTGGATTTGACAAGGTCATGGTCTGTCTGTCTTGTGAATTTGACTGATCTTAATGACCTGAAACGGGGCAAGTAGAAACTGTTGCTGTCAGAGGAAGGTTATCCAGAACACCAGAAAGAGTTAACAGCACTTAATATTTATGAATGCAGTGGTAAAAGTTGCTGATGCAACATAAAAATGTGCAGCTCACTACCTGAGCCTGTAGAAGGTGGCACGGCTTCCATGCCTCGTTGTCCACTCCTGCTCTGCATTTCTAATTTGTAGGGAATTTGGCACAATCCATTAGTTCTTTCTGTAACCATTATCTGTGTGTGCATGTGCATATGAGAAATATTTACTCTTTCATTTAAGATGTCTGATAGACTCCATTGACATGTGTGTTCCTTTTTTTCCAAACACTGAAGGTCAGTGATCATAAAAAAAATAGGTATTTTTTTCCCCCAGTTGTATCTGTGCTACAGAAGTTGCTGTCAGTCATCTGTGACCAATACATCTGGAGTTGACACTTTCAGCTAAAACATTTGGGGGACATAAACAATGCTGAAAGCTCTTAGGGGAGAGTCTCTTTGTCTATGCTTTCATATTTTTTAGCATAGCGAGCTCTTTATTGGATCCTCTGGATACCACGTTACAAAAAATAGGAAAGAGAAGACAGGTTTTTGAAATGGAGAGTTACTTATAATCTCACACTACGGAAATATTTGGTTTTGTACCAGGTAATTAAGAAATGAAGTAAAAACTATTTTTTTTTGTTATGACTTCAAAATGCTAGTAACAGGTCTGTGTGTTTTCAATTAA
>JAOXJK010000001.1:105060916-105079699 GCA_025774025.1 Xenus cinereus | reverse complement strand
GTGAGCTAGAGTCGCTTCTGCGTCGTCGGGCAGGCAACATTTAACCACCCAGGAAAGTGCAGTCACAACTCGTCAAATGCCAGTCTCTCCTTAAAAGGATTTTCTGCTTTGGTGGCAGAAAACAGCATGGTTTTTTTTTTCCTTTCATCTCGAGTGCAAATTGTCCTCCTAATTGTAAGTACAGGAGTTCCTTGAATTTGAAAACAGATGATGAAGTATAGACCTGAGCTGAGCCTTTTGTCTCTCCTCAAGTCTCGGCAGCTACTGCAGGGTAAAACCACAGCAAAACCAGAACCAGCTCCTCCTAAGTCCATCCTTCCTTTAACATTCAAATAGCTTCCTGCAAATCAAAGGACCAAGTGCAAATGCACATAGGAACATGCTGCCCCCACCTCCCCAGCCCCCTGCCCAATCAGCTGAGTATTTAAAACTCAATAGAAAATACAGATTTTTTTTTTTTTTTTTTTTAGTAAGGAAAACTATTTTTGTATAATTGAGTATTCTTTAAAAAGATTATCTCCTGGTCACAATAAGTTAGGTTTTTCACAGAAAACATTGAGGGGGAGGGTAGTACATTACAACAGTCAGTAACTTGACCACTGTGGCATATGTTGGGACAGTGAGGTTTAAGTCCCTGCTTTGAACTGAAGCATGCAGTCATCTGGTGAGTACATTCTTCTTCCATGATTCTTTTAAAAAACAAAGCAAAAAACAACCAAAGTTTTGCGTGACCCTTATATCAGTTACACATCTCTTGTTATACCTCAAAGTGTCATATCAAGAATCTACTTTGTATGAGCTCTTTTTTTTTGACTTTACTTGTAAATACTTAAAAACTGCATACTGATGCAACAAAAAAAAGCACCTAAAATTTATGGAACATGATCCAGTCTGTCAGTCATCTGTCACTTGTTCAGAGTTTTTCTCTTTGAGACAGTGCAGGGAGGTTATTTTTCAGCATGCACATTGGTAGCTCTGGCTGCCTGCTTTATATTGCACGGATCTTGGTGCCCATGTATAGTAACGTGACCCATAATTCTCAGACTTTAGGTCCCCAGGTAAATGACTGCCATGGACTGATGAACAAGGACATTTCAGTAACATCTTCCAAAGTTAAACTGACACGTTAGAGTCATTCTGTGCGTTTACTGTCATATAACACCCAGAGAGCATGCAGGAAGGTCAAGCAATAGCTGAAGATGAACTAATACGACTGAAAGTCTGTACAAGCTTTCCTTCCATTTTTTGAGAATTGGTGAGATTTCTCCCAGTGTATTTGCATTAAGGAGGTGTACTGCATAAAATGTTATAGTGGGCAATTCTGGAATAGTCTGCCTCAGTTTCCTAAAATTATGAAAGAAGTTGGTTAATATTCTGGAATATAAACATGTGTCCTACATTTTGAGGTTGGTATATTTGCTGGGGAATCACTACTGTGGTGATGCTGACTTGTTCTGTTGCAGCTTGCTCTGCCTCCATGTTTCTGCACGGGGTCCACTTCCTACAGAATAGGGTCACTGGAGTGTGATGTCTAAGATTGCCAGAAACTGAAGCAGTAAGTAGAAGGCCCAAAGCATGAACAGAAATGCTGCTTTCAGCTTCTCTTGAAGCTTAGTTCCTACCTTTAGCTGAAGGTCAGTTCTGATGATGGCATTGTTTAATCCATCAAATACTCTGACCATACAACAAAGAGTATAAAAACATAGCTATTCGATGTTCTAGTACAGACATGAAACCTTAAAACTTCTTTAAAAGTCACAGGTAGGACTTCTATAGTAAGGCAATGAAGTTGCAAGGTAAAATTTGTGGAATTACCTCACATATTTTAACCTGGTGCCTGCATGCAATAGAATAAGCTAAGTAAATTTCGGCATTTTCAAGGTAGGTTTAAAGTATTTTATAACAAAGGTGAGAGACTAACACCACATGCATTTTTGAGTATTTCTATATATTTTATCTGAAAACAGTAAAAGTATTTCTAATAAATAAAAGTCATAAAACAGTTAGTGTGCTATAAAAGTGCGTGCTATAAAAGTGCAATTTATTTTACACTTGGTAATGCAGGATGCAGTAGAGTAACACTAAATAAAATCTAATGCAGTGAATTTGGCAGAGTACTAACTGTGCATTTAGATGATTGTGCTATTAACCTCTTTCATATACATCCCTAGTTTGTGGCCAATCTTTTATTACAGTTATAGGTGATATGGATGGCTACTAGCATTATGCAATGAATATTGCCCCCCAATTCAGTTTTCTCATCCAAGCTGTTATGCCAATGACCTATACAGGTTTTAGGATGAAATTAATTTTGGTTTGGAGGGCCAGCATATGGCTTATGATTCCCTTAAGTCCTACTTAAGCCTTACTTTGTTTTATTTAGTATATCTTGTATAGCAATTAAGCTCAGACTAGAATATTATATTATAGTTTTTCCCTGTTTGTTTGTCTAGGTGCTGTTCTTTCCTTAGAAATTGTTCAAAGAACAATATTTATATAGTTTGGTGTTCACAAGCCAGGTGCTGCTGCTGCTGAAGCTGCCTATTGCATAGTCCTTAGCTATGCTCGTTCAGATATGTGTATCAAGATTTATTCTTGAATTAGATGGTTTTATGTACTGTAATAAAGCATTCGTGGAGTGTAAATAAATTTTTATACAATATGGTACAATGCATATTTTTTTTTAATTTATCAGTTAATGAAATTTTTTCTTTTAACCTGAATGGTTAATTTTAGTCAGTCTGGACAGTGGTAGAATACTCAAAACTACACATTTTGTGAAAAAGTATTTTATAAAAGAGAACCAAGTTTCTCAAGGGTAAAGCTTAAGCTCACTTCTTACTAAACCCCACATAATTAGCCAAGAAAGATTTTATGAACGTATCAAACTCCAGAAAAGCTTTAAATAGAGTTTGTACCCCATATGCCAAATAGTCCTTTTCTCTGTCAAGGATTCTCCTTGCTTTGCTTTTCCAATAGCTAACATGTGATGAGTTGAGGCTACAGAATCAATGGATGCTAATGATCGAGACAAAACAGTGAACATAAGGTGAAATATTTTATAAATCCATTGGAAACTAGGTAGTGTTCTCCTATAAGCTAATGCACGTGTCTCTTTCCTGTGAGTATGAACTGTGAAAGTCTTAAATTCCATGCTTATTTTCGGTAAATGTTTTTCCCTCTTTGATATACTTGTGCCTTCATTTTTCTGTGTGAATAGCCTCTTAATCTTGCTTAAGTCAACTTTAGATATGTAATATTTTTTTTTTTAAATGTGTTTAAAGATTGTATCTGTTTCTGTGTTATGAGAGCTGTAGGGATCCCACTTTTTTGTATCTCTTTGTGTTCAGTTCTGTGGACAGTGGAGCTGATGAAGTGTACTTGTCTCTGCATTCTGTAATGGAATTGGTACCTGTGCAAAGATAAAAATTCAAAATGCAACCATGATTTGGATTACTTCTTTCACAGGATGCAGGATGCTCCCCTGTAACATTTCTTGTTGCCCTTTCCAAGCACGTTGAGCCTTGAAAACTTGAGGTAAACTGAAAGAAGTCTGCACTTTTGAAAGCAAGGAGACTGGATAATGGCACAAATAAACATCCAAATTCCAAATGCATAACATATTCTTAGAAATTCATTTTAGGAAAATGTGGTACAGACTAATCCTAAATTCAGTCATAGGTCGCATGAGACTGTTCTGACATTTAGAATGGTCCTCAGCACGGCAAGCTTTCAGGGTGACATTTAGATGGAACTTTTTAGAAATATATCACCTTCTCAGGAAAGTGCTGTGGAGTAGAGCAGATTTATAGAGCGGGGAGCCTATTATGCAGAACTGTAGATCACTGCTGTCTACCAATAAGGCTAGCTTTTTGCTAATATTCACCAAGTGTCCTTTGTCTTTCTCCTCTCCTTGTTGAAGTAACAATTCAATTTGATAGTGTTCTTTTAAAATATTTTTGCTGGGAATGCTAAACTTTTATCTTTTGTCTAATCACCTGCTCAATCCACCAACCATTTTTCCTTTAACTGTTTCTTCCATTTTGGTTTACACTGCCTGTTTACTCCAAAGTTGGACAGATCAACACATTGTACATATAATATAGCTGGGTTCTGGATAGGACATCTACCGCATTCTTGCATACTTTATGTATGCAATTACGATGATAAAATAAATCAATGAAAAGTAATTTCTAGAATGCCATGGTACTATATGGAGTACAGTGTTACCCTGAGACAAATGTACTGTTCAGAGAATGGAAAAACATTTAAAAAAAAAAAAAAAAAGAAAAGGGTGTGGGTGGGAGGGGGGCTGAGGGCATAAAATGAGTGCAGTTACCTGGTGTCAAATTTTGTGAAATGACAATTATAGCACACATTCAGAGTTCTGTGACTTACATGGCATTTTCTGGGACATAGATAAAAATAATATTTCCTAGAAATTTATAACCATAGTGTTTCAAGGGTGTCTCTTTTTTTTTTATAAATCTATGACTACTGAACACTTCTCTTATGCCTCTTAATCTACTGGCAACATAACTGAATTTGGATCATCTGGGTTCAGGGGCCCAAATCCCTGAAGCTTTTACTTATGCATCCTCTTTTTTTCCTGTGTATCCAATTCATCCAGCTACACAGGGTAGAGGCTTGGCTGGCACTTCATTTGGATTCAGCAACAAGCTTAGTTGGCTTTACATGATAGGCGCTCTTCATTAGCGTTTTGAATGAGGGTTTCTATTATGTAACAATGGAAAGGGCTGATGAAATAGGTAGAAATAATGAATGCCTTATATGAATACAAGGCATTAAATGAACTCTGAGGCCACAGCTGAGTTTGAGTATGGGAATGCTGTTTACGGATCCCAGATGAGCAATGGAAATTTTAAAGATGTGATATTATGACAATGAAAGAGGGATTGTTTTGTGTGTGTTTTAGGTTAATTAATTTATTGTTGAAGACCTTTTTACTAGTCTACTGTCACATTATCTCCTTTTTCTGTGTCCTCATTTATATTGCTTCTATATTCTACTGCTATGGAAGTATATTCTAATTAACTTTTTCACAGACTGGTGTAATTGAAGTTACAGCTTGGTAAAGCTGAGGGTCAGTGCACCTTCATGATGACTGGGGGATTAGGAAGATATTAAAAAACTTAAGAGTTGATAAAAATGCATGAGAGGAGAGCCAGTCATTAACCTGATTTCAGCTAAAAAGAAATTTGCTATTGCTTTCATGATTTTAAGAGTCCTTCTGCTTTGTGAAAAGCTTGCTGCGTTCTTCTTTCTGTGCAAATTTCTTAAAATTATGTGAGCTCTTGATGTTGCAAAATGTAGGGTGCTCAATTGGTCTAGCTATCCGGATGGAATTAGATATTTTTGTGTTAATGAAGAAAGGGATGTATCTGACATTATTTCATTTAATGATCTACATCTTCATAAAGAGATTTATAAATGAAATATGGAAGACTATCATTCACTTAACTCTATAGAACGTGAGAAGGTAGAACTAGCAGAGAATATTCATGGAAAGTTTCATTCAGGCTGTAAGAATGATGTTCAGCAGGGAGACAGAAAACTTTAAAAATTATCAGGTTGAGCCAGGCTGAAATAAATGTCTTTGTGTACAGTATGTGAGTATCAGCTATCCTATCCACATCTCCAAAAAGCATAGTCCTAAAATGGCAGTATGTTATTAATGAAAAATTTCAAGGGGCAAAAAAAAGGAAAGTAAGCTATGGATGAAAATAGATTTATTCCAATTTTTCTTGGAAAGGGAATGAAGCATTTAGAGCACTCGTGCAGTGATGTGCAGCAAAGGCTCAGTGGTCTCCTTGTTTAAGTCTCCTCCCATCCCACCCTAAACGTGAATTCCCTAATCCTTGGTCTGAAAGGTATTTTGGGGTTGTGTCTGCTTTTCTTAGGGGAATACAGTCCTCCCACACTTAGGAGGAACATACTGGCTATCAGTGGCTTCAATGACTACACTTTGAATGCTCTAAAACTACAAAAGAGCAAAATAAAATTATTGTAATCTGCTTTCTGCTTTAGACCTTTTATGGCGATCTAGAGTATAGATAAGGTGTTGCTGGTTCTATTTATTCCTGGTACCTACAGAGCTATTGGAGTGAAATTTAGGTGTCAGCTCTGGGGTTTTCTTTTGTTGTTTTTATTTTTTTTTCCTTCTCTTTCCTGTTATAATCAGGTTATCTCAATAGTTGGAAACAAGTATCTTAACTATAAAACTTAAAAAAGCAAGATAATCTGTAATAACAGTAAATAACTTTATGTGAACTATTATAAAGATGACTGTTAATTGAGTAGGGGTTTTTGTGCCTAACAAAATAATTACTAGCTACAGGTCTTAAATGAATACCTCTTCCTCACTAGGTTTTTTTAAAAAAATAATAAGACTGAGTTAGAAGCCGAGAGTTGTGTTTCTATTTCATTTATTTTTGAATTATTGAAAACAAGACTCAATGTGTCAATTCCCCTTGAATATAGAAAGGGTAAAAAGCAGGAGCACTGAGAATTCATGGCCAAAGTTATGCAGCAGGGAAATTTACAATTTGAAGGAGTGGAAGAAATTATAGAAACAAGATAGATTTATTTTCCTTGGGAGCTGGCAAATTAATTTCTACCTGTAAGGACAGTTGATGGCAAAAGTGACACAAGAAAGACAATGAACTTTATGCTTGAGGTAGTGTTCCTGTGAAATAACTTCGTGTGCTGTAGGTTCAGGATGTTGCTTCAACTAAGATTAAGAAACAGAAGACTTGCTTGATTGAAGTCAGCGCATAAGATTTCTACAGAATGACCACAGGGTGGCAACGTTAAAAAATGAAACCCCAAAGCATGAGCTCTTGTTAAACAGATTTATAGGTAAGGCAAAGGTTCGGTCTTGTGTAGATTTCAGGTTGTGCCATGTGAGGGCAATTTTAAGTGGGTCTAAGTGGGTGTCTGAGGATGTGGCATGGCCTTAGGTTTTTGTATTCAGTTCAATAGCTTTAGAGCTCATGGTTACAACTGCTACTTTGCCTAGAGATGTAGGAAGAGAAACTTGCTTTAGAATAAAACAGTTTCAGTCTTTACTCTGCATCAAAAAAATTTATGTGACAGAAGGTAGTGTTTTATTCCGATAACCTGAAGTGAAGAGTTTACTGATCTGTTGAAAGCATTGAGGACAGGACTGACTGGCAGTTGCTGTGATGCACAAAAATGTGCTGCGGTGTTACTGTGATAAAGGAATAGGAAGAAAAGCGAATCTGCTGCTAATATTAATATTCATCTGAAATTTTAGAGTTAGTAAAATTTATATATGCAGCAAATAAATTGATTTTAGAATTCTCAGTTGTATATTGAAATGCATACGTTTAATTTTATTTTCCCTTTTCTAGTGATTCTGTGATAATCAATTTCTTTAAAATATTTATAAAAAAACACATGTTGCCTCAGTACCATTTCACAACTGGTTTATGTTTTTTCTGAATATTTATTTTTAAAATGATAAAGTCCTTGAGACTTGAGGTATGTACAGTTAACACCTGTTTGAGCATTCCAACGTGCTTATAAATGCACGTACATTTCATTCTAGAAACTGGATCACAGAAGGTATAATAGTTTTCTATTGCTGCAGTCTAATGAAATGAAGAAGTATGAATTGGTGAATTTAAGCCTTGTTGATTAATCTATGAATGGATCGTAATCTGTTTTTCAAAATGATTTTGGGGGGTATATGGTCTAATTTACATGGTTTGCTTTGTGCTCCTTTATTGGACGGCTTGATTTTTAATAAGTAGGAAGAGGTTCTGAATGAATCACTGGAACTTTGAATGCCTCCAGGACACAATTAGGAGAAGTTTAATAATAAAAGATTTAGTACTCAGGTTGAATAATGGTAAGACCTACTAAATCTTCTTCTTTTCCATTTATAAAAGTATTCCAGTAAATCTGTGGGACACAGTCTAACTTAGTTGCTAATACAAAGCTGTGAGGGGAAAAAATTACCAGCTGCATGTCAGACTTGATATCAACTTATTGGTAAGCACATCTGCAGCAAGTAATTGTGTGTTTGCATGTACATACATCTACAAAAAGAGTAGCTAGCCCCGTAAGCAGTTCCTACAAGTATCACCTAACATAATGCATAAGCAAATGATGTGGCATCCTTTATCTACGTGCTTTCCATGCTTTTTTTTTTCCCAGTCAAATATTTATATTTTTACTTTTTTACTTGTATGACAATAGGATAAAAATTATTAGCTTTTCCATAGGCTATCTGGTAGAAGTAAGGAACAATAGTACTGCAAAATTATTTTCCTCAGAAAATGGCTAAATTAGCCACTAATTTGAAGCCTGTTGAACTAATGAGAAAATGCACCCAATAGATCTGCAAATATAGGCCTACACTATACTGCTGAATTATCATATATTTGAATTTCACACTAAACAGTATCCACGCAGGACTGGTATGCCTTACTGGAAGAAAGACTGGCATGCAGCATACATTTAATATTTTCTGTTGCACTTTTTCTCTCTAGTAGCTCCAAGTTGCGATTTAGACTTTTGCTTTGTGCTAAGAGAATGTGCAGACTTTTCCTTTTAAGGTGGTGACAGCCACTGCAGATGTCACAATTTATCACTTGGCTTTAACACAAATGTGACATGAACTCATTAAATTTCTGCCACGAGATTTTATTGCTTTAATAATTTTTTGCAATATTTATAGAATACTATGATGAATTGTATTGAATTTATCATATTATCCAATAAATAACATGACAGAACAATAAATCAATCACATTTCAAAAAGTGTTAAAATTGCATCCTCTAAAATTCTGGAGTCGAGCATAATAAGGGCTCCTCTGAAAATATAAGGGACATTTATTAACTCGAAATCTTTCATAGTAAACGGATTAATTTGGGTCTTGATCAAAAATGCCTTAAGCTATTGTCTGGTAGTTGATGACTTAACTTTTTAAAATAGAGTACTCTGGCAATGTCTTCTCCTGGGATAGGTACATAGACTGAATGCAGAAACAGAGAATAAATGATAACTTGAGCCTCCTGCTGAAATGGTTCACGTCTAATGCTGACTTGTCTTTTAATTTGGTTGAATAATAGTGACACCATCACTAGAAATGAAGGAGCAGAAAGGAGGGTACATGAACAGAGAGCAGAGTAATCTGTAACAACCCCTTCTTTTTGTCTTAACTACCTTGTGAAGGAACTGGAGTTGCTAATTCAAGGTATCTATGAAGCCATGAGGAGAAAACTAGGCTGGATGAAATACAGGTATTCCTGGGTATGTGTAATTATGCGCCAATAGCTGTTAAGCAGTAAGAAAGTTACTGCCATATATAGTAAAGGAAAGTGAAATGTAAAGAAAAGTGAGATAAGAATTATAGAACCACATGCAGAAATGCTCCAGACACCACTGATGCAGATCCTTGATCTACGTTGTCTGCTGTCAAAGCTTACAGTGAGAATAGGGAAGGGTGAAAACAGATGAGGAAGTACAAAGAAATAATTAAACAGTATTTGACTCAGCCCATCAGCAGCCAAACCAAATTAAGGTTTCTTACAGATATGAAAGTAGATTTTTAAGGATCAAAAGATTTACATTAAAATTGATTTTGTGAGTACATACAGTATGCCATCCAAACATAATATATAGTATTGTGCTTGTTTTCTAATATAAAAAATATATAGAGATAGATCAAAATCGGATCTTAAAAAGGGGAAAAATTTAAGAGGCCAAAGCAATAACTGAGGTCTCTGTAGCAGCTTCGGTTTAAAAATCAAAATATTATATTGAATTATGAAAGAAAAATACATCTTCCTAGTCATGTAAATCTTCAATATTTTCAGTTGTCACACTTTTTGCATTGTTAAAATGAAATGTTTCATTTATGCATGAAACTGAAGGAGAAGCACGTTGTTGTCTGCCTCTGGTAATAAGGGTGCTGCTTTTTTCCTTCTTGCACGTGTGGTGTGTACTTCGTTATCAGACTATGCAGTCATGTGACTTCCATAAAGTGTCACTTTATGTAGTTTGAACAGATATTGTGGGAAATATAGGTAAAACTGGAAGCATAGCCTAGGCAGAACAGAGCTGGGAGGTGTAACTGTCCCTTTCTAAAAACTAATTAAATACTCTAAGTGGAAACAAAGCAACAGGAGTTTCCAGAAAAATTACACGACTTTTCATTTAGCATGGTAATGAGATGTTTTAGTTTTGTCCATCTTGAAGTATCTTTTTTTTGCTTTTCCTAAGGTAAAAATGCAGTAACTTTGCCTTTTCTATTCTTTTTTTAAATTATTTTTAATTTTTTTTAATTTTTACTCTGTCATTACTCTGTCATCTCAGTAGATACTTAGCAGTTTCCGTGAAAGTTTGGTGGGAAGCAGATTGACAATGCTAGGACAAATAAGAGAACTTCACATCAGCATACCCCAATGGCTTTTACTGGAGTGATTATCTGAACAATGGGAAGTTTTAGTCCCTGATCTGAATCCAAAGGAATGACCATGCAGTTCAGTAACCCACATCATGGTACAGTAAGGTTGAGCTCGTCTTTCTAGTGCAGGCTCAAAACAGTTTCCTCCTACTGTGGAGTGAAGCAGTATTTTATATCATGTCTGTTTTCTGGGACAGAAAGGCTTTCCTACTTGATCTTATTATATAAAGAAAAGAGGATTGCTCACAAAACACTAATTTTTTAGTATTTTATTCATGCAGCTTTTTCTTAATTCAACTTACTGGTCACCAGGCTGAACAGCTAACTCAGAAAAGAGAAAGAGAGCACCCCAAGCAAGCAAAGAGGAAGACATAGTGCGTAGTTGATTTTACTTACCCAGTGACTGCCCTGCCAGAGAGAGATATTGCAAGAAGTAACCAGTTAATCCCCTGTTTAGTTATTGCTACAAATGTACTGTGACTGACCACAGTATTGGTGTATTTCTGATGACTGCTTTTAAGTTTCCAGGGTGTTTAATTTGCTTACAAATCACCCCACGCCCTCAACAACCCCCCATATTATTTCAGACAACACCAACTACTCTTTCTAACATCATTAAATCATGTGTCAGTCTTCATAAACTTTTCTTGTCTCAAAAATCAAATATGTCTCTCTTTAGCTATTTACTGTTCTTTTAGAGATGACCTTACCAAATTTTTACTCTTAAAGTCATATCAGGCTATTAAATATTCTCTTACAGTAGAGCTTGAATAGTTCCTTACCTTGTTTCATTATTATTTTTTTAAATACTGTTTTATATTGTAACAACTTGGGGAAACTTTTGACATCAGTCAAAAGTTCGGGCATTTCTAAGGTCAAAAGAAAGGAAAATCAAATCATTTAAAGGCGATAGAAGCATGATGTATTTTAAGCCCAATTCTGAAGAATTCTGATGTGCAAGTTCACGTGCTCACTTTCAGCTGCTGTTTTCCCTGGGCTGGTGTGGGTGGGTGCTGACCGAGAGGCACATCTCTTGGGCTGAGCTTTGTCCTGCCATCGTTCTCCATCTTTCCCCCACCAATGCTTGGGAAGCAGGGAGGAAGAGCTGGCATGACAAAATACAGAAGGCTTCTTCAAATCCGTGTGACAAAGAATTAGCAGAGAAAACAAGCCTTCAACTTAGTTGACAGTTGATGATCTTTCTGTAACAGTTTAGTGTTGTGTTTTGAAATTGTTTGTAATTTTTTTGGAAAATCAATGAAATGGGACAGAGACAATATCTGCAGTACTTTCATAGAAATATCTGGCAAAATAATGACTACTCAATCCTTTTAGAAGTAGCAGCAGAACTAAAAGCTTGCTTGGACTTTGGATGTTTATGCTACATAGCTATTATTGTGAGACAGTGTCATGGTTCTCTGAACTACAGATGCATTTTCTTCTTTAGGATATACCTGGTTTCTTTTATCTGGGCAGAGAAGGTTAGTAAGTTCGGTGTCCTTTTTTATTGTTGCTGCTGCTTTTTCTTTCTTAAACTGTTATACATCCAGTTTTAAAGGCTGCTTTCAGTTAGTAATAATGTGTTTTATTTACCTTATCTTGACATAGTTTTGGTTTCCTTTTGCTCCATTTTGAATAGCAAATGGACGGTAACTTGGTGACTTCCTTCTAATGCAGTTGGCAATTGTGATTTCCATTTTCCCATATTATTAATGAGGATGAATGAGATGTGGTAGCACTAATTTAATTAGAGATATAGGAACTCTTATTTCTAAGATTTACCATCAAGGGTGTTCTTGCTTTCGTCTCCCCTTGCACACCACCCTCCCCCCCTCCAGGCATGAGGTAGACATGTTTTGTGTATGGTTTTATATATTTTGAGGAAATATTTCAGTTCCACTGGAAATGATGACATTTGAATGAATAATAATATCTATATGGTTCAAAGTGTCTTGGGTTTTTCTGAATCACTTTTTTCGGGTATGAATAAATTTCAGATGACTAAAGTTCAGATAAAGTAAGAGTTCACTAAGAATTTTTGATATTTCAATTTGACTGTTAAATTTACAAAGAATGAAGGCAATGGATCCCAAATGGGTCTGGTCTCCCTACTGAGCCAGCAAGGGGAATAGCTGTGCCAGCTTCAATACCATACCATTGCAGGCACTAAGCCTGGAATTTGTATGTGCATGTTTTAGTAATTATCTGCTTATATCTTTCAAAGAGGATTTTTTTTTCGTGGTGCTATCAAGAGTTGTAATAAGGAAGTAAGTTTTTTTGCATTAAACTAAGATCTACTATTCAAATGCTTGAACACTTCAATTTTTAAGAATAGTAAGTTTTACAAATATTTACATTATCTAAGCAGTAATGATTTTTCTGTGTGATGAGTTGTTTCATTTTTCATAGAGTGGTCATTTAAGAGACAAATTATTCTGTAAGACCTTAAAAGAAAAAGGCTGCTTAATGCAAAATGTGCATCTGTACAATTTATACTTCAATTAATAGCCTGAATCATGGCAGACAGCTGAGTTAAAAATCACCACGGTTTCATGCCAAAATCTATAACATAACATTCATTTTGCTCCACATAATATAATTTTATTTGGAGAACATATTTGACTAGATGAAGACATCAGAGTGTGTTGGACGAGACCCTGGCGGTAATCCCATATATTTGCCATCATTATATTATACAGTTGTCACTGTGTCTAGGATTGGAAAAAACCTTCCTTTGGAAGGCTTTCTTTGCCTTCCTGTTGCTTCCCTGGGAGAACTTAATGGTTCTGGGTGGATATAAATGCAGTTAGGTTAAAAATTGTATATACAAGTTGGGAAATGTTCAGGCATTTTCCTTAAGGATTCAATTTTTTCTTAGACTGAGAAACCCTAGGGCTTTATACAGTTGGAGCTGGGATATGGTGGACATAGAGTATGTAGGGAAGTGATGCAATCCTTGTAAACTTTTATCTTAAATTTTTTGCTGTGCAGCACAGCAATAATCAAGGATTTTAATTTAAGACACTGACTCTTCTCTTTCCAGATTGTCAGAATATTTTCTTGTAGCTTTAAAGAAAGTAAACATATATAAAATATGTAACATGGGAAGAAAAATTAATCATAAAAATGAGCAGTTTACATGATATTAAAAAGTAGCTGTTTGAATTCCCTTTCTGTGTTGGTTTAAACAAGAGTTATGCCCCAAAATTATCAAAGGGTTTCTGAAAATCTAATCCAAACTGCATAAGCTAACAGTATTTTATAAATCTTTCAGTCTCTTAAAAAAAAAAAAAAAAAGGCTCCCAGACTGATCAGTAGCCTAATGCATTTACCCTTGGGAATCCTAGAGTATCACTTTAAGTGATTAAGTAATGGGAAAAGAGCTTAATCTCTTAACGGCTTGTCTATAAGTAAGGAAGATCAAAGACAGAGTGATCAGGTTTGCCAGCTTTGCTGCTCTTTTGAGACTAGGAAATTAAAACAGTTCCTCGTAAACTTAGATTTGTAGTGCTGTCCTGAACAAATACGTTCATAAATATATGGTAAGAAGAAGAAGAAACGAGCAATTTGTCATACCTTGAGAGAAAACTATTACCTTCTTTAAGAACTAATCTATCAGTTTACAAAAGGTCTGTCAGCCTGGCGAGATCAGCTCCAGGATAACACCCGCTGGAGTGTCTCCTCAGGAGTTGTTCTACTTGAGCAGAAGTCACAGAGTGCCATGTGCTTCTGTGGCTCCAAGAGCACCTTGTAGCTCTGGGACCTCCAACTGTGGGCAGTAGGTTTGGAAACATCCCTCCCAGATGTGTAGCGGCTACCCAAGGAAACTTATGCTCTTGTAGTGCTCAGTGGTGACGAAAGCAGGTCTTCTCACGGGACTTCTGGTTTCCCCAATTTTCTTTTGTGGTAGTTGATCTGACGCCCGAAGCCAATTTCCTTGGTGAGATGTGTAATCAGGTCAGTCTGTTATTGGGTGGGATCCTCACTAAAATAGCCACTTGACCATTTTTATGTTTGCTAATGCATTTTTTACACTTTTTTCACTTTTTTTCACGCTTCGCTTTTTCTTCCATTCAGCCTGCAACTCTTCTGCATCCAAATTTACTATTTTTTATCAGTGCATTTTTATGCAGGTTAGATACCTGGGTTTAAGTTTCTTTGTTACCCTGGAAAACCAGTTCTGCCTAGCAAAAATAAAACAATTTAGCGGTAGCTAGCAGATCAGTTGCGGAATTGCTTTTTACATCTAAATCAAGTGGAAACAAAGCTCCGTGCAAGTGAAGGCAAATTTAAACAAAGCAAGCCTCGGTCAGCAGCCCTTGGGAAACACTGTACAAAGCCTGTGGCTTGTTACTAGCAGCGGCAATACTCGGGAGTTAGCGTTGCCAGTTCTGGGCAATGACAGAGTTTTAGGGTTACGTAGTCTGAAGTACTTCACCGTTTTCTATACTACCCGTTATACAGGCATGAAAGCCTACTTGGAGAAGTGCTAAAAGCAGTTGAATCTTACAAGAGAGCTTATACTGGGACTTGCCACAATATTTGAGATTCCTGATGCTATTACGTTTGCCATTACCTGAAAATACTGTTGCGTGCGGTTTTGTGCAAGGAGCTTACTAAATACACAAGTTTGACCCATCCCGATTTTGGATAATACAGTGCTAGCTCAGGTGTTACAGTGTCACACCTTGCTGTGTTGTGTACACATAGCTGAAAGGTAGGGAGAAGTATACGCTAGTGGAGAAGAGCCACCCAGCAATAAATCTTCGCTTTCTCAGGCACAGAAGCAGTGACCGTGACTAAGAGCAGAGCATCCTCGTCCTGACCCCTGGGCTTCTGACCCACTGTGCCATGCAGAACATCAAGAGAAAAACCGATCGCTGGCACAGCATGGATGTTCACAGCGTGGATCAGTTATAATCTGATCCAACCAGATCATTATGTGCTTCACTGCAGCTATCACCGGGTGGTGCTGGTGTACATAGCCCTTACCTTTTTAATCTGTGTCATTTCTGATTCTTGGGGAGGCTTGCTATAGTGGTGGTATCTTCAGGTGTAATGAAAACTAGGATATGTTGCTGTGTGAAACAGAGGCTAGTTTCCTTCAGAACCCAGAGCTGGCCTCTGTTTAAAATAAAGCCTCGAGTCACAGATGCTTCGTGAAGAGTAAGTGTTGGGCAAAGGTTCTTGGAAATCAGGCAGATCTTCAGAGGGTGTAATTTCCACGGGAATATATGTAATGAAGGAAAGTGGCACTTTAAATACATTCATATTCATATTTTTTGTGTTGTTCTCCACTGCGAAGCTGACTTGCAAAGCCTCGAAGTGTTTTTGTTTGAAAAAGGGGTGGCAATGATTTTTTTTTTAAAAAAAAAAAAAAGGGTAATGTTGGAATTTTCAGGTGGGCCAAGGCCGCCTGCTTTCTTCTCACAGATCTCTGCATGCTCATACACAAATATCATTAACAGAAGAGTGAGTGTAATTAATCGGTTAATGTAGAGATTGTTTGTGACTCTGAATCTTTGCTTGCAGACTTCAGAAATAGTTTCAAATGTTGCTCTTTTGGAAAACACTTATAACAATGGTTTCATGAATTTAGCTGTTTTAGTCACTAGCAAAAACAAATGCATTGGAAAAAAGAGAGGATATTATGGAATTCTTTGGAGTTTAAAAGGGATTATTTTTCTTCCTTAAACAAGAGAAAGGAATGAGTATAATTTTACAATAAGCAAGAGAGAAACTGGTACACTTGGTCAAAAATCAAGTTTTCATATCTGAGTGTAATTGAACAGCCTTAGAAAAAATGTATGGGGACTCAAACTATGTTTAATTTAAAAAAGAACTTTACAGAGAGAAAGGTTGTGATGGTTAAAAATGTCCAAAATGCATTTTTCACTGTAAATCTTGCACCTGTGAAATTTCATTTGATGGATAAATTACTCTGGGCAAGGGACCAAAAGGAAGCAGCCAAATGACAGCAATTTGATAAGGGAATGAGAATGTATTGTAGCCAAAAGGATGTGGGTGCAGTTTTTTAAATCCTTTGAATGACTAATAGTCTCATTAGAGTTCTCTTTTTAAATATGATATTTATAAGCCTTTTTTGAAATGCCTGTTGAGTTTAAACAATTTAATGAAAGCATGTAGGGATGATATTTTTCAAATAGCTAATAATATCCGTGCTGGCTGCTGCTACAAAGTTTTATTTCATTAGTTTGTAACTTAGTAATTTAGTTAGAATTTCAAAACCATTACCACAAACTTGTATATTTGATTTAATTTAAATGATTGGGAGTAGCTAAGCAAAGGAAGAGCAGCTCCAAGAAACAAATGTGATGTGAAAAAAAAGCCAAAACAAAACAAAAAACAAACCCTGAAAGAAGTACCTATTCCTAATACAAGAGAGCACAATTTTGCATTAGATATGTCAAGGGTAAATGAGAATTTGAGAGACTGTGAGGAAAATTTACTATTTTTATGTGACAGTTAAGTAATTTCTTTCTAGTTCTAAGAAGAGTATGAATAGTTAAAAATACCTTAAACTCAGAGGAGAAGAAAACATGGGGTGAATTGATTAGAAAACACAGAAAGGGAAAAAACTTAATAAATGCATTTGCTTATTTGCTGATTATTTGGGATATTTGTGGGGTATGTTTTCTAGAACTGGATTTTTCAGATAATTTCTATCCATATGAGTAGGTCTTAAAGGACTCTTACCTTCTTCTCTGTATTCTACTCTACTGGTGTCACATGGATGCTGAGCTGAAGTGCTAATTATTTCATTGCTTTTCTGCACACACACTCAGAAACCCAAACGCAGTACATGTATGAACACACGTATACAGACTGTTTCTGTTCTCCCTTCTCCTCTCTAACATGTGCACTAGAGATGAGGATTTGTATGTCGGATGTCCAACTTTCCTTGAATTGGACAGGCCTCTAACTGATTTTCAGCTGCTTAAGGTTACTGCACTTTTCCTTATGTTATTAAGTGACTCTCCCTGTAGAGTGACAATGATTTCCTTTACGCAAGTAGTACTGGAGCTAGCAATTTTTAATGTGATTTGACTGTTTCAAAACAAGGAATCACATTACTGGCAATAATGCAAAGATGTTATACTGTTCATTCAGCTGCAAAAAAATCACACCTCCTGAATGCTGTAAAAGAAAAATGAGATGCTTTTTTTTTAATGGCTAAAGTACACTTAGAAAGCACAATGAGAAACACTATAGAAGATGCCCGTATCAGCTTTTTCTGTCATAGACTATTATAAATTCAATTAGTTAATCTAAAAATTTATAAAGTCTGAGACCATAAAATGCAAGTATTTTCAAAGCTTTCTTTAATGAAAACAATTCTTTTCTCTATGTAGGAATATATTTTTTGTGTTGACACAATCTTGTTCAGTTAAAATGAAGATAACATAAAATGTCAAATTTAATCCAATTCTGAAATATGGAACCACATTTAAGTTAGTATAAGAATATTGTTTTCATTAATCAATTGATTGAATGATATATATTGAGTTCTAGGCATAAAACTAAAAATATCCTAGAAAAGGTATGCATGTTGAATTAACTCATAAATCCATGGTTCGGATCCCAGGGCCTACCATTATGCAGTTCCATGGCATCTGACTTGGAGGTGAATTAATACTTGGTTATTTTTTTGGAGATTCTGGAGTTGAATTAAAAGAAAAAAAAATGTTTATATCATTTTAATCCTGGTTGAAACAAAATTTTCTTGAGTGAGGGGAGAACCTTGTTCCCTCTCAGGGAAAAAAAAAAATAATCCTTTATTCTATATAAACTAGTGTTGTAGGGACTTTAAAAATGGACTATGCACCACTTATGAAAACTCATTGTTTCAAATCTCCTTACCAGCCACCTAAGGCATAGAGAATCCAGGGTAATATGTCTGCTTTTGAATGGCACGGAGAATTTATTAGAGTTTTGCCTCGCTTCTCAGAAGAACTTTGTAACTAGTGGGGAAAAAGTGATCTTAATGTTCTATTTCATGTACAGGCTGTTCCATTTCATGCTAAGTACACAAATATTACTGACAAAACATGAGGCTTTTTTAATAACCAAAGATTGTTACAGTACTCCAAGAAGTGATCTGAGCTCCAACTTCTGCTACAGTGATTTGATATTTGTGTCAGATAATATTTGTTACTTATATGAAACAGAACAGGATTTACGAATACCTGCCAAAATATTTTTCTACTTTATACTGTTGTATACAAGGGTGCTCAGATTGTGGAGTCTTCATCCTTAAATACTCCAACCCCAAGGGGACATAACCCTGAACAACCCGATCTACTCT
>JAOXJK010000001.1:105026105-105058468 GCA_025774025.1 Xenus cinereus | reverse complement strand
AAACTAAAAAACCCCACCAAACAAACCTGAACATACTAATAATAGAAGTTCAAACCATGAAAAACTTTCTCTGGTTTTGAGTGAAGAGACTACTTATTCCCTTTGGAGGAATAAAAAGATCTAACTTGGCTAATTTTAGGTATTGGGTGTGTTTTAGACATGGCCTCAATAGATGAAGTTTCCACGGATATTGATGTACAGTGAGAATAGTTTTCTCCTTCCTTTATAGATGGTTTGGTAGGTTTTATAGTTTCTTATACTTAGCTGATGATAGTGTTCATTCTTTTTTTAAGTGGGAAGAGATAGAGCTTCTGTAAGTGTATTTTCTTTTCGAGTTGGATCAAATAATGTGACTGTAGAAAACTGAAAAAAAATAACAGGTTACTTCTGTTCAGAAGCAGTGAAAATACTGTGTGCTTCTATAGCTTTTCAAAAGTATGAACCACAGAAGACAATTCTGTACAAATGCCTGCTGGGCTAATCATCTTGGTGCAGTAGTTAAATTCTTTGAAGAAAAAGTTAATATAACTTTCAGATAAGATTTCTTGAATCTCCTTGGAATTTACTTTGATTTTAGCTAGGGGTTTGGGTTTTATTTGTGTGGCGGTGTGTGTGCATGTGTGTTACTTGTTTTACCTTAGTTGATGAGTGTTGTCAGGATGATAGAACGAGAGTAAACTGAAATAGATAACCATTCAGTGCGAGTTCGATTTTTGAGGCAGGAAGAACACCTCTGGAGATTATCTAGTCCAGCCTCCTGCTCAGGGCAGGTTGCTCAGTGCTGTATCCAGTTGGGTTTTGAGGATCTCCAGGGATGGAGACTTCACAGCCTCTTTGGGCAACCTGCTCCAGTGTCTGACCATCTTCACAGTAGAAAAACGCTTTCTTATGTTTGGATGTAATTTCATGTATTTCAGTTAGTGCTAATTGCCCTTGTTGTCCTGTCGCTGGGCACCACGGACAAGAGCCTGGTTCCCTCTTCCTTACTCCCCTCATTAGGTATCTATACACACAGATCAGATCTCCTTGAGCCTTCGCTGCTCCAGGCTGAGCAGTCCCAGCTCACTCAGCCTCTCCTCCTACGACTGGTGGTTCAGTCCTTTAATCATCTTTCTGACCTTTCCTGAGACTTGCTCCAGTATTTCTGTGTCTTGTAGTGGGGAGCTCAGCACTCAACCCAGCACTTCCAGGTATCGCTCACCAGTGCTGAGCAGAGGAGAAGAATCACCCTTCTCAACCTGCCGGCCACCTTCTGCCTGATGCTGCTCAGGAGGCTGTTTGTCATTCTTTGCTCCAAAAGTGCATTGTTTAAGTTGGCGTCCAACTTGGTCTCTGCTAGGACCTGTAGGGCCTTTACCATGTATCTTCTCTTCAGCTGGTCAGCCCTCAGCCTGTACAGGTGCATGGGGTTTGCATTTCCCATTGTTGAAATTCATACAGTTCCTGTCAGCCCATTTCTCCATCCTTCTGAATGGCAGCACAACCCTCTGGTGCATCAGCCACTCCCTCTAGTTTTGCGTTGTCTGCAAAAATGTCATGCTTTGTGTGTAAAGATTAAACTTTTGTCTCTATTGCAGAAAGAGTGAAAAAGCCTTGAGACTGAGACTGCTGAGCGCTGATCAGCTCTTGTTTTTTAGAATGGCTGTTTACCAATTATAAATATTTTCTTTTTTTGCCTTTTTTTCACTAGATATTTTGCCATAAAAATGCCTAAGGTCTTGTGGTCAGATACCCTGACTTTCTTTGGTGATTATTTGTTGATGTCCTATGGATGACGTCAATAAAATTAAATTAAATTTGTTAGCTGTGTGGCATAGATAATGATCCATTGCCTACATTAATGCTCCTAAATCAGATCTTTTTCACTTTGAAATTTATTATTATTAGAGTTACCGTATATAGGCTTTTACTTCAAAATGACTTTTTAAGGTAATTACAACGTATATTCATAGAAAGTGGGATATACTTCCAATTTCTGCATGAAATCATGGTACTGCAGTAGTGGAGATCCTACTATTTTTAAGGAATTGATTAATTTCTTTCAAGGAGCTTTTTTTTTCTCAGGTGGGAGGGGGGATTGGAAGATAGATGAACTTACGGCTTTTGCTAATTTTTTGCACCATCCAATAAACTCAACCAGGTTTCAGAGAACTAGTTACCGCTAGTAAATACAAGATAACTATTAGTATAAAATCGTAAGCATTGTTATTTTTGCCTTATTGTGAGTGAACAAATGAAATGGCATTTTAAAGCTATTTTTATCTATTTCTATGTTCAGTTTTCCCTTTAACGATACCGTTGAGGATCTGAAACTTATTTCACTACACGCTCTCTCCCTGCTTGTGACATGCTTGCGTTAGTGGCCTTCCTGCAGTATGGAGAGATCACTTGAGAGGGTTAATCAAGGCCTGAAAAATGTCTTACTCATGAATGGGTACCTCAGGGAGAGTCCAGTTAGCTTCTTGTCTCTTATGGATATGATGCTGAAGATGCTTCAGCTGTGTAAGATTTATTAAGTGGGAAGTAGTCTGTTCAGATGCCTGCTGTGACACAGTGTGTGAAAGGGATTTACTGGTTGAGGTGGCAGGTGACAAAGGAGAGTAACGGGTAAAAACCTTGGTTGGTAGAGCAAGGTTTTTTGCGTGGTGGTGAGTAGGGCTTGCAAGGCTCTGAGCTGTTGCAGAGGGATGCATTATTTCTGGATGTGGCCCCTGAGAGGGCACATTACCAGCTTGATGGGCCATGACTTGAGGTTTAACAGCCTCAGCACCCAAGACGCGGCAGATGCCTTAATAAAAGGCATCTTGTGGATGGGGCTGAGATTATATTGTCAGGGAATCTGCATAAATCTCCAATGCATCAGTCCTGCTGCCAGCTGGGAGGGAGAGAAGAACTGAGGCGATCTAAGTTTCTCCTTTTTGGTGCATCTCCAGTTTATTTTTTGGCTTTTCACTGAGTTTCAGTAATTTGTGTGTGAGTACTTTTAAGGCTCTCCAGGGCAAAGCTAAGGAATTTATTTTAAAGGTCTAATCTCTTTGTCTTTGCCCTGGAAGGAATTAAGGGCGTTCTCACTAGGCCTCTCATCAAGGTGCATGATGTCATTCACAGAAATCAGGAGCTGTCTCTTAAACGTGTTCTTAGCTGTCCCTAACTGAGCACATGCTTTCACTTTGTCTTGGAGCAAAGGCCAACAACTGAGTTTAAGCCCGTCAGAAAGGGTTTAATCTGACCTGGGTGACTGTGCATCAAGAAGCACTCACACTGTAAGGGCTGTAAGTGGATAAGGAAATTTTTTCTTCGCTGTTTCTTGCTACCTTCTGTCCCTCTGCACATTCCTCACTGTGAGCATAGCTGGCATAAACACACACGAATCCATCATTTTTACTTATGCACTTGGCATGCAAGCAAGATGAACTTGAAGTGCAGAGATCAGGAACTCAAATGTGTGCAGGAAACTCATCCCTCTAGAACAGCTAGCCTAAGACAGGTTATTCTGCAATTTGTTAAATTTCAGACTGAGGTTCTTAGAAACACAGCCACTCTTAGCAGTCAGCCTGGCAGTGGAGCAAACACCTGGTGTAGAGTAGACAGATGCTGTTTCTGGGGATCCGGGCTTGGGACAGACCTGGAGACTAGTGAGGTGACAGGTATCTGCACAGAGAAGATAAAATTGTTATGGGAGATGTAAATAGTGTGTTATCTACTTTGTGAAAACACAAATGTGAAAAATAAACTGGGGGGAAGAGAACAAAAGGTATGTACTGTGTGTTAATTAAGACTGGTAATATTAACAGAATATTAATGATGATAGGATAAAAGAAGAGTTCATCTGAAATGTTAATATGAAGCATGACTTGATCAAAGTTACTAAATATAAATTCTGTATTTGATTAATCACTTTTTGTTGTTGTATATTTTTGGATTATTTTTAGCAACTTTCCTACCTCTGAAAAAGTAATTATGATTGGGTATCAGTGAGTAGTATTAGTAACTGGAAAGCGGATGATGCAACAGAGAGATTATGCAGGAATAGCTGCTCGTGTTTGTTTTGTTTGACCACAAAGAAACAAGAATTTAAATTTAAGCCGTCATGGTCAGACCAGGCAATGTTGGTTGCTAGACTGTAACTATAGAGGGAGCCTGTACTCCATCTAGGGAAACATGCCCTGTTGTGCACTGAATCGAGAAAAAAATATGTGTACTTCTACTGGCATGACAACCTGAACCCCCTGGGTGACATCCAAACTTATGTAATTGCAAGACCTAGATGACATTAATCATTCAACCACAAATTGAGTTTCAAGATAAAGAAGTATTTGTCTTTCTTTCAGCAAATACACCATTCTTGAATACATAATCATTTCAACTGTTTGCTGGGCTTTGGGAGAAAAAGTAAGCACAATGTAGAAGACAGAATATGCTGGGGGGGGGAAAAAACCAACCCATCTGCCCAGTGCAATGTGTTTAGTTTTAGTGAACAACACTTTCTTTCTGATTTTAAAAATAACTTTACTTTTCCTTTGAGACTGCTCAACTGCTTTAATGCTTTTCATCTCTATGCACTTAGAAATCCCACAATGGATATTTATATAGTTGAGGCCCTAATTTTAATATTTTGCTTGAATTTAAGCATTAAAGAAAGCCTATAAGACTAATACCCAAGAAGCTGTATGCAGTATGAAAGCAGAACTTCATCTGTGTTGTTTGGATTCCATATAAAGATGTTTCTTTTAAAAAAAAGAGTAATGACCTTCTTGTACAACTGTCCGTCTCCCTCAGTCTGGGGTCATATAACTGGAGGTAAGAGAAGCAGGTGCATATGACAAAGAGGATGTAAAAGCGGAAAATAGATGTTTATCTTGGAGAATTCAGCACTCTGTTAAAGGTATTCAGAAAAGATTCAAAATCAAAGCAGCCTTCCTTAATAACGTTGCCATTGAGCGGTAGCTGGCATACAAAACTGTTCTGATAGTGGTGCAAGTTTGCCTGTTCACTCTGCAAGACAGCAAACTCTTCCAGTTGAGACGGCGTACTTTTTTAATACTACAGATTGTGTTTCAACATTCATATGTTCTCAACTCTACAGATAAAATTGGAAATTTGAACATAAAGTTTCCACTAGTGTCAGAATGATAGAGATTAATTTGGGGAGGGAAACTACTTAGACTTTGAGGTTTCAAGCAGCCTCTAACTTGTGACATAATTTCCTGAAGCATCAAGGTACTGGTATTTTCATAATTTTTCTATAATATCTGTTTCTTGGATAGAAATTATGATATTCCTATTTGCTTCAAAGATGCCAAAATTAATGAGTAACAAACTAATAAAGTAGAGACCTGAATGTCAACAATGCCTGTACGGTAACAGTTCTGAGCTTGTGCCCGGTTCTCTGGACTTCATTGTGAGACTGTTCAATCTGCAGTAATGTGCAGAAACTATGAGATTATACCTTTCTAATTGGCAAAACTAATTGAATTCCTTAAGTTTCATTTTTCCTTTAAGCGGTATATTTCATTATGTATATCACATTGATTTTTAGATCATAGTTTTGGATGGGCATTGGTATAATTTAGTTACAGGAACTTATCAGAGACCAAAACAAAGCACATAATTTTATCATCTTTCCAGCCAAGTACCTGTCATGATGGCCATCCTTAACTTTCAACTTTCTGAAATGGTGGTTGTTATGAAAAGTACAACAGCTTACTTTTGCTTTGAAGCTTGTTCTGCTTGATTTTTCTTTTTTTTTTTTTTAAATCATATAGGCTGTGTATATTGCAATCCTGTTCAAGATTCCCACAAGCTTATGTCTTTATTTTAAAAATTGTTTTCCAATTCAAATTCCACAATTTTGCATAAATCTCTGGCAACCAGCAATTTAGTGAGTGTAGGGTCTGTTTGTTTTGCATATAGATCTGGGCTCTTGGTGAATTTTCACGGAACAGGATTCTGCAAAAATTGTGTGTAAACGTCTTTTGTAGGGTTGATAGAAAGTTTATGTACCAAAAGTATTTGGAGATAAGTCTTGGAGAGATTTGTTGGCAGATGTAGCTAAAGACCAAGCCATTTAGTTAGATGGAAAGTATAGTAATAAATGTATTGTTTTAGTCCCTTGACAAAACAGTGTTAACCCCTTGCTAGTCCCTAATTAAAATCTTATCTGGTAGGTGTAGAAACCACAGAAGGGTATAGAAAAAGCCGCATCACCATTGTAAGAGGAATGCTCTGTGGGAGAGGTGTTTCGAGTATAGACATTTGGAAGACAGTAGAGGACGTACTCTGAAACATGTTAATTTAAATGTACTGTTTCTGCTGAAAAGAGGAGTAGGATTGAAATCAGCATGCCTATTCAACATACAAAAACTTAAATTACAGGTGGTGTTACTGACAATTCAGGTCCATATGTTAAAATAATTTGGGGGAGGAACTGACTCTCTTTCGATGTTCTTTTCAAAAGGGATCCCAACATCCTGACACTGCTATAGCTCAAATGGTAATTAAAAGAAGTCCTGAAGCAGGAAAGAGATAAAACGTGCAGTGCATTTTTGTTCTCTTGCTGATACACGTGTAAATCTCATTTACGTTTCTCCAAGTTACTGAGTAAAATCTCTCACTAGTAAGATAGAGGATAAATGTGCTAACTTGCAACTCCTTGTTAGACCATAGTGATTTTCCAAAAGACTTATTAGATAAAACATTAAAATCTACATGTGCTATAATGTTGTGTGACTTCATTTAGTTAAAATAATTTTATGCTTAAAGATAATCGAGCATAACACTTTTTGATATAAAGCAGAGTAGCAAATGTCAGTTATGTAGGGCTGCATCACTTTGTCATGCAAGTTCTTAAGATTCCTGCTGGAGAGGAACAGGTTTTCACTGCCTATATTTCCAATAAAAATAAATCTAATATTCATAAGGGATTAAATGCTAGTCAATTAGAGGGATCTACTTAGGGCTGTTGATATCTTCTTACTGCCATTCACTTTGTGATCTGCCATTCTAAGTATGAAAAGAGAAGAAAGAAACCTTCTGTTGAAGGTTATTTTTTACAGTTCATGCTACAGTGGGGGTGAGGAGTGTGGCAAATTAAGATCTAAAATGTCCCTGAAAGGAGAAATTACTAAAATATCAATGCGTTAGTCAACACATGTGTGAGATTACGAACAGTCTAAGGAGTAGAAAGGTCTTTCTAGAGAGAAAGCAATGAAATATCTATTTTGTGTGTGCCACTATGTTGGCTCTTTGTTTAGCTGGAATAAATCTGTATGAAATGGCATCATTTAAAGTACTACATAATCTCTGGGAGTTGATGATGAATTTTTAATTTGAGAAAGACTGGCTTTTTACAAAATAAGCCTCATGATCTAAGATGTAATGACTACAAATTGCTGTTTTAAATGCCAAGGCTGTGGCTTCATTATTTTTTGCACATTAAATAATGATTTTAATAAAAGTCTAGAGTTCATGTTCTTTTCTGAAAGCTATTACCTCTCAGCTACTGGCATATACCTCTTTGTCTAGAGGGCAAAGTGAACAACATCTCATATTTTTCTTAGGCACTATATGAAAGCATTAATTTCCTTCTGATGCTTTGATGGAACCCCAGTGCTGTGGGGCAAGTTAATGCAAAACGATCACATTTTCACTCATAATCAATATAGCTGTATGACAGTGGGCATCTATATTTCATTTCAGCATTCAGTAAAGCCGAATGACGTGTGGATTTTCTGTAAAAGGATTCTTTTGAGAAGCAGGGATGGAAATAGCATTTTTAGCAGGAGGCTGGGTCACTTGGTTATTACTGCAGTTGCCTCCCAGCAAAGAAAGATCTTGATGTGTTTCACTACACATACACCTTTTCCTTTATCACTTACCTGTTGCATTTGAATAAATCAGATACTTGCCATTTTACTTAAGAAAAGAAAATAACTAGTGATTGATTTCTTGTTGAGTTTTTGGTGGAATTATTTTTTCCATTTCAGTTGCTCTGTCTGATCTTTGGCTTCTTACACCAGGGTGGTAGAAGCAAAAGCTGCTAAAGACCAACACAGGCCTTGTTCATTATTGAGAGGAGAAAGATGGGAGGAAAGAAAAACATACTTTGAGACAGAAGTTAAAGCACTCATTTGTGTGATTCTAAAGTTTTTAGGTGACCAGACATAGAAGTTTGAATATTTGCATATTAATATGGAAAGTAGTTTATATATTGGAGAGTTAACTTGTGTTAGAAATCTGCTATAATAATTCCTGTTGTTCCACAAACCAAAAAAATACATGATTAATACTTGCCTTGCCAAGTGCTGCACTTCTGATGAAAAGAAACTAACTTTTGTTTACTGATAGTTTGAATACTGCTCCAAAGGTTTGCAGAGGCACCAAACAACACTCCAAACTCACACTCCAAACAGCATAATGTTCTTATGTGAGGTGTTTTGAAACAGCTTCCCAGGCACAGGACATCAGAGATTAAAACCATTTTGAAAGAGAGTTGTATTGGTTTTGCAGGGCAAGGTTTTGGTAGAGGGTAGGCTACAGAGGTGGCTTCCGAGAGAAGCTGCTAGAAGCTTCCCTTGTGTCCAATAGAGCTAATGCCAGCTGGCCTGAAGAGAGGACTACTGCTGACCAAGACCAAGCCAATTAGCAGCAGTAGTAGCTCCTCTGTGATAATATATTTAAGGGGATGGGATGGGACACACATGAAACCTGTGGAGCAACAGCCAGAGAGAGGAGTGAGAATATATGAGAGAAACAACTATGCAGACACTGAGGTCAGCGAAGGAGAGGGAGGATCTGGAGCAGAGGCTCCACTGCAGCCCATGCTGGAGACCATGGTGAGGCAGGCTGTCCCCCTGCAACACATGAAGGTTAATAGTGGAGCCGATATCCACCTGCAGCCTGTGGAGGACCTCACACTGGAGCAGGTGCATGGCCGAAGGAGGCTGTGACCCCATGGGAAGCCCACACTGGAGCAAGGTCCTGGCAGGACCAGTGGACCTGTAGAGAGATGAGCCCATGCTGGAGCAGGCTTGCTGGCAGGACTTGTGACCCCTTGAGTCATGCTGGAGCACTCTGTTCCTGAAGGACTGTACCCCATGGAAAGGACCCATGCTAGAGCAGTTTGTGCAGAACTGCAGCCCGTGGGAAGGAGTCATGTTGGAGAAGTTTGTGGAAGTCAGTTTCTTGTGGGACAGAACCCACTCTGGAGTAGGGGAAGAGTATGAGTCCTCCCCTAAGGACGAAGGTGCTGCAGAGACAACATATGATAAATTGACCACAACTCCTGTCCCTCTGTGGCACTGAGGGGTAGGAGGTAGAGAATTCAGGAGTAAAGTTGAGCCTGGGAAGAAAGGAGGGGTGGAGTGGAGGAAGGGGTTTTAAGATTTGGTTTTTATTTCTCATTAGCCTACTCTGATTTGATTGGTAATAAATTAAGCTAATTTTCCCAGGTTGAGTCTGTTTTGCCTGTGATGGTAACTGGTGAGTGATCTCTCCCTGGCCTTATCTTGAGCTATGAGCTTTTTGTTATATTTTCTCTCCCTTGTCCAGCTGAAGGAGGGGAGTGAGAAACTGGTTTTGGTGCACCTGGTGTCCAACCAGAGTCAGTCCATGACAAGAGTTTAGTATTACATTTGAAAAATATGAAGCAAAAAATATCAGATTTCCTGTGCCTCAGCCCCAGTTGCTAACAGTAGATCGTATGTAGTAGATTGTTCTTATTATCAAGTGGCCAAGATTCAGAATATGTTAATATATATTTTAATCCCTCAGGAGAGATAGAGGAAGCATCTCTTCAAGGACAGAAAATATTAGGTCTTTGATGGGATAGAAATAATTTTCAGTACTAGAGTGGGTTAAACTGAAGTTGTTTAAATTTTTTTATGCACTTAAATTACAGGCAGTCAGTTGTAAAACTTCTGCTCCTATGTTGGTTGGAAGATCCTCCTTCAGATAACTTAATATGAATGGGAGGCTGATCTCCTGAAGTTCTCCTATCAAATATGTAACGGGAGGCAAATGAACAGAAAAATTAAGTTTAAAAATGGAAAAGGTGTTTGAGTTATAAAAATGACGTTATTTTTCCATCAGTTGCCAGAGATGTGGAATTTCAACCTCGCCCTTAACTGAACTGCTCTGATATGGCAACTGACCATGAAGAACATCCATGAACTAATTGCGGTTTCTAGCCTCTTTTTGGCAGCAGTGATACTTACTGAAGCCTTATTTTAGGACAGTTGGTGTAGTCGCTTTTTTTTTAGTAATACAATGATAAACTGTCAAATTTTTTCAATTGGAGATAATTTTTTTTGTTTTATCATTTCAGTAAAAAGTTATAAATGGAAAATATTGACCTAAATCTAAGAAGTCAAACAACAGCAGATGTCAGAAATCATGTAATTATAATCCTCTGATGAGAACATTGTGAAATACGTTAAGGAGGATTAGCTTTACTTTAAAAGTTCTATTTCTGGCAAGAAACTGACAGTGCCAAAATTCTCTGAATTCTTGTTTCTTCACAGCATTGGTGTATAAGATGATTCTAAATTACAGTATTATGCAAAGACTTGTGGGGGTTGGTAGCTGAGTGAAAAGGAAAACACAACTTTGTTCAGCTTTAGAATTCTGGGAAAACTAGCCCACCTGCAGCTCACATGAAAAATCAGGTATCGAAAAGCCCATTTTTGACTAGCTATATGTAATTGGGACCTTAAACTTGCCTTGCAGCCAGATTGATACCTGTTGCTGCAGCTGTCTGTGAAGTTGCTTCTCCTTCTGCTACCTGGAGTTCTGAGCAGATTTTATGGATTATCCCAAACATACCACAGCCGATTAGTCTTGAAACAACATGTGTGATATTTTTGCCTTGTAAAGGTGCCATAGGACCAGGCAATCTGAGATGGGTCCGACAGGCACAGAGATGTGCATGGCTTTACCAATGGACTGGCAGATGCTTTCACATGAAGTGGTGTTTGTAAATTCTGTCCCTTCTTCAGAATGCTTCCACCTGCCAAAACAGCATGACCTTCCTGTTGTCTGGACTGTGTGTCAGCCAGCTGTGTCCTATTCTGGCCTTTCTTTCTGCCAGAATAATGAAACAGCTTTTTTTGAGGCCAGACAAAAAGAAGCCTTAAAACCTCATTCTTGTCAGAATATTGATGGTTTTCTACTATGTTATAACATGCTCTACATTCGTTTGCCTCATTTAAGTAGTAAAGAAGCGATGTGACAAGCTTTCAGCCTTATGAGATATGATAGATTAGGCACCCTCACATTTAAAAATAAATAAATAGATTTTAAAATTCTTGACAGCAGGTTGCAGAATTGTTTTTTATTCTGCAGTATCTGGAGGTCTAGCACTGTTATCAAATGCAGATGACCGCTGGTTTGTGATCCTGAAGACATAATTATTTGTTGGATGCCATCTGCAAGTATGGCTAAATCTTTCAACGGCTGTCAGACACATCTAACTCTTGTTAACTACATGTTGAAGAATATGAGATCACTTAGTTGTTAAAGGTTGCTTTCCGTGTTCTCAACTACATTCATGTTGTTAGTAGTTTCTTAAAGTAAGGAGCCAAAAAGATTCTTAAGCCAGAAAAGAAGGAGCTGAAACATTCCACACTGAATTTTTTGGTAATTTTACATTTTTGTTTCTGCAAATAACACATAGAAGCCCTCCAGTCCAGTGTTCTCCGGAATCCAACATGTAACAAAGAAAGTCCTTCATTTTTTTTCTAGAACCCACGAATTGTGTGTATCAAAACAGCAAGATTATTATCACAAGCTACTCTAACAGAGAAAAGACTGGTTGTAAAAATTATAGAAGGAGAGGTGAAAGGCTGATATCAACAACATATTTTGAGCAATCATATACAGAATGAGCAGAGTTCAGATGCTAAGGTACACAAAAGCAATGTTATCCATAGGAAATTATTGGGAAACCATCCTTGTTCTGTGAGCTGGGTGCTGCCTTTGGGTTTTGAAGATCTGCACCATCGTCGAAAGATATGTTTTTTTTGCTTGACAGCTTTACTTTTGTTCCACAGAACAGTGTAGAACAAAAGAGAGTTCCACAAACTCTCAACTAACAGCCAGTGGTAGAAGGAAGCCAGCGTTGTCTAGGGTTAGGAGACAGAAAAGGCCTTTGGTCAGTTACGATACTGTTCTGCTCCTATAAACATACTTTGCGGCACGAGTAAACAGGTGTGTTAAATAGTGCCAGTGTTTGGTTCATATTCATACTGTGAAGAAGCTGCAGTTGTACTTCTGGTTTGCACTGCTTAACTTTCTACATAAATGAAAACTAAAATCACATTTGAGTCTTCTGACTAATGTTTTTGGAATGACTAGATGTAGATGAATGAAGATATAGTGTGTAGATTAATTTTGCATGTCACTCCACTTCTGTGGGGGGGTTCTCTTTGTAAATGCTTCTGTTCCTCATGCCCTGGGCAAGTAGCTCCCTCAAGCTGGACAGAGGGCAGAAGAGAAAGAGCCCTATGCTCTTTGCACGCTTTTTGGTATTATTCATCATCAGTGTCTTAAGATGCTGCTAGTCAGTACCTGCACCGACCTGAGGAGCAGAAATTTTCAGTACTACTGTAATTTCTTATGTTTTTGTGTCTGTGCTATTGGCCTTGGTCTGCTGTGGTATGCAATATATTCCACCTTTCAGATGGGTAAATTTGGCAGCTGTCTGTGGTAGCAGACTACTGAGGATAGGAAAAAAAATGCCTGGTCAAGAAAGAGCCTGGCCTAAGCCAGCGACTGCTGTCAGCTATGTCTCCTCTCCTTCGTTTGGTTGTTGAAGAACTGGGGTGTTCTCTCCAGTATTCTGCAAACTCCTCTGCCAGTGGAGTTATTTTTGTCTCCACTCTAGGCGATGTCATGGTTTAACTTTAGCAGTACTGATGGGTTTGCCTTGCGTCACTTACAGCAGTGATGACTAAGGCAAGCTTTGCGTATTGTGAAGAAGGTAAATGTAACATTTATTTAATTTTCTTCTGGAAAAATGATGGTCTTTATTCTTAACCCCGTGTGCCCTCTGTTGGGGCCACATACTGTACTTGTGAGTATTTTCAAGTTCAGAGACCCGTTTAGCTGCTCTGAGTGCACACTGGAAGAGTTAATTTCATTAAAACGGTGGTTTAACCTGTTTTCCCCTAGATATCCATGTACTTTGTTACAAAAGGTGTAGGAGCTAGTCAGCGACATGTTCTGGTTCTGCTCTGTAACTTTGAGGAACTCTGAGATGAAGTTTCTTTGGCTGTTAAATGATGATAATATTTATTCACTTATACTATAAAACGTCAGAACTGATTCAAATTTATTATTAACACAAATACTGTTACTGTAAGAGAACTCTTGCATTATTGAATATACTGTAGCTGACAGGATTGCACTGGTGTAATGAAGCAGCCTGTGAAAGCAGATGAAACTGTAACATTGTGAATGTGTAGAAAATCCTTAAGCATCCCCTCAATTGTGAAACTGTTGTCTCCTACAGCACCATACATTAATGAACTTCATCTTGAAATCCATTGTACTCTTCCTGTTTCTTAATTTTATTTCTTCTTCATGCATCTTTGCACACTAGTCATGATTTGAAACAGCTTTTGGGGATTTACGTGAGCTTTTGTCTTTTGGAGAACTTACAGAGGTCCTCCTTTGTTCTCTTTTTTGGTCTCCTCCCTCTTTCCCTCTCTAGATCTCTCCTCTTTATTTCCAGTAGTGAAGCCTCCCCCTTCCTCCCTTCCCCTCCTATCCCTGTTCCAGTTCCTTTGGACTAGTAACACCCTTGTACCTGGGACTCATATCCTATCTGTATCCTTGACTTGTGGACATTTTCTTACAGTCGTAAATCACACTTAAAAAGTTTTATCCACCACTACCCACAGATCACTCTGTGTTCTGCAGTGTATTATTACTGAATATATAAATAAGGGAATAAATCATTGGTTTCTGACTTGCAAAGAATATGCCATGGCATATGAAAATATATCAATTTTTAATTCATTTCTGAAGGTGACCCAGAAGCAAATAATCACGATGCAAGTAAAGTAGAAATACGCATATAATAAATACAGTCTCTGATGAAGAATTATATTTTAAGAGCATCTGCAGGATTTATGATTTCATATTTATAATTTGCATATGTTCCATATTTGTTTTGAATTTAATATGCAGTAATTTCATAGTCATGTAAATAAATTCAGTGGGTACTGCTGCCATCTCCTGGTCAATATCTAAATTAAACACAGAGCTCAAAAATTAAATCTGACATTTAAGTGAGGTTTTCAACAGTTTCATTGCTAAAGCTGAATTTAAAATTCCCAAACGCTTCAGCTTTTTATTATAGGACCCTAGGTACTGGACAGATTCATATTTGTGGTTAGATTCACTTGAATTTAACATGAAAGACTGGCAAGAATTAATTATTTATATATTTTTTTAATATGACGAACTTCCGTGGAAATATTAAGGCCCATTACCTGTAAATATATGCACTTCTAGATTTTGAAATTAAATTTTTTTTATTGTACTTTGCAGTTGTGAAAACGAAGGCCATCTGGTGCCTGGTGGGACCTTTCCCAAGTAAATTTATGATCTGTAGTAATTTCTCTTCTTTTTTCTTCTTCCACAACCAATGGGCTTATTCCCTTTACTTCCTTCTACCAACACTTGTGCTTAAGAAAAGTTAGCAGGGTAAGATCCATTTAATCATCGATACACAGTTTGAGTATGACCTGATTGAGCTTCCCTGGTAATCTGTCTGTGATCGTTATTTGTAATAAAGTGACTTTCGGCTTCGTAGTGAATGCCACCGGCCTAAATTAATGTTACCAAAAGCTATGTCTTAGCTGGGTGTTTTCAAGCGTGCCTAAAACATGTTAAATCTCAGAAAACTTATATGAAACAGGTATGTTTGTCATATTTCCCTTAAACCCTATAGAAGTAGAAAATTATGCAAAACTAAGACATCCTCCCTCTTTCTCCTTGTCTTTTAGTAGGTTTACTTCATTTTAAATACAGAATGTGAAAACACCTCATAAAAAAATCGTCACAGTTCTTATGCTAATTTCATTTACACAGTCTGTTTTTAGCTGTGGTCTAAGCTGGTGGATGTGTGCAGGGTCTCAGAACTAGCACTGCTATCAATCTTTAATTGCTTATTCCTGTGAACTTTAACAAGTTCATTTGTAACACTTATTGTTGCAGTGGTATTTAATGTCTTCCTTTGCAACATAGTTAGGCTGACTAACTTTTAATGTTAAGTGGTTTATTGACCAAATGAGAGAAAAAACTGAAATTTTGCCTTTGTAGCATTGCTTTTAAATTCAGCAGAGTCACTGTGCTATGTTTTGGTCGCAAGTTTATGGACAGCATTGAATTGTCTGGTCATTCTGAAACTCCTAAAAGAAACTCCGTGCACAGGGAGGAGTGACCAAAGGAAATGCAAATTCCCTTGTAATGTTTAGTTGCTAGAGTAAAGGCACACGATTTAACCAACTTTTATGATTGTATCTCATACAAAAGCTAAGCTGATCAGACAGCTTCTAACTTCACTATTTTTTCTCAATTTTAGGAATATGACCAGAAAAATAGCTGATAGTATAAATAGTAGTAGAAAAAGAATAAACTTATCTGAAGAAGGGAAGAGAAAAAGGAAAGAGCAAGGTGGTAAAAAATCTAGTAGATATTGTGAATTTGATTAAATGCCAAACTGAACTTAAGATTGTTCGTAGCTTCTGTGCTTTCGCTTCAACATAACAATATTGTTGCCATAGACCAAAACCCACATCATTGTTTTAAAACTCATCCAATTTTGAGTAGTAGGAACAACATAAAAGGTTAAAAAGCAATTACATAAATGTAGATGGAAAATACGACTTTCCTTTCCAGTTACAAGATTCTGGGGGTGCTGTGGAATTCTTGCTCAAGCTCTCCATTTCTCCCTTTTTTGTGATGCTAGGCATAAGAAAAAAAATTCCCACAGAGATTTCCCCTCCTCAGAATAACTTGCCAATACGGGTACCGTGCAGAATGGCAAGTATTCAGTCCCACTCTGAGCAACCCTTCAGAGTCGGGATTGCCTCGCTACAGATTAAGAGACAATATTTATGTATGTCTTCAGGCAAAAAATAACGTGTGTGTGTTTGTAAATATTTCCTATCTGACTGTCTGCACAAGCCAGATTTCCTGTTTAGCAGTCACCTGGAATGTTTTGGGTGGACCCAATAAGCTGGTCTCAACAGGGCTTTTTCTATTCGTTTCCAAAGAAATTAATCCATTCAGATCTTGAGCTTCTAGTAACAAAGATTATCTTCTTTCAGTGAGATTGTGCTGTGCCAGCTGTAACAATTTGAATACTGCCAAACTCTGCTGTTCACTTGAAATTTGTGGAAAAAGTTCTGTTTCAGAAAGAAAAAAAAGTTTGTAACTAAACTCATCAGACCCAACATAAATCTTTATTGAAAATTAGCATTTATTTGTTTGTTAAAGCTCATGAAGCTTGGTCCTGAAAATACTCCTTAAATAAGAAATAAGTGTAGATATGTAGTCTTTGAAAATAATGTGGGAAGGCTGATTTAAGGAGAGAAGTTGAGTATGAAGCGCTGATGTCAAAAGAGGTACTGATGGGGAGTGATGATTTGCAGTCAAACTTGAAGTAGTTGGGGAGACACATGGAATGCCAATTGGGCTGCCCCAGCGCGCACTGCTGCGTGGAGAGGTCCCATCTGGAAAAAAGCCTGTCGCCTGTGGTTGCATTTGTTGAGGATGAAGATATATGACTTTATTTCAGATTTTAAGGAGAACATTTTGAGGGGAGTGAGGGAATTAAACAGTGGAGTCTAGAGAACGAGTTAGGACAGAGTAGCCTTGTGGTGTTTGGACTTCAACCTCCCTGAACTGCTATGCATGATTTCTATGAGGACAGGAGAAGATTTGAGGAGTAGGAGATTATGTAATCGTTTTCCACAACTAGAGCTGTATTTCTCCAGATGAGTCAAGACACACTAGCATGTTGCTTAGTAGATGTATAATGGCTTTTATTATTGAAAGTATTGCTGTAAACAGCTGAATGAAAAATACAAAGAATGAGTACTGTCTCATTTAATTAGAGTTTAGACTTTCTGAATCGGTAGCAACCTAACTATCTCAGCTTGGTCATGTGAATATACTGTGTCTGGATGCAGCATCTTTGCCATGGAGCTGATGCTTTGTTTGCTTAAAAGACAGGAAAGATTTCACTGCATTTTTGTGAGGATGAAAATAATGTCATCAAGACCAAAGAAGAAAAAAAAAAGTATTAAAAAATGAATTTAATCTAAATTCTGTAGTCTCATTTAGTTTTTAATTAGACTTCACTCTCTTCCATCATCTCTTTTGTAGCGCTGCTGGACTACCAAGCGCAGCTTTGGTTAGTATTTTCCCTCAGAGGTTGATTATATTTCTTTGCTTGTGAGGTAGATTATTCTTGCATATGAAGTGCTTCATGAAGCTCTCTACATCCTTGCCATTCACATGCTTTCAGGAGAATGTGTCTGCTGGACTGTCCTCACATAAGTGGTGTGCGAGGTACAGGTGTTGCCCTCTGAGAAGAGGAGCTGCGGCAGGACACCTGCAATGGGGCATCCTGCCTAGGCCGGCACATATGGAACAGGATGAAGAAATAAATAATTTGGCTACGAAAAAATTGGCTTCAGAAGCAGTGTTTCTGTATCAGTGTGAGGCTGTGCCAGAGCCAAGTGGCCTCGGTTTTGGGCCCTGATGTAGTTTTGCTATGCCATGCTGCTGCTGTCCTGTGTAGCTGTACCAGTCTGCTCCAAATTGGATCAGTGATCTCTGCACTGCAGTCCTTTGGATCTTATAAATGTGTCCCAAAATCTCCTCCTTGCCTTATGGTATTGATAAAATGAATTACTGACCCCAATTGACTGATTTTATGTAGTGGAACACAGCACTTCTAGTTAGTCTAGCTATGCTGCAGAAATGAAAAGTATCTTTACTTGCTTACATGATAACTTTCAAATTTAACATTGTAGTAACAAAAGTCCTTTTAATTCTTTCCTTTAGATAAAGATTTTAGTTACGCACAGCTAAATACGAGTTCCTAGCCCTGCTGGGTGTCTTAAATAATCTGCTTTCTGAGACAGAAACCACTTTTCTCCAAAGAACTGCTATTGCACTGAAATGTTCAGCAGGTGAAGGAATAATTATTTAATCAAATGTACAGCTAAGGTTTCTGTTGCCCAGATCCCCCAAACAATCTGTAGTTGAGGGGCTAATTGTGTTTGTGTTCTACAAACATATCAAATCTGTAAGAAACAAAATTATTAAAAAGCTTTGAGGGAAGTGGGTAAATTTTGATTTCATTCCACCAGAGGAGAATCCTATAAACTTAAAGGAATTTCATATATTCATGGCAAGTGTGACTTTAACCCATGGTTTTTAATGCTTTTTTCAGTAACACTTGAAGACATCTTGTATGATTGGAGTCTTGCATTTGCACGCCCTGTGGTGGTATGCATAATTGACTAATGATGTCTGTAATTTGCCTGTGTGATTAATTCATTTGAAGCTATAAATATTCTATATTAAATTATGCAGAAAGTCAGCAAGTTTTTAACCAATTTATTGAAATAAAAAATAATTTCTGCGTTTTCCTTTTTTGTTCACCAAACCAAGAATTAAAAGAAGTCAAATGTTATTTTAATAGCAAAACAATATAACAGTTGTAAATAATATAGGTACAGAGTTTTCCTTTAATATGAATGTCAGAAGAAGGAAATTTGCTTTTATTGTTGACTTTTAAAGCTTTATTCTATTAATATTTTTACAAAATAGCTTATGTTGTGAACCCAACAGAGAACACGAGTTTTGTGGCATCTGTTTTGGGTGTTTTTATGAATTCTGTATGAAACAAGCAAAATACAATTTGTCTTTTCTTTCACTCTAATGTGAAACTAAGTATTTTCTCTTTCTCAGAATGAAAAAAAAAAAATCTAAAAACTATCAATGAAATGCTTAGAATACTGTTTCGTGAAACCCAATTTTTCATTGTTTATTTAGTGGACTGACACGTTTTACTTTTCTCTGGTTTGGCTTGAGTTTACCGAAGCAACTTACAACAATGTAGAGGGTAAAGTTTAGTGGGATGACTTGGTTTTACACGTGTTTAGTTATTATAGGACACCTTGATGCCTGATCTAGCAAAACCTATGTATATTCCAGACAAACATGGGGGAATGGAGAGAGGAAGAAAAAAGAAAATCATGTTTTATACATACCTCTTTATTCTTTAAACAAATAAACAGTTGAGAAGACAAATCCTGTTGTGATAGCTTTGAAGAGATGCAAAGATTAATGAACTTACACCAGGAAGAAAAAGGTAGCCTGATTAAATCTGGAGAAATATTTTCCTGTCCTTCCTCACTGTGTGATCAGTCACACGGAGTAGGATTCTTGAAGTGCATTAAGACAGAGCCATTGATACTTGTTCTGACTTTTATCTGGGAAATTTGAGGGTATCTTGCTACTGTAACCTAAAGGGAGCAATTTCTTAGTATTTTGTATCAGGAGCATCATTTCCAAGCACATCTATATGCAGTCCATGGTCAGGACTCAAGACTGTGCTCTCATGTATTTCAGTTCCTCTTAAATAACTTTTTTGAAGACCTCCATGGCGTCACAGGGATGAGTTTTCAATAAGAATGAGATTTCACACTCAATAATACAGCCTTATATTTTTTTAGCCACAAACATATTTTAATATTCGTTATTTATTGGTTTGAATCTCCTGAAGGACAAAAAGGAATGAAAGCAGTACTGAAGTTGAGAATGCAGATGTTTAGAGTGTTTAGAATTTCTGGGTACCATGTTGTCTGTGTGATAAGAAAAGGTCGTCTTGCCTGTGGCCTGGGAAATGTTGCAGTGACTAAACCATAAATATACTGGTGCTGACTGCCAACAGGCTGTACAGCTGGAGGATAGAGGAACAGTCTCCAGATGAGGCTGGCAACATAATCAGGAATAAGCAGATATTTCTGATACCTGAAACGTGAATAGGTCAAGAGCAACAATTAAGCTGTGAGTTCCCTCTTCCATCTGCTTGTAACTTCCAGATTTCAAATAAACCGAAAAGTGGTGTTGAAGGCATCTTTGGACTAAAGATTCCCCCTCCATTCCGGGGGGAGGCAGTAGGGAGGAGAGGAAATGAGTGCTGTTAGAATTGCTACAGAGCTATGTGGGAATCGGCTGTATTATGGCTGGATATTAAAGGATAATTCAGCTGTGGGAGATTTCTGTCTGTATACTGAAGTAAGATGCTATATTTGAACATGCAATTTATAGAAGGATTTGCTAATCTTCAAAAATACAAACTGGAAAAATTATTCTCTGAACTGTTTGAAAGCTCATGATGTTTGCCATAAAGCTTTCAGATTAAGCCCATGTCTACCTTACGTGTTAAACGAATGGCACTATTAGGAGCTGCAACAGTATGACATTAGAAAAATTACAGCGCTAATTGGCACCGCTTTTACAGACCTTAATATTGCTACTTTAAGTTCTCATTGTTCACCTAACAGTTACATTACAAATCTCCTGATGAATAGCTTTCTGAACAGAATTGTCAGATTCAGCTTTGACAGTTCATTTAATTTAATGGGTGTGTAATTCAGATAGGTTAACTCCAGGATGAAAGGGTCATCCTGAGAGTGTCTGCAAAAGAAAACAAAGTAATTCCTTGTATCTCTGATGAAGTGAGTCAAAAGATTTTCATATCTATGGTTGCTTAATCAGGAAAAACATATGCAAACTGCAGGTTTGACATCCATATGTATTGTCCATTAAATATAAGAATAACTTATAGAAGGCTACTTATAGAAGTAGCCATTGTTGCACAATAAATTAAAAATAAATTAAAGTATGTAGTCTTAAAAAGAGTGCATTTCCAAAAAATTGGAAATCCTAATTTAAATCTTGTTTTAATAGAGCAGGAACTGGATTAACTAGCATATAATTCATGATGTATTCTTAATACTGTATAACCCAATAAATGATCATGAAACTGAATCAGTAAATGTATCTGTTGTGCATTGAATGACAATACTGTAGAGTGTGATCCTATCATAAACTAAAGCAAGAAAAATACTCTGAATGTCAAATCAAAAAAATTTAATTTAATTTATAATTTATTTATTTTTTTAATGACAGAGTAGCAATTTGTAGATTAACCGCAGTAACTTCACTTTCTTCTGAAAATGTAACTTTCAATAGATGTTTAACATACACTGCTGTATCTTATCCAAATTTTATTGGGAAATGACTGGGAAGATGTTGATGCTGTGAGAACTGTACCTGTCATCAAAAAAGGTGACAACAGAATGCTAGATGAGCCCCCCAAGGTACTCCTGTGTGCTTGTAAGGGAAAGCATCACCTCTTGCCATACTTTTGGTCCTCCTGACTGCACAAATGGGTTCAGCCCCCGTGATATTGTCAGAACACCAGGTTTGGCTTATTGTCCTCATTTAGTCTGTGGTGATGGAGCACAGGGCTGCCTCATGTATCCCCAGACAGCCCTGCTTACAGGGATATTTGTACATTATGTTTCTTCCTATTTCTTCACTTTCCTTTTTATGACCTTTGTATTTTCCTGTCTTTGCCTCAGTTTTCTCCCAGATAACCTGCCCATAGTTACTTTTCCTTCATTGGTGCTAGTTTTACTAAATCTATACCCAAATTTGATATTTCTGACACAATTGCCTAGGTTGTCTTGGCCTTATGGTATCACTGAAATGGTGACCTAGGTACTGTTGGTCATGCAGGACAACCTTCTAACGCTCCCCTCTTCGATTATCTGTGCGGCTTGAATGTTTCTCCTGTAAGACTCCCATAACAATTTGCAAAGACCAGCAACCCTTCCTGTTGCTGTCTGTAGCTTTTGTCAGCTTCTCATGTTGTGAGCTGTCATGTCCGTGAATTTTCTTATGCTATGTCCAGCAATTTTCCACACACTGTCTAATAGGCAAGGTCTCATCAGCAGCCTAGTCATCTGTGTGCAGCCCTAACACAAGGTCTTGGCCTGCATGACAATACCTACTGAGTAATATGTTTGCTTTGATAACATCATGAAGAATCAACTTAGTTTTTAATTTCTTCTATGTTCACTTTGATTTTGGGAATACCTAGTAGGTGAGGGTATGATTGATTATTACATGTACAATTTATATGTATGTACTAGAATATGCTAGAAAGAGCTTAAGAGAGGCCATTGCGTTTAGTTTTTATGGGGAAAACTCTGTATGTGCAATGGGACCAAATCCTGCAGCTGAAGCCAGTGTCCTCTGCGGCAGCGATGCCTGCATTTTGTAGCTATTTTCTATGCCTTCCTCTCCACTCCTAGCTTCCTGGGTGCAATTCACATGAGAGATTTGGCTCCCTCCTAGCCTGGTTCCATGCAGTAGAGAAGTTCACTGAAGGATGAGAGGACCAAATATCCAAAGGGTGAACTCTACTTAGGCAAGAAGACGGAAAAGCCCAAAATGTCAGTAGTCCAGGTCACAGATTTTATCCTTGAAAGCTGACAAACTCTACAGCGGTGGAATCTGCTTGGGGTTTTAGGCAGCTCGGAGTTTTTATTTCATCTACAGTGGTCAGTTTATGCTAGATTCAAAGTTTCAGAGATGTCTTTGACTTTGGGAACAAGATATCACCTGTCAAAAGCTAGAAGCTGAAACTCTTGAGAAATTCTGTGTGGGAACTCAATGCTACAGAAAATTCTGTTTCAATGCAAGAGCTGCAGTGGACCTGACTGTACTGACATGTGGTAATCTCCGAGTAAAACCATGTAGTGATGCTGTACCATTTCATAATGTATTACTACCACTGTTGTCTTCCTGACTGGTATGTTGTTCCTATTTATTTTAGTGTCGTATGTTGCTTTGTCTAGAGGGGTCTCTTGAGTCCCATTTTGAGGCATTGAACACTCATATCTGCTTTTAAAGTTAACTCTAAAGAAAAAATGAAATTATAGCTAATAAGGACATATTTAAAAGATAAAACCTCAAGCATGTGTAGATTTTGAACTTGAATGTATGGAGTAGTAAATGATTATTAATAATTTCAGAATAAAACTGAAGGAGTTAATTGCAAGGTAACCATTAGACCAGGCTCATGTATTCCACATCTCAGAAACAATGAATTAAATTATAGACTGATGTTTTAGGTGTCTTTTAAGTGCATGCATGCATAGGAATAGAAAATAGATTTTTAGGTTACAGAAGGTTTGGGGAACATGTGAGTTGGATGGAATTTAAATTTTAGTTGATGATCTGCAATTTCTACACTGTCTTCAAGAGATCTCTTATGAAGCCTGAAAAGGAACATTGTTTCTGAGAAGTGCTGTCAGTTCAGAGTTCAGCAGGATTACAGAATCAGGTCATCACTAAAACTTATCATACATCATTAATAATAGTTTTTGGTAATAGTGTGTCTTCAGAGGTACCAAAAATTCAGTGAACTCATACCACTTTTGCTAACATCTTCATTTCAGAAAGGGAAAAAAAAAAAAAAAAATGAAGATGTTTTATTTTTTAATTGATGGTCCTTTCTGTCATGTTTGGTTTTATGAATATACATGCACATATATATATAAATGCAACTTTAAGAGTATGTCTACTAGGAACATTAATGATGAAAAGTAACAGGAAATTTTACAGGAGTATGTGAATGTGTGGTTAAAGCATAGGAGACCATTTTCTAAGACTAAGCAGATTAGAAATTGCTACTTCAGTTTTTTAAGCTGTGGAGAAGTTTCCTCAGGCTCATGTAGAGAGCTATGGTACTGTAATTTTTGCTATTACACTCTATACATTTGTGTTAAGATAATTTTATTAAATAGGTGAGAAAAATTGGTATATTGGTACAATTTTTAAAGAATATTTTTCTTGTCATTTATCATTAAGAAAACCCACGAATAAACAATCAAAAAAACCCAACCCCTCCCCCCAAAACATCCCACCCACTTAGGGGGAAAAAAATGCAGATACTGTAGATTAATATTAGATGTTAGAATTACTGTCAATAAAGATAATAGGATGAGTTTTCATTCTCCAGAGCAATTTCTGTTATGCTAAAACCTAGAAATTCCGAGGGACTTAATTTTATAAGGATGCTGGCTGTGTTGCTAAAAGCATGTCATCCTCAATGACAGCTTACCAGTTAAAACATCTGTACGAAACAAAGACACTGAAACCTAAATCTGACTGTCAGAAGAATTTCTCTGCATAAAGTCTGATCAAATAGAAACAAGAACCTACTTCATGATGGTCACTTAACGCTTTGTCTTTATTAAAGCTTTTGTGAAAAAAAACCACTAGTCAATTTCCGTAGAAAAAGATGAGTGAATTCTTGAGTTTTCTGTGGAATCCATGAGGCTAATTCCATTATTTACGGAAAAATAAAAACAGCAAACATATTTTAGAACTTTTTGGAGCTAAGCTCTTATTTTGTCAATATGGCACAATGCAGTACTATATATATGAATATGCTTCATTTCTGGAGAATCTAATTCAGATTTTAAGTGGTGTATATAGGGAGAACTTTTTTCTATTGATGATTATATCTCTTTGAAAAACTAAACATGGATGTAAAAAAGCAAAGTGAAAAATACAAGGAAATGTGTGCAGGAGAGGGACATCTTTAATCTGAGGAAAAGGTGCCGACAGTTAAGGACAAGAGAGAAAGGTAGCAGTTTAAGAAAGTAACCTTAATGATCTAAGTCCTTCTAGTGTCTTATATATTAAAATCAGATAATTGAGAATGAATCCAAACTAAGTGTGCCAAAGCATGGAAATATAGGAATTTAACTTTACACTTTAATAGTGCTGTATAGTAGTTGTACAGCTTGGTATCTCTGATCTTAGATTAGACTGATTAAAGAAAAATACAATCCACTTTTTAAAATATATCCCTCACGATCTGTCTTTTTACTACATGTATTTTCCTACTGAAATGGTCTTTAGACAGTGCAGAAGTGTAAATAGTTAATAACTAGCATTACTAAAATAAAAGACATAGAAAAGTCTGTCATACGGTTAATTCTGTGCAAACTATAATTGCAAGATTTTAACACCACTTGTAATTACTTGAACATATGGTGAGAAATAGGTAATAAAACTGTTTTTTAATTGTGGTATAATGAGGTTCTGAATGGTATATATTATTTCCACTGGGATACCAAAAATTTAAAAAGTGAGAATGAGAGAAAGAAAGGGGATACAAAAAACCTACTGTAGCTTGGAGTTAGTTGTATCATTGAAATGAAAGAACACGGAATTTGAGAATACTTTATAATTAAAAAAAAAGAAAAAACAACCAACCTTCAGGTCATCTTTAGTTAAGGTAGTTGTGGTTGTACACGTTGGGTAGGGTTAGCCACTTGTTTCTTTTTTTTTCTTAATATTTTGCAAGCAAAGTTATTTAAGATAGCATATTTCCTTCTATTTTGAATATACGTAAATACAGAGAGACTTTCTTCTCTTGTGTTTGGCTACGTTGATGAATTGTGCTATAGTTAAACCTCAGATGGACCCTTCATACTTGACTCTTGCTCCAGCTTTCATGCAGTTTCTGTGCTAAGCCGGTAACTACCCCAGTGATTAGTCTCCAAAATCTTGTTACAGTCTTCTGTGCTCTACAAAGTACCTATTTACTGCTGCAAATCAGTAATAATTACCCAGCGTTGTTACTGAAGAGTTATGCTCCATTGGCTTACGGTTGGTTGTTCTTTACAAAAGTTCAACATATAGGATGCAAATAGATCTTCTGCCTCATCGTACTTTTTATATTTTCTCTTATTTGTTTTGGAAGTTATAAGACGGGTTTTTCAGTTATAGCCAAAATGCGAAGGGACATAAAGGACACATACATTCATGTATGTTTCTTCCCAAACGCTGAAATTTCCTGGTGGTACTTATCTGAACTCTAGGATAGAAATCATCTTTATTTTGCCTCTTCTGTACAAAATATGCAGTGAAGGCAGTGACTGTTGTAGCCTATGATACTCTTCAGTTCCTTGCTCTGAACCCGCATTGGTTTCTGTATCCAGCCAGTGCCTGGACCCTGAAGTGTGGTAGCTAAAATACTGATCAAGGGAATATTTTCCATTATAAAGTTAACAAACCGTCTCAACTCAACCTCTAGCGCTCAAACAAATATTTTTTCTTTAAAATTACATTTTGTATTCCCATCCCTCCCCACAGCAAAATCAGTATTACTCACTAAGAAAAACCATTTAGTTCTAGACATATTTTTCTATGAGATTCTGCAAGCACATTCCATCATTTTATCTTCTTTCCTAAAGATTAAAATATATTTTTTCACCAACTTAACTAGGAATAATTTTTCTTTAAAAATAAATATGTATTTTTAAACAATAAAGTAAATGACTTGTTCTTTTAGTATGTCCATAACCAGCTCTTTACATTTTAAAATGGTTTGTCAACATATCACCGCCATGCTTGTCACAGCCTCTCTAAAGCTGTTAGAGTGAGTCAGAGAGTGATTTTTCTGCCAGAGGAGCCTGGCAGTGATTACAAGCCTAGTGATACTTCTGCTGTGCAGAAAATTATTATTGATGGTGGTAAAGATAAGCCTGATGAGGGAAGAGATGTTGGGCTGAGCAATGATAGAGGGAGATAGGGGGTTTGAGTTTTGTTATCACTGAGCTGACCCTGTTCGTGTCCAGTAAAAAATAATATCTTTTAATAGGACACCTGGTACTAGAATCGACAGTCTTAATCCTATCATAGTTTTCCCCCCTACTATTTTCAATTATTTTTCTGAACAACCTATTAATTCTATTAGTTTGTGTTGACGAGATAGTATCAAAAGAGAAGCATCAAACTTGTCATGTATGGAAAGGGAGTTTCACAAAGACCATGAATGAGAGTCAATATAATGGGATAATAAAAACTTAAGATTAAAAATTCCTAGTATTTTTCTACATCCGTGTAGTCTACTATGGTTTTATTTTTACTGAATGTAGTATAATAATAATTTTTTAATTTCTTTTCAATTACAAAGAACTCTTGATTTTTCCTCTGTGATTACCTCTAGAGCAAGCAGCTTCTCAAGTGCTAGCTTCATATTGATCTCTGATTTCAGCAAAGTAAACTCTAAAAATCCCATAGATCAGATCTGTTACACACACAGGAGTATGGGTATGTCTAGTAGGAAATCAAAGTCAACAATCTCTGTGAGGCTCAAGCGTGTTGCTTCAAAGTATGTACTTGAAAGCAGCCATTGGTATGGTCTTAAATGTCGGTACTAGCATTCACTCAGCAGATCTTAGTTCCTGAAATTATTGCTGAGTGCTGTAGGAGCTTACAGTGTTTTGGTGACATGTCAGTGTTTTTCACTCGCGTGTAACATAAAAACCTCGATCATGCTGCATATAAAAGCACCAGATTCAATCCCATTGTTTGGCCTTGGTTTTGTGCCAGCCCTCCCTGAACTATTTGGAATGAATTAAGTAAAATATGGAGGGAACTTAACTGGGTACTATTTAGTTGTATTTAGCTGGGACATCTGTAGCTTTTAATGTTAGGTTTTGAAGACAGGTGAACTGTGGAAGACATTCTTAGAATTTTTTTTTTTTTTTTGAAAGAGGTGTAACAGGAAGAAAAATAAAAGTATGGGGTTTTTTTAAGTTCTCAAAATGGAGTTTGCTGTTAGCCTGCAGGCACCAAGGCTGTGTCCTCATTAGCAAACTAAACAGGGTTAAAGTATAGTGTGAGCACTGGCATGTTATTTGCTTATTTTGTTCAATTGCTAGGATGATCCATGGCGTGATTTTGGTCCAGGCCTAGTTACACTTTTCCAGAGACCGCCTGAGCATGCGTTGGGACTGCTGGGGCTGCCTGGGGCTGCTCCAGGGGGCAGCATGGCTGGTGGTCCCATGCCTGGGAGCTGTGGGGAGAGGAGAGGGTCAGGGACCTTAGCACAGAGGATGTGAGAGGTGTTCCATGGGGCCAACTAACCCTGGGGGTGGAGAGCAGACCCAAGCCTCTTGTATATATTAGCATGGGTGTAACCCAAATGCATTTAGTTTTGATCCTTTAGCGAAGTGTTGCCCTTTGGGATGCTCTGCAGTAACCCTGTCTGTAGATCTTCAGCTGAAATTATGGAAAAAGTCAGAAGCAGCTAACTTTTTTTAGGTTTTCAAAATAATTTTCCATGCAGAGTAGTAGTCCTTTTAGTACTGATGGTAGAGGAAGCTTTCTGTGTTTGGACACATAATAAATGTGACATGTGAATTCATTTGTAACTTCTCTCTGTAGGAAGATTTTTGTGTTGCAGGCAATGTCCATAATGTCTGTGGGGAGATGACCTATATGCTTTTTAATGTTTTATTTTGTAGTTTGTTATCCCGCCATTCCCAGCAAAATTTCAACCAGTACTGAAAGCAAAAGACATTTTCAGTGAGAAGAACTTGGGATGTAAAAAAATAATAAAATATGCTAATAGTAACTTCTTTAACCACCTGCTTACACTTACCTACCCACTATCTAAAAATCTATTGAGCTGTGTCACTAGCACCAGATTAGGAGGTCATATGCTGATGTAAGGTTAGCTGCCTTGTTAAAGCACCACACAAGAAGTGTTTGTGATTCCCTGGTTCCCTGGCTATTAATCTCCAAATTCCATTAATCCTAAAAGTCCTCCTTAAAGTTAGTCAGGCTAGATTTGATACATCTAGTATTGCCAAAGCAGCTGAAGATTTTGCACCTGAAAATTCTTCCTTTTTTCTTTAAAAGAAAACAACAAGAAACCTGAAGCAAAAACATAGCTGAGAAGCAGTGATGTTGGGGTGTGTTATGTTACATCTGCTATGTGATGGGGTCCTCCCATCCCATTTCACCTGCAGCTGTCTGTGCTAGCTCAGGATGTGGCCCATCACCCCAAAAATGGCAGAAGCAGGAATAAATGCTGACCTGTAATGCTACCCATGCTCCTTTCACTCTATCCTGTCTTTTGACCTAGAATAAACCATTTCAGTTCACCAAACAGGCAGAAAGTTTACCTAAACTAACGTTTTTGCATTATCTGTTTGGCTTAGCAAATTGAAAGAGCTCATCACAGAAGATGACAAGTGTCAAGAAGGAACAAAAAGGCAGGACTGCAGCAATGGCTATGAACCTGCCTGTGGCTGCCAAGAAATCACAGCCTGGAAAAAGGCAGTAATGCCACCTTCTCCCTGTCTATTAGCAAATCTGGGTCTTCACACTGCATGTTAGAATTGTTTTTAGTTATTTGCAGTACATTTTTCAGTCCCATCTCCAGTTTATGGACACTGGAAAAATCTCCCTCCACCCTCCACTGCATAAAAATGAGAATTTCAGTGACCCGGTTCCTGACCTTGCAGAGCATTTTTCAGTCAGTCTCAAACTTGCTAGGGAAGAACAACTCATATTTAGTTGATATATAGGTACACATATACTTACTAGACCGTGCTTTCTTGAAAGTATCATCTGTGGACTGAGATATTTTTAAATAAGGTTCTTCTGCATCTCTCTCAGACAGTAAGTGATATATAAACAACATGAATGATGTGAAACAAATAAAGTGCTACTTAGGATTGCATCCATTGGAGATAATATATAAATCTTTGCTCTCAGCCCCATGACATTATTTCAATTCTATAGTAAACAGGTTTTCAATTTCAAAATGAACTTCAGGGGAATCTCTAGCAGATCCAGTCTCTTAGCTGCTTGAAGGTAGATACAATATCGTATGAAAAGCTGATTTGCAAACTTGTTCTTCCAGGAAGAGAGGGAGAACATTTATCAAGATATGAAAAAGAAATATTTATGAAAAGTCTATTTTATTTCCTTTTATATTAAAGGAATATAAAGCAAATAAAAAGGATGTCTGTGCCATCATTGCATTTCTGAATAATTAAGGACCATAAATAAGCAGCCATATAGCTCAGTCACATAGCCATTGCTCTTCTGTTGATACCACTCGTGTGTGTGTGTAGGGGAGGGTGTGGGTACCATAGGTCCTCTAGAAAGAAAGTTATTCAAAAACCCACTTGCAAAATTTGTTGCATGACTTAATCCATTAATTGATTAACAGTCGCTTATCAAGTATATACTACATTGTTTCTTTAATATCCTATACATATCTGACAAGATATCTTGTAGGCAATTGTTTGTAGAAGTTCATTTTTGTGGTAAATATGGTCTTTGAAGAAGTTTGACTGTATATTTCATGCAGCAGTTGACCTTGCCTCCAGGCTTAGCAAACTATATTTCTGTAGGAAAAGTGACAGAAGTCTTTAATTTCGGTAGTTATCACTTTTCCCCATTGGTACCGATAGGAGTTTGCATTAGAAATTCACCAAGAAATGCAAATATATTTACAGACATGTGGTTTTTTTATCAGGTACAGAAATTCATAGTGAGTATACTATGTCATAGATATAGTATGATAAAACAGAGGAAGAATATTTGATTTTTGAGAATAACAGAAATAAAGCTTAGATCTGATTAGCTTTGACTTCATTAGGCTTAATCTGATGCTAAGGAAATACTCATATATATGCTAATGTATTAAAAAGTCATTAACTTTAAAATTCCTCTATCTTGCCTTATTGTCAACATGACCTGTTACGAAAATAAATGTTTATCTGAGGAATGTTCACAGAAAAAAGAAATTTCTTAATTACTGTTTCATATAAAAGTTCAGCAGGTGGAAAAACTCTTAAAACTTGTCTTCCTTTGCCCTTGCAAATTTTTAGCAGGAGGCTGGTCTGTAGGATGGAGACAGCTTATACCAGCTATGCTGACAGGTACAGCTCAGGACCCTGGCTCCAGTCCCATCTCCCCAACCTGTTAGCAGAGCCGGCTGCGCGCCTGCACCTTTCCCGCTGCAGTGCAGATTTCTGAGTTTTAAGTTGCCCATGAAAGGGAGCTGGAGCTAATTCCAGGTCTTGCACCCATGGAGACAAGGTGTGCAAAGTACCTTCTTCCACCAGTTTATGCTGTGGGGGCAGCAACCTCTTGCAGAAGGGGGTGGGGGGGTGGGGAGAAAGACAGCTGAAGGCAGTATCTTTTGCTAGCACAGTTAAATTTGCAAGGTGTCGTTCAGCACCCTCACTGCCAAAGTACACCATGCATTTCATCACTCAGCTGTGAAACAGCAGATCCCTTTTTGTACGAATGACAGGCTCCACAGATGCAGTGAAACAGCAGATATTGTCTTGGGGGACATTTGCACTCATAATTTCATACTTCTAATAGGAAGAAGTAGCCTTGTTGCCTCTCTGTGAAATACTATCTACACTGTATTTCTCAGTCGTAGGAAATCAATTCTAACTTGAGTTGAAGAATCTGTTGCTTACTTTTGCTATAGTTTTCATGTTACAAGAGGAAAAAAGTAAATTGTGCAGAAGATGAAATATGATTTTGATGGCTTTTAGATTGCCTTGTTTCAGGAAGAACAATTTCTTCTTCACATTAAAGTGCTTGGTGGCTGAGGGTGCTGAGAGAGACAAACATCCAAAAAGGTGTTATTCTGGGGGAGCTTTAAGAGTAATTTTTATATTGGAAAATCAATAATATTTATCAGGTTCTTACAAAAAAACATAATAACCTATGTACTCTGAAATTATATTATGGGCCTTATTCAAATCTAAGTTGAAATTAACTAAGTTGAAATCTTTTCGTTGACCAAAAACATCTTTGTATTTCAGTCTTTCTAAATACAACAATAATTTTGAAGGTAATCCTTTCTAACTTGACAGATTGATGCAGATTTGTGCAAGGTTCTCCATCACAGGGTGTTGTTTCAGCCTCAGTGAAGGAAAAATCAGTTATTATTTGAAGTATAAGGTGACTCCATCCTGACTCATCCCCAGGGCAGTTTGGTGCAAGATTCCTTCCTGTTAAAAAGCCAATCATGAAAGACAGAAATATTTTTTTTTAGAACTTTGAGGAATTTTAGGAATTTCACTAGGGGGAAGGGTAAACTCAATTTTAAGCTTGGAGAAATTTAAATTGCATTATGTTTGCAGCCAGTTTAGTCTTTGGAAATGGTCTAAGTAAATAAAAAGACTATTCCTGATATTTCTAAATGTTTTAGCTTTATTTTGACCATTTCTGTTTAGTGCTTTCCCTACGTCCTAAAATATACTTCCGAATGTGGTCTTATAAAATGAATAACCCTTTTAAATAACATATATTCAGTAGTTGTTTTGTCTTCCGGAACTCACAACCCCCTTTCCTTTTTTTTTCTAGTACAAATATTTTCAATTCTAAATGTGATTCTTAGTTGTGTGTAGACTCAAAAGTTA
>JAOXJK010000001.1:105005652-105026099 GCA_025774025.1 Xenus cinereus | reverse complement strand
AAATGTCATTCTTAGTTCTGTGAAGACTCAAAAGTTAAAATGGAGCTAGGCAAAGTTAACCTATTTGGTTTTGTTGTCTGCTACTTAACACATTTTTCATTTGAAAATGAAATGGAGAATAGCTCTTCAGGCAACTGTGCCACAGAAATTGGTCTATGGTTGTGATGGTTCTAAAAACTATGCATTAGGAAACAATAGAAACACCACTCTTTTCTGGTGGTTGTTTAGGCAGGTGGATCACATGTATGGCAGGCAACTGGTGTGCTTTTCCGGAGTTCTGGACAAAACAAAATACCATATTTTGTTTTGTAGTATGGCCTGGTAAAAAACACCAATTCCACCAGAAAAAAAACCCAAACCCAAAAACAAAATCCCAAAAAAACCCAGCAACAACTTAGTTAAGCTTAGTACTGCTGTTTTCCATATCAAATATATGTGGAAGTATCTTAAAAAATCAAGCAAGTGACTGTCTCAGAGTTAAAATGATGAAAAAATCAAGATGCAGGTGTAGGCAAAGGGAACTAAAATAACATTGTAGAGAACCCAGTGGAGTATTGACAGAGTTAGGTCAGAAATACAGTAGATGGTTGCAGGGGCTGAAGAGAAGACCAGTGTGGGAAAGCAATAGAGAGGAGAGCACCAGCAGGTAACAAAAAGAGGAATGCTAATATGCAGCTTGAAGCCTGCTGACAGTGACTCTTAGGAACATGGAGAACAGTTTTGATTTACCTCCTGAAACAGATCCCAGGGAAATAATCTGTTGGAAAATGTTCAGAGGAACTGCTTCTCATATGAGAGTTTTGTATCCATGTACTTCTGCAGACTGTGGATTGGGGTTATGAATGGTTTGATGCAGGGAAGGTCATATGTTTAACGCCAAGCACTTCTCCATCCTAGGTCCTCAAGCTAAAAAAGGAAAAAGCTTTTCTAGAAAAACACAACACAATTGATTCAAACTAGACATTATTTTGTTGAGAGAAATTTTGGGGGCATAGGCTGAAAACATTGTTTAACAAACACTTTAACAGTAAGAATAATATGAAAATGTAAGACTACTGGGAGAAACCTTGCTGTTAAATGAAGAACATAATTTGATGATTTAAGAGGTCATAAAACTCCTCAAAGAACACTTTGTAGCTCTGATTAATATAATTCGTTTAATTAAAAAAATATAGCAGTAAAGGCTTATGGAAAAATACCTTGCAAAATAAACTGGCTCTGAAGAGTTCTCCAAAATGTTAGCAGGAAACATGTTAACCCAGAGGTTGATAGCCTGGCAAATGAGCGTTACCAGGAGGTCTGTTCAGACTGCAGAAAAGGCTGAAAATAACAGGAAGTATCCTAGTGCTTTGCCTGCTTTTCAGAAAATGAGAAAAACTCATCCAAAATGAGGCCAGAATATCAGCCACAGCTATTTATGAGATAGCTGCTTCTAAAGGTTTCCTTCATCGCTGTTGGAACTTTTTTTTGTTCTGGTTGGTAGGTGTGTGAGGATGGATTTAGAGATCCGGTATCTAATTCATATAGTGGGAAAACAAACAAACCAACCCCCAAACACAAACCCTAACAAAACCATCACCACTAACAACAACAACAAAAACTCATAAAATAACCCAACAAAAACCCCCCAACCTGCGTTGTGTTCTGTTTTGTTTAAATTTATGTTTTTAGTTAAGCAAGATTGAATAGGAAAAAGTGTGGTTCCAATTATAAAAAATATAAAATGTTTGGGGTTTTAATTAAATGAATTCTTCTTGCCACAGTAGCGGTTCCAGCCTGATATATAAGAAGAGCAGACTATGTTCACAAGTCTGCTGTGTCATTGCCCTTTTATGCAATAGCCTGAAAATGAGCATCCTCACCGAGATTGGGGGAAAGCAAATTCCATTACCTTCCCTGCTGCTGGGGTCCCGCATCGTTCTCTCACCTAAATAAGATACTAAAATCATCAGACAATTTGTTATTCTGAATGCTTGTAGTATCCCTTCAGGTAGTAAGTGAATATTCTAGCAGTGGCTGGAATCCATTTTTCAGTTTACTATCCTGAAAATGCATCCTTAATAAAAGCTGGTTGTGGATGTTGCTTTTTCCAAAGACGTCAGTGTTGCCAGCTCCCACAAATGCCTGTGTAACTCATGGGCACAACAGGGTCTTTAAGCATACTGGCATAAAATCCATAACTAAACAGAATATAATATACAGCAAGAGAGTAGGCTCAAAAAATCTTGTATCTAGACTAGAAACTGAAGATCCCTCTTTGTCATTATAAGTACAGGTACAGCCAAGGCAGGTCAATAACACTTTGTAGGGTAGAAACTGTTTTATAAGACGTATTATCTAAAGATACACTAAAAGTAATTAATTACTTCCTGCTGTCATAGCTGTAGAATTTCTTTTCAGCAGGCATGAGAATTTGAAAAATGGAGTCGCATTCCTACCTATGCTGCCTCTTGATATAATTTAGGAGTTGGCACACATCCATGTATCAGGAGGCTTGTATTATTTTCAAGTTTAGTACATACATCATTCAATTGCACTTTGAAGCTCTTTGCCTTCAGTCCATTTACATTGCTAGTCTTTCCACCTGCTAATCTGCGTTTAGATTTTTTTTTTTTAAATGTTCCTTTGTAATTAATACTTATGAAACTTGGTACTTTCTATAAAGTGCTTTGATTTTAAAATCCTTGACTGTAAAGATAACAATATTTTCAATTTTATCCACATCAAAGGAGTGAATAGTGCCTTAGAACTTCATAATCTAGGTTTTTGGTGCAGAGTTGTACCTGTTTAGAAAAATGATAGAAATCTGCAAATAAAATAAAGGTATTCCTAAGGGAATCCTTTAATTGATAAATAGCACTTTTCTTGTTACGCCTGGGTAAACAGATTTACTCATTCAGCTGGAATTAGCATCACGCATGAATCATGGGACAATGTTTTGGCAAGAAATGAGGCTTGTCGTCTGATTTCCAATAAAGATTTGAGATGAAACATTGTATGATCACTTAATCTTGTTAAATGTAGCACAAAACACTAAGTGTATTAGAGCGTGTATTTAAACGATAACAAATCCTGCTGTTAGAACTAATAGAAAACAGTCCTTTCTCCACTCAGCTGCTGCTCTTAGAAGTGATCCCTTTCCACTTTGGAGCTATTTCCTCTGCCTTTTTGTTGCTGACCAGTGTTTTGATAAATACTTTTAATTGTTTGCTTTGAATTGTTTGCATTTATTTATTTATTTATTTTAAAAAGAAATCTTTATGAAGTAGAAATATATATTACATTATTATTCTACATAACATAAAATGTGTATTGTTACATAAAATGCATGTACTAATATAAAATATACAGTGAATATAGTTATATAATGTATCATATTGTGTATTACAACAATATTCATAATCTGTGAATATAGCTCTGAGGTAATATCATGAATACAGTGTTTAAAATATCCCCACCCATTATGGGAAGAATCTGCATCCCTTTTACTGTTTTCAGTGGTAGTTTGTTGTTTGTTGGGTTTTTTTTAAAGTGTTCTACAAAGTAAGACATATATGGTCACAAACTTCAGTGAAAAGGGGTGAAGGACAAGGTTTAAAAAAAAAGAGAACACTGCAATGATTCAGGAATCACAGCTAGCTCTTTTAATAGGTATTAATCTGTTTAAAAAGCAGTGTGATTTTTGAGGTTTGCTTTTTAAAACCTACTGTCATAGCTTACCATGAACTACACAAACCGTTTCTGCAGGACCAATACAACATCTATTGTCCAACGGATGATTTTTTTTTAGCCTTTCTTATAGTATGGAGGGTCACTGTGTCACACGTACTCCAGCTCTGCAGCTGGCACACCCATCGTTCCCCCATCGTTGCCTCTTTTACAAGTGTTGAAGCTTTGTGGTATGCACTGGAGCAGAACCACAAAGGCCATCAACACTTATAATTGTACACGGTTTTCACGCTCACTCGTTCTGTCTGGTTATTGGTACCCGACGTGAAGAAAAGCTCACAGTTATGCAGGTTGCAGTCTGAGGCAGGTGTACACCACCGGTAGCTTTCCGTGTGTTAGCACCAAGGTGCTCTCCTAATATTGCTCTTCTGCACCATTTCCTGGTATTTCAGAGTGGAAATGCGTGAAATGTAAAATGCTTTCCTTGACTCAGAGAAAGAGAGAAAACTTCTTCAAGATACACAGATATGTCTCTCTTTCAGGAGTAGAGACTAAGGATACTCAAATACAGGTCTTAGGGGCCTGAAATAAAATTAACCTTGTATAACTCTGAATAGGAGACACATTGAAATTTGTTACTGAAATAATAACATAAAAATTTCTTCTTGTCTTCATATGTATTTCGGTTAAAGGTTTCACACATTGGCTATGTGTGTTTACTCTTAACGATAAGCTGTAACTGTAAAATATACACATTTACATTTGGGGATGTGTCTGCACATTCTTTTGGTGAAACTTCATAAAATCTAGAATTAAAAAACTACGCACATCCCAGCTGCTGCATATTCTCTGGATAGTATCAGTTGTCCTTGTTCATGTCAAGTAGTTCTGCGTGCACACGTCATCCCTGTAATTTTCATCACATTAATGTGATTCATTAGCTGTTTAGGAGGAAGAGACGTGTCAGATGTTGTAGAGTAGAAGTAGATTAACTTTGAGGTTTTATTGAAAATGGAGAATTAGTGTTCTGCAAACTCCCCATGAAGGCGTGTCTAGCATGCGTATACAAAGTAAATACAAGTGATGGTGATGGCAGAACTGCCGTAACTGGGCACACGTTCATCTTTTCCCAGTTGCAAAATGAAGCGTCTGGCAAATTATTTAAGTATCTGTACCTCTATCACATTTGCTGCTGTGATTGTACCCTACGAATCAAAGCACAGTAATTAGGAAGAGCATTATGCTGGGCAAAGGCAGGTCCTGTTGTGCCCCTGGTCTGCCGATGCAAACCCAGAGGTGCAGGGAATGAGCTCCTGTGCCTGCTGCCATGTTTTGCTTGCCTACACGCCATTGACCCCAGTCAACTTCTTCCCGATGCGATTCCAAGTTAAACCACTTGGGGCAGTTCATGTCCTTGAGGATAGCCAAGTATCAAGAGTGTGATAGCTATGAATGAGGAAAAATCCCCGTAAAGGAAGTGCTCACGTTGGCAACCCAGTCTGTGTGATGGTGGGAGGGGAGATAGAAAGAAAATAGGTTACAGTGTTTAATAAGGTAATTAGAAAAAGGTGATTTGAATTTGATTGTCTGCAAGAAATGCTGATAAGGGTAAATCTCTGTGCACTTGGAGATCTGAATGCTGAGGACAGATCAAGTCTCTGTAGACTTGCGTGGAAAAGCACAGCAGTTTCATGACCTCCTTCTCTCTCCCATTAGGCTCGTGCCTTGTAAAAGCAGGACAGATTTTGGACTGCATTTTATAAATGCAAAAGTGACCAAGTACTTTTCAGGTATGGCTGGAAAAGGTTAATTTAGTTTTGTTCATTCTTTGTGAGAAGAGATTAAAAAAGAAAAAAAACCTAGGGAATCCATTTAATGAAAGCAAATACAGTGAAGGTATTATATGCTCCCCATTTAATTTTTGTTCTTATCCTGTTTTGCCTCAATAGCAGAAAAAAGAAAAATCAACTCTTAAAAAGTAGGAGCTGTTGTCTGTAAAAAATTTCCTTAATATCCTAGGCAGTCCAAAAGAAGCTGTAAACTCTGATCTTAATTTTTTAATGTGTACTTAAATTGATCAAGTTTTGTCTGTAAGAGTGGTTTGTGATGAATTTTCTGGCTTATGAAGAGGCTTTTCCTGCTTTGTGTGTGTGTTTTGTTATTTTTCTTTTTATTTTCAGTAACATTTCTGATATGTCAGCAACAACCTTAAGTTTTATAAAACAAAATCACTTCAAGGTCTTCTATACAATTACAGTACATTGGGCCTGTCTCTCATACTTTGTGGAATGGCATTGCTAACGTGCTTTAGCATTTCAGCCTATGTTTATTTCAGCTTTTTGTGGGGTTTATTGCCTGATGACAATTTTAAGGCAAGTGCCTAGAAAGCTAACTAATTTGTGGTTTGCTCTCCTCTCCACCCCCCTCCTCCTCTATCTTCCCTATCTGTCCTTGGCACCTGTAATTCCAGTTTATCTTGATGATAGAAATACCTGGACTGGTGGCTAAATCTCTAAACTCATGTGTTCATATGTTTTTATTGGAAAACAAAAAATATTATCTTACTGAATCTGAAAGTTTTTTTGGCTCTCCAGGCTCCAAAGGGAGAACTGAAATAAAAATCAGGTTTTTGCTTTTGGTCTGGACTTGTTGTTTTGTGGGTTCTTTTTTGTCACAGAGTATGTATGTAGAATAGATGAGAGGAACGGAGAATACATGGAATCATTTCTGGATCAGCAGTTTATGTCTGCTCCTGCTAAATGGATAGGCTGACACCTGCCCAGGACACAATCCTACGTAGAAAGAAGATACCTTATGCTAAACACATATTCCTGATGAATGCAATACAAAAACATTTTGTAGCTCTTTCAGGGAAGAGCTCTTCACTTGCAAAGTAGAGAAATGGGATGCTAATGGCTGCCTTGGAACGGTTTGCAATTCAAGCCCCAATTTATTCATAGCAACACACTGACTTCATTAAATGGCATACGTGAAAGATACAGTGCAACCTCACCCGTTTCCAACCATGTAAGTCACTAATCTTAACTCTTGAGACCACTCTGATATCATCCTTCCATTGTTCCTTTGGTATTTTCTTTAAAATGATATATCCTTGGTTTTGACCATTTCAGTTCTATTTCCCTCGGTGTCCCTTTTCAGTAATTACTTCCCATTTGGATTAAAGCATATCCTTGGGCTATTTTTCTGATTGACTCCATAAAATTCCTCTGCTCCTGGGACTTTTGGATAAGCTATTTAAAAAAAAAAATCAGTTCTCCTAGTTGGCGGAGTAGTTACTGTGTTCAGGAGTTATCCTTATCTTGTGAAATGCTGGTGTTCCCTGCTTTATTTAGGTTCCATTATTTTCTTATTGGTAAAGGACCTGAAAACTTTTCATCTACTTTGTTAATCATGTTAAGCTGCTTTGTATTAAAAGTTGCAAATATTGCTAGTTATCCTGTTGCAAAATTCAACATTTACTGTAAATGATGTTACATGAGATTACAACTTTAAAGCACAGTTACTCAATATTAGAGAGAGTTTCTTCAAGCTGTTACGTTTAAAGCTTACTCAGCAGCATGACCTACACTGTGCTTTTTTATTCCTGGCATTGACCACAATCATAATCAGTCCTCATAAGGACGTAATTATCAAGTTGATTTTTTCCAGAACAAATAGTTTGGCACTCAAACAATGTGGAAAACTTACCACCACATAGCAAAGCATGAGCAAACTTACAGGATAGAAAAATACAGCAGATACTAATAATAGCACTCAAAGAAACATCAGTAGATAGGAGATGAAATACGGCACAAAGCTAAGAAAATGTGTGGTGTTCAAACATTTCTTTCTTGTGTACAGGATACCAAGTTAAAATATGCATTTTAATAAAAAATATCTCCCACATGTACATTCTATAATGCAAAGCGGAAGTTCATATCAAATTTTAATATTTGTCTTAGCAATAATTTGGTACTAGTTAAATCAGAAGTGTAGGGAAATATGAAAAATGAAGCAGCTACTTCAGGAGCAATTTTTTTTATTGTACCATGTAAAATGTGTATCAGTTACTTGAATAGGTAGAACATCACTGAAATAGCTCTTTCAGGAAAAAAATGCACTTTTAACATAGTTATAAAAATGAAGTTAAAAAATAAAACCTCTAATAGATTTAATTTTCATTTGATTGCTAGTTCACGTCAAAGCAAAAATATGAAAAGTGACGGATGTTCTTATTTTATAGTGCCAAACCTATGTGACATATACGTCATTTGACATTACATTTAATGAGAGAGAAGCAGGTGATCTTGACAGATAATTCTTGATTCTTTACTCTTTAACCAAATCCTTAATGAGCTGCACTTTATATTTCTTTTTACCTTTAAACCTACTGATGCCTTCAATCATGTGTAAATCCTAAATATGCAACAGGAAGGAAAGCTTGGCTGTGTACTCTGTCTTAATGACTACACCAGTCACTGAAATAGTGTGGCTGGTTTAAATGGAGTTATTCAATTGGTAAGAGTATTGGTAGGAAGGTTGTGTTCTGTCTTTTTCTTTTTTGCAATCTTTCAATCTGATGGTTTTCTGTTATTTTCTGGGGCAAGATTTCATAGCTCAAATACCACCCAGCACTAGTCTGTTTGTTTTCCAATGGTCAAATTTTCTTTCCAGGAGTAGGCAAAAAAAAAAAAAAAAGAATGTGTTCAGAAATTAAATAGCTTATGATTCCTCAAAAGGATTTAAAGCTGGAACAAAGTACAGGAGATGTGGGCATATAACATCATTCTGTACATCTACTGTATATAGACAAACTTGAAGGCTATCAACAGCGCTGCTCATGAGCAATAAAATTTAGGTAAAATTAAACTGGAAATAACTGTACTGATAGAAATCATTTGGGTTTCTTCTAAAACTTGTAGTACGATTATTTGCAGACGACTATGCCTTAGTTTAAGATCTCTCCTTAATGCACCTCCTACATTATGATGGGTTATTTTTCAGATTCATAGGCTAATGCAACAGGGTAACCCTACAGTGAAATGCTCTGTACTTCTTATGTTCTGCAGGTAATTAGCTATTGCACTTTAGTTCATTACTTCATAGGTGATAAATTACTTTGGGGAAAAATGCTTTTAAAGAGTTTGACAAGTTTAATTAATCTATTAAAACTTTGACTCTTGGATGAATTTACAAGAAGCATCTTCCTGTTTCAAGGGCAGCTCAACTACTACCCTCTACCACCACATCAAAATGACACTGAGTAAGGAGCACAAACAAGACTAGTGAGATACAGGAAAAAGGTAGTCCTTAGTTGGACACCTGGTGTATGGGCAATTGCATGTTTCAGTGAATACGCAGCTGTCTTTGTACTGTCCGTGTAAAGTGGTGGCAGGTAAGTAGTACCCAAAACAAAAGTCATATAGTCAGATTCCATGTCTTTTCCACTGGGAATGCTGTTATTAAATCACAAAGTTAAGGGAAAAAATTTTAACGTTGTATTGGGAATACAAATTTGAGCACTCAAAAGGCAAAGCAAGACTTAAGCTTTATAATTTTTTTATATATATAAAATACATATTTTTAAAATATGTGTATATTTTTTCTCTTTTACCTCATTTAAGGTATGAAACAACTTTAAGAAGCAGGTATTTGGGATTCTTGGTTTTTCTTTCTAATTCCACATGTTCATTTTCAGTTCTAGTCTGCTGTTCAAATACTGCTCTTAAGGTAGAAATTAAAATTTCTTCAGGATTCTTTATTTGATACTATATCTGGTGTTTCTAATATATGACCACTTCAAAAAATTTAATTTATTTTTCACAGGAACTTAATGAGTCAAAGTAGTATAATTATGTGTGTTATGGTGTCAGTTATGTGAGGCAATAAGAGCAAAAGCGGATGTATATCATTTTATGGGCACCCATTTTGAATCACTGAAAATGTGATTCCCATCTCAGTGTACTTTGCATTGTGAAGCACCCAGTACATCAATCAGAAATCAGCTGGCATCAACACAGCTTTCTGGCGAGAACATTAAACAGCTGGACATCAAGGTTTTGGCCACTAAGCAAATGAAGAAATAGTGGCCATTTTTTCCAGTTTATTTCGGTGACTTTCCTAACTTTACACAGTGGTCTCTAATTAAGACAGAACAGAGTCCAGTTTTCAAAAGCATCCTTCACCTGTTTTAAACATAGTCATAATTTTCTTCCTTCTCTTCAATTTTACAATTTCTCTTTGCTTGTAACCATCATTCTCAGCAGGACTAGCCATCATTCTTAATAGGAAAGAAGGTTGATGGTGTATGCCTTTATTGCTACACAGCTCTGATTTATTCCAAGACAATTTTATTCCCATTGGAAAATGAGTTAGCAGTTTAAAAAATAATTCTATAATTGTCTAATTAAAGACTGTAGCATCAAAAGCACAGACAAGACATGAAGCTGCAGAAAAAACCTCTTTTACATATGTGACAGCTGACAGAAACTTTTGTCCCGTAATCAAAGTGCCTTATTAATACTAGGTATGAAAATAATCAAAGCTTTAGAGTGGAATGTGTCCATTAACTTAACGTACATGTTTTATCAAGTAGTTTTTTCTATTTGCCTATTTGTCCTTCCCCCTGCATGGAGTTGGTGTACACAGGTCAAGGTGAAACGTCTCTATCCATTGAACCTTATGCATCAACCTACATATTGAGAATACCATCTAAATGGATTAACTCATATAGGACATTTCTGGCTATTGATTGAAACTGGATACAAAATGAATAATGAACCACTTGGTGGTTGTGGGGTTCCTAATGGGTGACTGACTCTTAAAGCCTTTTCTAGCAGGACACAATAATATTGACCTAGTCCTACAGTGATAAGTGTGGGGGACACAAATGCATGCCCACGTGATGGGGCTCGGCATTAGTCTGCTAATTTGTTAGGGAGTATTTCCATCGTTTGGTACCATACTGCCATGAATGCAGTGTCAGCAATGTCTGTAGATCTGAGAACTTCCTGTTCTTGCTCATGAAAGAGCAGGTAGAACAGAAGGTTGCCTGCAAGGATTTCATCCGTTTGCAATTCATAAAAGGCCATTTGCTCCGATTTAAGGAGGAAAGAGTGTTTAGTGGCAACATTGGTACTTGCGTGCACCTCAAGGCAAAAGGTTTTCTTATAATCCTGTGTATTCGCTTCTAATTCTGACTATTCGAAATATTTAGCCCTTTTCTTATAATGTGCTTCTGAATTAGATGTGTTCTGAAAGAAAGGGTTATCCAAGCAACCCAACAGCCTAGCCCTTAGGCAGCCTGCAGGTGGTCAGCCTTTACAGAATAATAATAAAAGACCCCTCACAGTGCTAGCAGCAAATGCAACAGTATTTTTGGAAGGTGAAAGTCTAAGGTAAAGCACAGGCGAAAATGGGCAGCACAACTAAGTGCTAGCTCTGTTAGGTTCATGACAGTGCCCTCAGAGATTTAATAAAATAATATTTTAGAAGACTTTAGAAACAGACTGAGACATGTAAGAACACTGTCCTGAGATGAAGGGCCAGGGGAAGAATTGCAGGAGAAAGACAATTCTGCCTGCTCTGCAGCAGCAGGGTGAGTTAGTTATACCTTACTCTGCAGCAGCAGTAGAGGGCTGAAGACAGCAGTCCCTTCCCACTGTATGGCTTTACTTAGTGGTGTGAGAGGCTGAACTGGTTGTGCAGCACCTATTTGCAGTCTTCAGCTTGCTCTCACGTCCTGTGGAAAAGATGACTGCCTGGAGAAGGCTGCGAGCTACATGGACAGCCCTTGATAAGCACATGCAGAGAATCCTTCCTCAGAAGGAGGACGCTACTAGTTTTGGTGTCAAGGATTTCCTGGAAAAATTCAGATTCACAGACTGAAAGGTTTCAACATTGCAGGACGGATGGCATCTATATTATCTGTTTAAGTTTCTGGTGCATGTTTAAGAAATCATTTGGCTGAATCACTGGAGAGGAGAGATTCCCCTGGAGGGTGAAAACTGTGCATTGCTGAGCTGGCTCCAGGGAAAGAGGGACCAAGGGGTGTAAGATGCCAGGGAAGCAGGACCCTAATGTGAAAGGTGACATAAAATGCAGAAAGGAGTGAGGAGCAGCCCCTCAGGCCGCAGAGGAGATGGCAAGAGATTTGTATGGACCAGAGGGCCATAGGCAGGGTTTGCTAAAAATCAGAAAAGATGTGTTTAGAACAAGTGTCTGCCCTGGTTCTGTGAGGTCTCACTCATTAAAATGGTAATTATTCTAATTAACAATCTACTAATCCTTTGTGGGGTTTTGGGTGGGTTTTTTTTTTGCTGGTTGGTTGGGTTTTGGTTTTGGTGTTTGTTTTTCGTTTGTTTGTTTGGATTTTTTTTTGTGTGGGTTTTTTATTATTATTTATTTTTCTTTTAAAAGCCTTCAGATCTATTTTGGTTAGTTCAGTCTACAAGTGACTCGAGAGCTTAAAGCTTTGTCCACCTGGGGATCTGGTCTTACTAGCCAACTGCACAATGTATAGGGTCTAGAACTGCAGAAATGTATAGCTGTTTAGAAAGTAATGGTTATGTCTTCATTTTGGCTGGATATACTTCTTCCAGCCTTACTGTAGTATCTATTGTACACAGAAGATTTGAGCATTGCAGTTGGGACCTTGTGATTGTAGTAGACCTCTGTAGGAATGCTTTATTTTTGAGAGACGTGAAACTTCACACAATCTTTATATGTATGATCCATTGACCTTCAGTTAGTGAATGACTTTGTTAGGAGCTTTATAACTTGCATTCACAGCTTGTGATTCTCATGTTGGGGAGTGTCTGTTCACTTCTTCCCTTAGGTTTTCTGATGTCATTCGTTATAAACAGCAGATCAGTAGAGGAGTAATATAAATTCTTGGCTGTTGGGTTTTTTAAAACTTGTTTAAACTGCAATCAAGTTTTCATGAAGATTTTCAGTTATTCCTTTTGTTATGGTAGAGGAGAGATGCGTGCTGGGAGATCAAGGTGGATCAGTGTGTGTGTTAGATACCTAATAAAGGTAATGAGTTACAATTATCCTGCATCCCAAAGAGAAAAAACTAAAAAACTTGATAAAAAAATATTTTTTTAAGTGAATGTGGCAGATTATCTTATTGGAGATATGCTGCTATACAATAATGCAATAACTTCTGCTAGGTTATTGTTGCAACATGGGATCTACTTTAGCCTTCTGTTGGGACGGAGGCATTACCAAGATGGACCTAAATTGATTTCTGTTATTTGGGTTTCTATAGTTGCATTTGGTTGGGATTTTTGCCCTTTGTTGACAAACTTTACATCTAAATTACAATAATATGTGCATATTCTTTATTTAGAATATTATATTTTCATATACTGGGGGAGTGGGGTAAATATAGTGAAAAACTGAAAACCCCCTTGTCCCCACTCCATACAGACACACATGCTATTTGCTTTTTGTATTAACCTTTGAAATTTCTGTCCCTTGCAATACAAAAGACATGTTCATTTGAGTGTCTGTATCATCTGATGTTCCTTCTACTTCTAGGGGGTAAAATTAAGTTTACATAACCTTGTCTTCAAGCTATTGGTAAAAATGTTCAAAGTGTGCAGGCGTTAGCATGCGTGTGTATGTGGGCATGTGTGTGCACATGTGTATTGCATGCATTTGCAAAGGTAAAGATGGCAAGGTCTTAAGACATAAAGTGAAATTTTAAGTTTGCAAGGTATGTTCTTTTTGAAATGTGTGTGTAGTTGGGTAAAGGTAACTTTCTTAGAATGATGCTGTAGCGCACATGCGTGCACAGGACTCTGGGAGCATTTCTTAGCAAATCTTGTAAAGCAAAGAGCTCTTTGGACCCCTTAGCGGGTACATCAGCTGTCTGTCCTAATCACTTAGTCTTTTATTATAATTGAAGTGTGTAATAGCTCAAACACAGTTAATGAACTGCATCAGGCACATTGTATTTTTTTACGGTATCTGTTATTCTCTGCAAGAGGTTTTTGAACTTTGGGTAAATGTATAGCAAGTATAAATCTATCTAGCTGTAATTTAGTAGCCGAACTTACATTAGGTGATTATTCTCCCTGTGATTTTTTCCAGATAAACTAAACCCATGAAACTGGTATGGATGTTTGAAATGTATATTCAGCAATGACTGATTTTTCCACTGGTCTTTATGAGCTGGTATATTATTTTTCAAGAAGCTGAGGTTTTAAAGAAACTTCAGATTCATGATACAAAGAGAAGATCAAATAATGTGTTAAAATAGCTACAAAATGACAGAGATGAGTGACATGGATTTCATCCCACCCCCTCCTACTTTAAATTGATCCACATGATGAAAAAATGTAAATTGTTAAGAATCTCTGTGTGTGTCAATTTGTGTGTGTATAAAAAAAGTAACTGACTAACAGTAACCTTAGCTGCAAATTACAGCAGATCACAAAAAAAGAGAAATATGCATAGAAACAGGGGGTTTTCACTTAAAAAATATTGTCATTATTTATTTTTCTGTCTAAAAAGCAGCTTGGCAAATGTGACTTCTTAAACAGCTGTTTTAATATGCTGTGATATAGAGCTGTATTTAAGCAAAAGATAAAGGGCTTATTGATGTTACTAGTAAAGCTGGACTAGACTCTGTTACTTCCACTAGCTTGTTAGTACTTTGAGACTCTACGTTTCCTATCTGATAGTTTTTCTGGCCATATTTTGCAATTTTTTCTAGACAAATAAGTCCTTTGGGATTACTTTTTCCAAAGGTGAACCTAATAAAACCATATCAAATATTCCTAGAAGTGAAGATCTGCCACTTCAGAGCAAAGGGGTAGCCAAGTCCATGCGATAGAAACATATAAATGTAGGTAATAGCATTCAGGAGCTCTATAAAATGAAAACCTCAAGACACTGTAACAGGACTGTGAAATGTGGTAGTCAGTCAGCAATTTTGTGGAGTTTAAAATTATATGAAGCAAAGAGTTTATAATGTCATTTATCTAAAGAGTGTACTACCCTAGCAGCAGAAGAGACAGTTTAATACTAGTCTTTAATAAAAATAGATCTTAATAAAAATACTTTGGATGATTTTGCCATGTCTCTTAGTTGAACTGCTGTTCCACATAAATACCAGAATGAGGGAAACTGAAAAATCCTGAATCCTGAGTATTAAATGACTTGATTCCAAATTCTTGGTCATTGCTCCTGAACTCATCACAAAACTAGAAAATCTCTGAGATCTTGTTTCTTGTCTTTTTGAAGTAATCCGAGGGACTGGAATTCAACGTAAGTTTTTTGGAGTCTGATGGTTACAAGTAAAGCTGAATTCTTTTCTTAGTGAATACCAATTGACAGTCTTTTTATATCTTCACAGACCAACATTTTATATCAAATAGTACTGTAGAACTTATCAAAGTACTCTTGCTATTATTTCAAGCTGCATTCAAATAGATTATCTGTGAGCGCTCCTTTCCTTGCCACTGTGGGTGGGGGGTTTTGTTTTCGTTTTTGACTAGCTACTCCCTTTAGCTGTGCAGTCACCTTTGTAGGAACCAACACAGCACAACGAGGAGGTAGATAAAACTTCTTCCCAGTGCTGATGACGTTTTTGTAGATAACAAGCCCGTGTCTGAAACCATCTTACTTTTATTTTGGATGCTTTCTACTCTTCTGTCAAACACTGTGAGTGACAGAAGACACCAAGCTCTTATCGGATTCCTATCTGGCCTCCATGTCTCTAAGAATAGATACTATTTATTAGATTTCTTTATTTGAAATTAACACTGTGTTTGGAATAATGACATATACAGACCTGCCATAAACTGCTGTACCATAAATTACAAATAATCCAAAATAATTTATTCATTATTAGCAACTTATTTCACAGAATCTTCATGGTTGGAAGGGACCTTTGAGATCATTGAGTCCAAGCATACAATTTCAATTTGATAGTTTAGAAATCCAACGTATCCTTGGAGAAAAATAAAGAAATAATATCTTTTTATAAAATTAATTGTGGATGTATACACATCTGTCTTGATACCATGGCTTTGACTTTTACTTCAGTGTCCCCTGCATGAAGAGATTCTCATACAAACCAAATCATACATGCAGTGCCTTTGTGTATGTGCTGGAAGGCGAGGATAGGACTATGTTTCTGTCAAATGCATCAATGCTAAGAGGTGCCAAAAAAGAGGCAAATGGTTTTGAGGGGGTGATACTTGATTATCTTGAGAAGTAAGAGCTGCTCAGGTACACCAGGTAACCCCAAATTGTCTTTTGATGTTTCTATTGATTTAGGCATAGCTAGAAGTCTGCAGCGTTGTATCTTTTGTAGGTTGCATTGATTTTACACTCGCTGAGAATTTGTCTGTTCTTGATACAAAGGCGGCCCCTAGTACAGAGCAAGAAAAGAGGGGGCATCTGAAACAGAGCTGTATAAATGGGTGCCAAATTAGCTCTTGTGGGTAGAAAAGGCAGAGGTAAGTGTTAATAAGATATTGTTCAATCTGAAATTGCTGTCAGTGTGTTTTCAGCCAACACCTAGACAAAAGCTAGGTATGTGGGCCTTCCCCCAAGATAATTCACTGAAAAATGTGCATAGTTATACACAAACTCTTGAACATATACTGAAGGAAACAAATAATGATTTAAGCATACAAACAGCTGAAACTTTCTTTTAGTGAGGTTACATGAAAGACTTACATTCAATCTTGTGGATATATCAGAAACCTCACTTCACTAAAACTAAATAGAATGAGTTGAAATGATGGAAGTTCAGGCCTGATACATAGCAACGGTCTCAGATGATTTTGAAAAAGCAGACAGTGAAAACTCTCAGAGAAAAGTCCTAATGGTTAAATAAGCCTAATTGCCATCCAAACAACAGTACAGTAACTATATCAGCCTTAGAAAGAAGGGGGTTATAAATTGAAAAGTTCTTTGGTAGGGCTTAGATGTAGTAAGAAGGCATAGAATAAAATAGCTGAGGAAATGCTATAAATCCATATTAGAGCTGCACAGTGGTCTCTTTCAGATTGCTAGGCTAATTGTAACTATCTTCTTCAATTCTTCCAACTTCTTGCCTCCCCTGCCCTTAATTTTGCAATAATACAGACTAATTGCCCTAATGACAGTTAGAGAGGCTATATAATTTAGATTACCACAGACGGTTTCCAAGCATTTTGTAAGCTTGAGGTAAGAGTATTGAAGTGAAATAATAGGTTTGAACTGTAGTGAGTATACGTTTTTGCTTTCTTTGCATTGAGTGCTATTGACCACTTTTGTCCTCTGGAGGTATAGTTAGATTTTCATGGTACATGAAAACTTTTCAGATGATAACATAAAAATGTGTCCCTTTCTTGTGTGGACATTAAAGATCCAGAAGTGTTTGCTCTAAACAGACTCTATCTTAAATTACTTGTCCAAACACACTTCCTATGTACTTTGAGTGGGTTAGTAGCCTGTCCAAGCATCCATTTTAGTTGTGTTTTAACTGTCCTTTTGAGTTTCTGGACCTCTCCATGCCGTTCTTTCCCCGCCTTCCCCTTGCACAAAGAGGCAGATAGTTGGCTCTATTTGTCACCCAGCAAGAAACACTTTTGTCACCAATGGGGAGCTTGTGCTACTGGTCTCCAAACTGGCTGCAGCCTTTTGTGGAAGAGGTCTTTGTCAGTAGAAATTTAAACCAAGATATCCTGCAGCATGAGGATAGGCAGGGCAGTGGCTTGAAGAGCAGCCTGTCCTGTAAAAGGGTTTGTGCTCTTCTCCAGCATCAGCATGACTCCTCTAAACCATCAGCTTACATAGTGAACAGTTCAGGTGCTTCTGAGAGCTCATCTTTTGAAAAACGTCCGTGATTTTGTGTTGAAATGGAGAAATGCTGATCTTGGGCAAAGATCTGCTCTATCCAAGGTTTCTGACAGCTGTAAATGTCTTCTTTAAGGACTTCTTGTAAACTTCCAGCTGAAGTTCTCATAAAAATATCACCTTCTTTCTGCCTGAGAGCTGAGCTGTCAGAAACGGTTTGTTTGCTGCTGCATTTAGGATGCCCTTTGCCCCAGGTGAGAGCTTAGCTGGTTTGCTTGACTGTAAGCAAACCCATTCATGCAACATTGACAAGTCAATAATGGAGGATTATATCACCTCTGATATTACATACATGAAACTTATGTATCACGTGATGCTTGAACAGTTCATCCTACAAACTTGTTAGGGAGAATAAACGGCTCGCCACCAACCATGGAGAGAAATTGGTAAGAAAATCAGTGGCTAAACTAGGTAACATTTTCCTTGTCCTAGAATTTACTTGGCAGTTCAGGAGATGATGCCTGAAAGTGCTTTGTATTCCGTCTTTCCGAAAGACACATAATAATACAACATGTGAATATGTACTTAACACAGAAACAGGCAGTTACAATGGTTTAGTCTGTTTTCTGTGGGAAATGTCAAAATATTCTGACTTTTGTAGAGTTGTCAGATTCAGTGGTGTAAATGATATCATCTGCCTTCCATAATCTCATCTTTAAGAGGGGTCAAAACTCGTATGCTCATGGCAAGGGGTTTTTATTGTTGCAGAGTCAGAATGTCACAAAAGTTAAAAGCAAGCCAGAATGAGGAGGAATCCTAAAAAGACTAAAATATCCTTCTTTAACCTTTTCTAAATGCATCTGTCTGATTTGAAGTAATTTCTGAAAGAATTTATTGAAACCCATGTTACCTAAAGATGGAGAGTGTCTGAAAGTAATTAACAGAACCCATAAATTTTCAAAAAAGTCAACTATGACAGATATTTAAACACAATTCTTCAGAGTAGTTTAGACATGTCATCCTTACATGGTAAATGTGAAAATAATTCTAATATCTGGATTTAATGACTGGTAATCCACCATTGTCCTTTATTTCAACAGACTTCACAACCATGCCAGGTCATCCATACAGTGAAACAACTGCATGTTACAGGCATAATTGTTCTTACTTTTTTCCCCACGCATCTCTCTGTATTCATATGTTCTCTTATCTTTTATTTTTATTCTTTCTTCTTTGTTCTATACTTGTATCACACCTACAATATTAGGGTCTTAATCTCTAACTGGGAATCTTAAACCCAGTGGAAATATGAAAATAATAGCAATCTATCTTGTTATCAATATAGTTATGCATTTTTGACGCTTGCTGAAATATTTGAAATAGTAGAAGATTCTTGACAAGCATTGTTTTACCAGAGTCTGTTCTCAGAAAAATAGATTAATATAAAACTGTTTCAACAGATTAATATAATACTGTTTCCAGAGAATAGTTTCAGTGCTTCCATTTTAAATTGAAGGAGTTGCAAGTGGGATTCAACTTGGGTCTTTCTTGGATCTGGTATTGTTGAGTAGCTTTGCTAACAGCTTGGGTAGTAGAATGGGATAGATGGTTATTAAGTGAACAAATGAAATAGGTAAAAAGTGGCTGCATGTACTATAAAAAAGACGATGGGTTTAAAATAGCCTTGATAAGAATTATTTTTAAAAAAGTTTAAGAATAAGGTAAGATTCAGCTAATGAGGATACACACAGTGTGCTGTGCTCTTGCTTCCTTTATAGTTCCTGTCAATCTGACTGCTTTGTTTAAAGAGTCTTCTTGTAGTTCCCTGGTCACTGCTTAACCTGGTTGATGGTCAGCTTCCTCCTCAGCAGTATTGGTTTGGGGCAAGCACGGTTTGGTGTATGTGATTTGTTCTTAGTATTTTCTTTCACTTTCCTATCTTAATTACTGTTATTACCAAGGTTGTTTTGCCAGGGGTGGGCTGTGAGAGCATCCCCACAAGCAATGCCACACATGTGAAAACGTCAGATCACTGTATAGAGAGGAACATCACTTGCATCTCACAAGAAATAATTTCTCTCTTCTCTTCAGTGCTACTAAGCTGAAAGAGTCTTGCGCTAGTTTTAGATTCTACATCTGTGTAGAATGGAGAAGTTTACTAAGAAATACCAGTTTAGAAAATTGACCATAGGAAATATTGTAGTAAAAGGGCTTATTTCCCCTAGAGGGATGATTGATGTGAAGTTAGTAACTCTTGAAACATCTCCCCTGCAATGATTAAAAAAGTAGAATGAAATAATTGTTCTTTTCTATACTAAGCAAGGGGAAAGAAATAATAGGTGTACACTGAAGCCAAAAATACCCATATTAAACATGAGGAAATAGTTTTTTTTACCACAAGGGCAGTGAAAAGTTTGTTGAGGAAGTTGAAGTGTCTCTAGCATAGGAGAATTTTAGAAAAAGTTATGGTAGCGTCTTTCAGGAATAGGTTAGGCAGAATTGCTCATTTCTTAAAGCAAAGAGATCGACCAGACCATTCAACAAGTTTTCTTCCAGTATTTTTTCCCCCCTTTGTGGGCTGATGTTCCATGTTGAATTATAGAGCTTTAAAGTAATAGATGGGTTGTGCTCCTTTATGCACTGTAGTTAAAGCATATAATATCACCATATAGTCTGTATTATAGTCAATGAGATGTTCCATTGGAAACATGTATGAATATTTAATATGTGTAAAAATGTATATATATATAAAATTGTCCATCCATATTTCTGTTGTGAAGGACCACAAGAAGTAGCATAAAAGGGATGGAAGCATAATTCCTGCATCTGTGTTCGTTAATGTAGGAGAAAATTATGTGTTTACTTAATGCCATGCTAAAAATCTTGAACTAGATTTATAAAAATTTTAAAGCTGAGGTTTTGTGGTGTGAAAAAAAAATTTGTTCAAGAAATGGAGTGGAATAACAATGAACTGCCCA
>JAOXJK010000001.1:104942861-104986813 GCA_025774025.1 Xenus cinereus | reverse complement strand
ATGTATAGATATAGCAATGAATTACCTACCATTAGAATAGTTTACCACTTACATGAGAAATGCTAGTAATCAAATATTTCATTCCTCTACCTTATGTGCCAACTCACACAACAGAAACTTCTTTAAGTATATTGTTTTATAAATGCGAATATAATCAATGATTGACTTTATACATATAATACTGTTACTTGTGGTGGTTTAACTGGAAATTAATTAGGGACAAATTCTAAAAAATGTGGTAAAATTGCATGGGATTTTGTTCTGAAACCACCCCACTGATGAAGATGGAAACTAGTGAAGACTTGCCTTTGCACAGTAATGTGAGGTCTCATCACCAAATTAGCTGAACAACTCTATCTTTCTTTGAATCATACGTTTGGAATATTCAGTTACTTGATTTAGTCTTAAGAATAAGTCCTATGGTACGTGTCTATGTTTATTAGTGTAGCAATAATAAAAAAAAACCAACAACAACAAAACAGGAAAGGTGAGAAGTTTAACTTTGAAGACAACTGGAATAATTGTTAGAAATATTGGTTGACTGGGAAAAAGTCTCTCAGGATGCACCAAGACAGTGAAATGTCTTTATCTTTCCAACATGGCCACTTTGTGTTTCTTCTTCTGCAAGAGGCAGTGAAAAATATTGGCATTTTCTAAGATAACCTTTGTGTAGGCCTTGCAACCTGCAGCCTTTCTTGCAGCCCTTATGCCAGACTCTTTCCTTCTGCCAGAAACAGCATTTTAAGGTGTTTTACAGCTGTCCCAAAAGCCTCTTGGGACTGCTAGTGGTGTGGTGACCTAAGCTTCCAATATCCATTGGGCATATAATGTGTTGGACAGTGAACTCCAATGTGTTTAATGCCCACATGCATCCTCTTAAGCTACCCAAAGATTAGGAAAGCAGAAATCATGCTAAGCCTCTAAAAATGAACAAAATATCTGTATATTTTGTAAGTGGAAATGCAGTTAAGAGGCCTAATGAAATACAGTAAGGAGACATGCTTCACAAAAACCATTGCAAAACATTTAGAAAAGATTGTACATGGACAATTGGGCATTGTTTTGTAATTTAGAGGTCTAGTTATTATTTATTTTCAAAACAACATACTTTTATGTGTAAAGCTATGTCAGAGGCACGAACATGTGATAAATGGATACTAAGGAAAAAAAAAATCCCCAGTCCCTTAACTGCTGCCATAAACGGTTAACTTACAAATTTTGCTGCTTTAATATCTTCTCAAATGATCTCTGTTTATCCTGTTAACAATTGTGTAGCCTCATTACTACAGCTAATGAATTGAGCTTACTGTTAAGATGCTCAATGCAAGCTACAAATAGCATTGTGAATATTTAATCAATCATTGATCTCAGACAACAGATCCAAACATCAGTCAGTCATATCAGATCAGTCTTCATAGTTTCCTTGCATGCTATCAGTTACTTGTTGAATTAAAGATATTTTGCCATTTCAAAAAATCAGAGACTCCTCTTCTGTAGGGGGAAGAGCTTCCAGCTCCCTTCTTCAACACCGCTGACATCCACATCTGCCTGTTCTTGTTTAGTTCCTTTCAATCTACTTTTCCCCTCTGAAGAAGAAGGAACTGGAAGCTCAGTTTTATAGATTTCCAGATTTCTCTGGCACAATGTTACTAATCCAGCTGCCCCTGTAGTACAGGGTCCATTAGAGGCTTGACTTCAGAATTAGTCCTTTTGATAGTTTAACAGTTCTGCCTATGGCAAAGCAAATGAATTCTGACATTCACTCCATCAGTCTACTACACATTTTTTATCTTCCAGTCCAGAACACATACATTATACTCTGCAAGAGATGAGCTTTCCACAGAATACGTTATCTCCTTGCTGCCTGATAGCAATGTTAATGACTCTGCTGATTCTTTGAATTTAGAGAACTGGAAAGCCAGGATCCCTTCAAATCCAGGCATTTCAACACAACCATTCTGTTTTCTCAAGGACCCGTCTTATGTCCTACAATTATACCTATTTCAAGGGGAAGAAAACCTGTTTCATACCAGATTCTCCAAATATGTAGTAGTAAGGCAACAGAGAAAAACAGTATCTCACCCCATTCATAAATAAGAGCTCATAGAATGCGAGGCTTCCCATTTGAATGAGATAGTCTTGCCTCGTTCTGAAAAGTAACATAACATTATGCAATTTTTAACAGAACAACAGAAAACAGAATTCTGTACATGACAATATTCCTTGGAAACATCTTTAAAATATTGAAAGGAGGTGTGCTTGCTGACGTGCATTCTTCAGCTCCTGGTGATTATAACTTACATACTCATTGAACAGAAGGAGAGAAAGACGCGTTTAGTCTAGTGGTTAAACTCACTGAATATGAATTCTGATATGACGATTTTTCATAAAATGCAACAGGAGGAGTACTTAGGAACTCTTTATTGCACCATAATGTTATAGGAAATCGACTTGAATTGCACTTTTTCAGAAAAGCAAATATCGAGTCCAACCATCAACCCTACTCTACAAAGTTCTCCCCTACACCATATCCCCAAACACCGCATCTAAACGACTCTTAAACACATTCAGGGATGGTGACTCAACCACCTCCCTGGGAAGCCTATTCCAGTATCCGACCACTCTTTCTGTGAAGAATTGTTTCCGAATGTCCAGTCTGGTGAGGAATGTCCAGGAATTCCTAATGAGGAATTTCCTAATGTCCGGTATGGTGAGGAATTGGTGAACGGTGTTTCCTCGCTACAAAAATGTTGTTGACATCCACCTTAACAGCAACCTGTTAAGCCCAGAAATTTATCTTTGACCTTTAAATGAAGTTACTTTACCATTGGATTAACCACCACTCAAGCGCTATCTTCCAAAAATGTTGCTAGTCATAAATATTAGAACACCCAATGAAATTTAAATAGGTGCTATTCAAGATTTTGAACAGAAACAGTTTTGCTGACTAGTGCCCGGTAGTGCTGTGCTAGAAAACACACAAATTCTGTTCTATTTTTAGCTCTCTTCACTGCTTAACATTTTTTACAGTATAGATTTAGTAGAGATACTGCTTTTTTAGACTTTTTACATTTAAGAATACACTCTGATCTAAAAATAGAGTGCAGAAAATTCATTTGTCTAATGAAGACATTTCTTTCATGGTAATTTTTTTTGGCCTTTGTTTCTTTATCTCCCTGGAATTGAATGAGATATACCAAAAAGTAAGGAACTTTTCCACTGAAGGCATGTGTATGCCTTTCTTTCAGAAAATCACTAAACATCATCAAACCACTGGATTTCTGAAATCTGATCCATTGCCAATAGATAATGAAACTATATTAGTAACAGTACTCTCTGCAAGGTGACTGAGGAACTTGGCTCTAAATGATGACAGAGATTTGCCCTATAGTACTTTCAGTGTGTTCTACTGCGTAACAAGTCAAACAGGAAGACTTACACAATTGGCTTTTCAGCAGTGAAAAGCTATGCTTTTTTACTTTAGAAAAAAAATATCATTGTCTGTCTTTTGCTTATATTAACAGATAAATATACAACTGTAGTTCATTATTTTTTGGTGAAATGGAAACGTCTGGATTCTGTTTAAAATTTTAAACTAAGCCTCTCCTTCACATTGGTCATGTATTAATGTAACAAGTAGATATCCAATTAATTTTGTTTACCAGTTGATAGTTCTGATAAAATCATTAGAAATTAGTAAAAAAGCCCAAGCCAATCTGTTATTGATCCTTTTTAATGACATACAGACTGAGCATAGAATCAACCTAAATATTTTATATAGATGGAAATATAAAAATCAAACCAAGTAATTTAACAATTAGTTTGTTTTCAATAATATTGAACAGGCCTTAAAAATTAGAGCATGAAAAGATTTGGTTGTCCATAAATTTTAATTTTATTTTAATTTTATTAATCCTTAGTTAGAGAGTCTTTAAAATGTAATACTTTTCCTCAAAATATGTTTCATCATGGTGAAATACACAGTTTTGAGATTTGGGACTTATATTTCTTGTTGTTGTTTACTGTGAATGTAGGTTTTGTATTTTACTTCTCCCTTTTTAGACCAAAATTAGTAGTAAATAACCAGAATGGACGTTGGACAATCACATACTTTTAAGAAAATGGCACTATTTCTCAAGCTATTTCAACATAATGATAGGATAAATATTTTCACTGTCCTCCTTTTGCTGTAGTTCTAAACAATATTTTGAAGTATATTTCTGAGTATTTTCTTCAGGAAGAGTGTAGAATTATACTTTTCTGCAAAATACAGGACTACAATTTGTCTGACCTTCTTTCTGTTTTCCATCTGCATACATTAAATGAATGACTCTCCATTTTGCAGCTGAGGGAAGCACAACTTTGAATGAAAAATGTTGCCATTAAAAAAGAGGGAACAAATTGCATAAATTATAAATGACCTGAAGAAGCTGAAATGTACTACCACGATACCCTGATTATACATGCATGGGTTTTTTGTCATTAATCCGACAAAATAGCATACCAACCTATGGAACTCGTGCAGATACAGATCTTTTGGTAAAGAAACAGAACTCTAAATGGATTTAAATTTATAGCATTACATTATGCTTTACAATGAGAAAAAAGAAAAAAGCTGACTCAATTCCTGAGTTTATACTGTTAATTTTACATATCCATACAGCTGGCTTGTGCTTTATACTTTCTAAAAGTTTGTATTTTCTTGAAATATGTAAAAAAAAAAAAGTAATTGATCCTTCTGTCTCTCTCCAAGCTAGCACTTCAGGTTGCACTGGATTATAAAGATTCCCATTAAAAAAAAAATCTGCTTATTGCAGTCTCAACTGCATCAAAGAATTTGACTAATCTCAAGCTTATGATTTTTTCAATGCTTCTTTGCATGCTTAGGCGTTTCATGATTTCAGATCACTGAATGTTGGTGCAACAATAAATCTCATGAATAAATTAATCCGTAGTTATTATTAAGTGCATTTCATTTATAAGTGTAGTTAGAATTATTACAAGAACACACCGAATGCGCGGGCAGGACACAGAATACCTTTCCAGAATTTTTTCACTGTCTCTATCAATTTACAGCTCAGGAATTTAAATACCTGTCTTTTGATGTATTCTTGCAAGAATGCCTTCAGTTACTTTTTAAAAGTGTAAAATGCGGTAATACCGATTAGCTAAGGCAGGGCACAGCTGAGGTCTCCAATGTGCAAAGAATCACACCTGTGGGTTTGAACTTGGTTTTTGGTGGTTTCATCTAATGTCCCAGGCTTCTCCACTGCTGAATATTTTTCCCAAATACCTAACTGAAGTTGGGCATTACTCTACAGTGATTAACATCTGTTACATTAATGTTGAGTCATTCGGAAGCTTGGGAACTCTGTGTTATGATTTGTAGATAGCCCTTGGCTGTATTGACACTAAATATAATTAGGTAGCCATAGGTAACTTTATAATCTCACTTTTGCCCCTCTTCCAGGTAATTTTTGAATATTTTCAGCAGCATGTCAGTAGGCTTGTATGTACAATTCAGGCAATATTATTGAACAGTATTTTCATACAAAAGGAGATTTTTTTGTCTTTTCACACTATATTTTAGCAGATGAAGCATCTCATATTCTGCAAGTGACAGGCACTTAGTGTTATTTCAGGTCTATTTCTCAATAATAAATTACTCCATCGTGGTTCTTTTAACCAGTAGCGTTTTGGACACACTTTCTTTTGGGAATGTCTCTGTGAGTACTTGAAAGTTGGACAAAAAAACTTTTCTAAAATAGTGTTGCCGAGACTATTAAACTAGGATATTTTTCACACCACCCTCAAGCTCTTTATGTCAGACCAGAATTCAAGAATGTCTGAAAATGACGTTTGTTCACTTATATTTTTGAAGTGTTCAGGCTCTCACTGCCAAAGAGGAGTAGACTACTAGAGCTAGTAATCTAGTAGACTACTAGAGCTTCTCTAGTTTCAGTGATTCCTCCACCATTTTCAAACTTCAGGACAAAGGCATTTCTATTCCACGTTAACAAAACATTATCTGGGTAGCTCAAGTGTAACTGAAAGATATCGGAGTTTTTCATAGTAGTTAGGTGGAAAAAAATATTGCATTTATAGGCCTGGAAAAGGCTTTCCATTTAAAGCCTTAAGCTTCTGTTATAACAAGTGCTTACGTTTACACTACAACTTCAGTAGAACCAATGCTACATCCTACTCTGAACACATCAGTAAAATGGCAAATGGTAACCTCATAGGAGCTGATATGAAGCTAACCTCAGGTTCTTAATATGCCTACATAAAAGGCACTCTCATTTGTTTGTTTTTTTTTTCCAGTCCCTTTGTCATGTTAAAGAAAATGAAGGTATCTGGGAAAGGGAGGAGGCAAATTATGGAACATGAAATCTAAGTTACTAATGAAAATTGAAGGATGTGAAATGTACTCCTGTATTTGTGAACAATTTTAATGTGTTCATTAAAATTGAAGTTTATCCAAGCGAACATGCTTAATTTTTACTTGGTATATGTATGGAAGTGAGTCTTATTTCCCCCCCAACCCTTTCCTGTGTATGTAAGAAATTTTGGAAATAAAATAAGCTGAATCTACCCAAACTCGTAACTGGTAAATAGTGCCTACTTTTAATTAATGGTATTAATCTTGGATGTATTGAGGCCAGATATCTCTGGGGAAATACAAGAAGAGAGCTAAAATACCGTGTTCATCACACAAAAGGAATCCTGAAATTACTCCTCTGTCATTTTAAACTTAATACTGTATCATTTTTCTTAAACTTTATTAAGGTGAGATTTGTAAAATAATATCATAACATTTAAAACTTCAAGCAGTTTCAAAGATAATGGTAGATTTTAATGAATTTTATTAATTAAAAGAATAGTTAGTTGCGCCTGTTTTCAGTAAATTAATTAAACTTTTAGTCATTAAGCAAAAAGTTAATTCATTATTGAAGGATATAGGAAGTGTAAAAAAATCTGGCACGTGAAATAGATACTATACCCTAATCTATCACTTATATTATGGAATTACATGCTTAAAAATGTTCTCAATAGTATAAAATGTTATAGAAAGTGCCCGGTGACTAACTAGGGGTATTTTTAAAACATTTTAGTTTGAATCATCTTCTTTGATACTAGAATCTTATAACTGGTGGTAAAAAAACGAGTTTTCCAAGTGAAATGCTAGTGGACAGCTTCTTGAAGAAAAGCTCATGAAAACCTTGTTCTCATTTAGCATTCACGGAATCAGGATAACAAGGTTATTTTCCTATGAAGAAGAAAATATCAGAGTATTAGCACTATATATATGCCAGTATTTTTGACTGTACAAATGAGTAACTTGATTTTTCTCTGCTAGATGGGATTTTTTTCTCTGCTACCTCAAGCCCTCTTTCGTCATACAGTTGCTCGGTTTCTCTTAGCGTAACGCAGTATATAATACCTTTGTCCAGACTTCTAAGAATGTAGCGTAAGGTGACTCTACAGAGGAATTCTCTACCCAATGTCCTACGCTAATCTATTATCAGAGAGGAGAGGCAAATGAATGTCCCATAGTCTGCATATTAATCTTAATAATCGGTAGAGCACATTTTGATCTATATTCTCACTGCACCAAAGTTCTTACCGTGTTGCATTAAAAAAAATTATTAAATAGAGATACCTCAGTCTGATAATTTGCGTGCTCTGCCTTATCCTTTTGTGTTAGAAAGAAACGTATATAGAGAAAAGCAATGCAGTTTTAAGATGCACAGGTTAAAATTTTTCTAATTACGTGGAGTATCACCATGCCTTGACCAGTCGCTACTGCATGCAGCTGGCACCCTTGCGGTTGCTCCCGGTCCTTGTTGCTGCAGATATTTGTTGGGGGGGGCATGACAAAGGGGGGCTTCAGTCCTCTCTGCTGATTGCTGGCTGTGCGGCTGGAGTGCTGCAGCTTGGCCATTGCATTTTGAGAGTACGTGTCAGGAGAGGAAATTCAGTTAACAGCTTTGTGAGTTTTACTTTAAGGATATTATTATTTTTTTTTTTCTGATGAAAAAATTCTCTTAGAAAACTGATATGTATCAGCTTCTACTTCCTTATAGAATTAGAATCCCTTTTTTTTTCTCTACCCTTTCTGTATTTGTTAACATAAGGAGAAAAGGTGTTTTCTCCTTACCTGCAGGAAAGTGAAATGTGACAATACAACAGTACAAACCCTGCCCTTGCTATCAGTGTTGTAACATCAGCAAATACTACTGTGAAAGAACGTATATGCAGATATGAATATGTATATGCACAGTTATCTTTGTTAATGTAACCTTTTTCCTATTTCCTATCAATTATGTTCATGCGATGCTTCATGTTGGCTTGGATCAGGATATAAAAAACATCATCAAAACTTTGTAATCCAATTTATTGGTGGGTTTTGCTTAAAGTGGCTGCATTGGTCAAAATATCACTGACGGAGAGGAGATTAGGTTTGAAATAAAAATAGAGACTTCTGTAGCCATTGTTTTCCGTATGTTTCACAATTAAGATAAATACTGTGGGATGCTCATCAAAGAGGTACCTAGTGGTTTCTACCATAAAATGCAGCTTTCTGATCAGATCTGATTCTAAATTACCTGCTAATGTATTTTCTGTGACAGCAGATTCTCATGAGGTTGGATATTTACATGATCAGCTACATTTCTAACCCCTGCATTTTTGTTAACTGCATGATTCTACATGGTGTGGCTGCTTTCTGTTCAATGTCAGATAGCTGTATGAGTTCAAAATAATGATTCAATATCTCAGAGGAAAAAAATGATTCCTTGAATATCCATCTTGTAAAATTTAATGGTTTTTCCTTTTACAATATTGTATTATTGGCTGCAGTAGATTAGGACAACTTTGATAGAAGAATTGCACATAATTAAATTTTCATGTGTGACTCAAAGTGCAAAAAGATTAGAAGGCTATTTAAGAGGTGCTGGAACTGTCACACCATATCAGTAAAGTCTGCAAGACAGAGAGCACAAAAGTACTGATTTAGTGCAACATGTCACATTATTATAGCAATAACTACAAGGAAGATTCTATGGATGGGTGGGTGTCTATGCCTATGAATACTTGTAAAGATACTGTCGAATCCATTTTTATCTTAAAGGTGCATTCAAAAGTTGGGGTTTTATTATCTGTTTATTCAAATAAGATACTAAGGAACTTTTGCATTAGCTTTCTTTTCTCTAAGCTTGTTAATAGTTTTGTGTCATGGACATTTTTGAAGCATTAATATACTTTGGGAAATTTTACATTTTGGCAAGTTCCGACATGTTGGTTTGGTGTAATATTTGCCAATTCAGTGATGAGGTGTAGGAGTCTGCAACTCCAGAGGTACAGCGTCATTCCTGTTCGTTCCAGACTAGGATTACCTGGCAGTAGTTCAGCTCACAGGAGCAAAGGTGGGCCCATATTATGGCACCTGTTTTTCCAGCACATACAGTTTCTATTTCCCTTGCAGAGATAAGCTGATATTTAAAGCTGAAACATCAGTATGAACCCACTGGAAGCTGCTTTATGTTTTATTTTGGGGAAAAAAAGTATTGCGATTCAGATAAAGTGCGTTTACTCTTCAAATATGATTTAATAGGTCTGTTCAGTAGAAAGGGATTCTAAGTGAGATCCTATGCAGTATTCTCAGGAAGGTATGCAGTACTAGGAATAGTCCAAATGGCTATCTAAGAGAATCAGTGCAAAAAATATAAATTGATTCTTGAAAATAGTTACCAACTGTTTTATTTTTGTGAAAGATTGGATTGGATCCAAGTGATAGGAAGGCAGAGCATCAAAATATATTTTAGTAATAACCCATGTATGTTGGAATAATCTGCAGCCGTCGTAATGGACAGATGGGATCTTTCCGAATGGCACTGGTGAGATTTGGTTGTGTCTCTCATGCTTGAGATCAGAGGCACACCTTCTAACAGCTGTGAAGCAGCAAATGAAATATTGACCATGTTATTGTGTCATTTAATTTGTAATGATCTTGAATACTTTTGAAATGCTGGACAAGACATGTGGCAAAATCCAATTGTGTCATTCCTTGTAATCTTAGGAAACAAGAAAAATCACAATATAGTGAGAATACAAAAAGTTAATGTAGTTTTCAAAAACTCAAGAACAAACATATGTTGTGCCATAAGACTCTTGGGTCTCACAGCTTAGTATTTTTTTTGTGTGTGTGTGTAGCTGGAACTGATATATGTGTCCAACACTAAATGATTTATGAGGCGTTTATTACATTTCGCCTTTGTAGGATGGGTTAAACTTCATTTCAGAAACATATATCAAGTTATTAAAGTTATTAAAAAAATCCAAACCAACTTGCCAGTTGGTTTTGACCCAGGTATTTCTCCAATATGTAAAAAATGTGGGTTCAAGGTCATGCTTTAGAATTTCATTTCCCTGATCACAAATTCAAGTAGAAAGAGTAATCTTGTTGCACCATTCAGCTCCCATCGAAGCCAGTGGGAATTTTGCTATGCAACTAAGGGAAAGGAAACAGGACATTGAAAAGTATCTGAATCAGAAAGCATAAATAAGAGAGTCATTCATCCATGTACCCAGCCCTGCTTAAGGGAAGGTTTTGCATTTTGCATGAAACAAAGTATTTGCCTTTATTTCACTTCTTGAAATGAGGAGCAGAAACAAAACAAAAAAAGAGGGTGAAAAAAGTACTTTTTACTGTCTCCTTACCTCAAAAACCAGAGATATCCTGCTTTAAATAGCCAGGGAGTTTTTTCTTTGTTTTTCTCTTATTTTTGGCATTTATTCTAGGAAAACAGCAAAAGGCAATTGTGACTCTGAAACTGTAGTATTAGAACCAAATAATATGGAAAAGTAAGAAATACAGAATTTAAAGCTCCAAGTTTGGGATTTAAGAGATTTTTTGAAGTTTCTTTCTTGCCTGTGACCTAGAAATCAAATAAAAGCTTGTTATGATTTCAAATATTGCCTAGAAAGGACCCTGAAATAATTCCTGAAAAGGGAAACGCTATAGAGCTTTATAATATTAGTAATAACTTACAAGTCCATTTTAAATTAAAAGTTAAAGACACTGGTGTTTGAGTGTTTGTCATAAATGTAGTCATTTTCTTCACTTTGAACTACGCTGTTTATCAAGGAGAGTGTTGGATGGATGTCCTCTTTCTCTTACAGCTACTATGAACTTTCAATAGTAACAGCAAAAGTGAACAGCTCTCAGAACTGAAAACTGCTGCAACTGAACTTAATATTTTACTCTCCTACTCTCCTATCTTTTAAAATAGTTTACATTCCTTGATGCAGTAACTGGGGGTGCATCTAGGCCAGCTGTTTGTTCTGTTGACTTTTGGGTAACGATGCCACCTTACTCCAATCTTAGATTTGGCCTAAGGCTAACATTTAAAGTTTTTGTGGGTTTTTGTGGGTTTGTTTGGGCTTTTTTGGGTTTTTTTGTTTGTTTGTTTGTTTGCTTGCTTTTTGTTTGTTTGTTGGTTTGGTTTTTTTTTCCCAATAGGGAGATAGTTTCTTAATTTACTCCAGTTTGAGCCTTTAATACAAGAATAAGATGAGACCAACTGAGCAGGACGCTTCCCTTATTCCTTGGCAGTATGTCCCTGGAACGTTGCATTTCCACAGGGAAAAGCTGTGAGGCATTTTTATCGCCTTACGCAATGGCTGGGTACTATGGCAACTACTTTACTAACCCTAACAATCCCCCAATATCCATTACATTGTAGGTGTGTTTCTGGGTCAATTTGGGGTAGTTGCGTGATATGACAAGAAATCTTTGATCTCATTCATTCACATTCATCAACAAATTACATTTAGCTCAGTCCTGTTGTTTGGAACATAAAGGGTATGCCTGTGTTGAACAGCTCTTTTATATTGCTAAAAATCCGAAATAAGCCTGAGATTCATATTCTTTTCCCATTCTAGAGCACTTTGGGTCACTTCTTAGAAGGATTCATCCAGTGCATTACTGAGTGAAGAACAGAACTCCTGGTTTCTGTATCCCTGCAGGCAGGCATCACTCTGCTTCTCTGGGGCCAGGTCTGTAATCTGTGTGAGGGAAGGATCATCTAACCAGTGAGGAGAGCATGTGGCCGGCAGCAGCCAGTCAGTAGAGAGGTCCATATTCCCTGAGTAGAGAAAAATAAGGGTGATTTTCTGAGACCACAGCTACCATGCTCGTTGGAGGAAAGAAGCCAACGAGGTAACAAGGCAGTAGGCCAAAAAGCAGCAAGTTGAAAGCAGGCTACAGAAGGGTGATTGATTAGAAACAAGCTGCCAAAAGATGGTCACGCGCACCTCATCACTGATGCTGCTACAACAACGGTAGCTGTAATATGAAGCACATGTAAAGCAATGATGTGTGGTTGACACCATTACCTGTCGGGGGTAGAGCAGACTCTGCTGGGCGAATGGGCACTTTGCCTTGACTTTGCCCACTGAGCGGTAGCAAAATGATGTGGCTTGCTGTATACATGTGTATGTGTGGAGTTACAAGGACATAGCAAGGGCAGGCACCACAGAGTGTCTCTAGCATCAGCTGTGCTCCCTCCTAAACTTGTGTGACAGGGCGTATTACCAGACAGCTATAAAGTGGCAGCAGACACGCCAGAACAGACGTTACTTCTAATCTCCACTAACCTGGTCCAGTTTCTCTAACTCAAACAGCTGAAGTTTTGGCTTTCAGAAATTGAGCGCTGATCCTTTTCCAAAAAATTAGTTTTGAAATTGAGGATGCAATATGTATGCTGCTGACCTGAACATATGTTACAACCTGATAATAACAGAATCATCACTCAGCATCACTTCACAAATGAGTGTACTGCTTAATCTTTCTGTGCCAAATCATGGCTTCTTTAGGACTGCCTTATCACTCTGAGGCATTGCCTCTTCCTCTGTTACCATTAACTGTCCTGGATGATTACATTCCCAGAAAAAGAGCTATAGATTCACCTAGGTGAGAGGCTGAAGCTGGATGTGCAGGAGATTTGAATGGCCACATGTATTGTCACTTTTCCAGAGTAAATTTTAAGCAAATTTGACATAGTCCTCTCCGAGAGTCCTTTGCGCAATGGCATACCAGCAAGAAAATAAAAAAAAAAATAATAAAATCAATCATAATTGTTTCTCAATCAATCATAATTGTGGATAGGAGTGAAAAAGACAGGTAGATTATTAGTATCATTTCAACTCAAAACGCTCATCAGGCACCTGGATATCAGTCACTCACATGAGAGTACAAGTAAAGAGTAATTCGGGTAATTTCAACTGCAGGAACGGAGAGCTATCTCATTCTAGTTTTGTGAATTTTTTATGATATGCTAATGTCATTTATAAAAGCTATATGATAGCTGAACTTTTTAGTTGGTTTCTGAAGCAAAGGCTTTACATTTTAAGGTGAAATAACATTACTCCAGTACAAATCACAGTCAGCAAAATCTGCACAACCACGTGCACAGACACAGAATTTCATTAGCAGGACAGGGAAATTCTCTGTGTGTTGTGGGGATAGGCCACCAGCCAGAGGCACAAGCCCTTCCTAGCTGCTGCCTCAATATGTCTATTGGGATGATGACTAAAGCTTAATCTGAAGCTCATCTCATTCAGTTGGACCCTTTCCCTTTTGGAGAAGCACCAAGTGCTTTGCACAGAAATACCTGGCAGCAGGGTTTAATTCATGTAGGTCTAACAGAATCCATCCTGGTTGTGTTTTTTTTTTCAGTAAAGCTCTACCACTAATATATTGGGGGAACTAACATAGCTTGTTACAGAGTCTGTCTAAATTGCAGTCATGGCAGTGACAGCAATATATTTTAGAGATAGTCAAAGCTAGATTTAAATTATCTAGCTCGGGTATAAACAGTAGTTTGTGGCAACATAGCTCAGGGCAGAACAATCTCCCTACTTCTTGGGCAAAACCAAATGTATTATCTAAACTAGTGATTATTATCATACTGAATATGTTTTTTTCCTCTAACAAAATTGGGAGTTAATTTGGGAGTTACTTTTTCATTCCCCATGAACTTGCACACAGCTTTGTACTCTGGCTAAGTATCAACCATTTTCCTAGATGATTCATAATTTATAATGTGGGACACTGCTCCAAGTTAAATTTAGATGTATTTTTGAGGCTCCGATTTAAAAATATGTTAATTTAAAAGTGTGGATTTTTATGAGGGAAAAATCCTGGGTGTCGACTGATCTGCTGGTGACTTAAATCTCTCAAACTACTAAGCCCCACATAATCTTAAGAGCAATAGCTCTGCATTCAATTTGTTACTTCACAAGTCAGCATCTTCTCTGAGTAGTTCAGGAGGAATTATTTTAATGTCAGCTAACATGGAATTGCTGTATGTGTAATCCTCAACCAGTAAAACCCACACATCTACACATACATGCACAGCATACATTCACTAGTGACAGATCGCGATGGATATAAAGATCACAAGATTTTTCAGCAGTATTCTAGCAGGTTGTTGTCATCTGTGGGCCATCCCATTCTCACGATATCTATTAGATTGCCTAGTGCTCACCTTGTGATGCTCTATTAGTCAAAACATCTCTTTGCCCATATATTCAAATGAACTGTAGAGGTTATTAACTTGCCCTTGGCAAAAAGATTTAGTTTTCTAGGGCAAATGCTTTTATAAATTCTCTGTGTGACAGTTTTATTACATATTGTAAATAGAATACCCTGCCAGATTTTTATGACAGCCATCACTAAGTCATTCAGATCTTATTACTTTTCAACCCTTCACATACCTTGAATTTTATTTTTTTTTTTTAATCTTTAACAGGCCTTGCTTTGGTCAGTGCACTTTTCTTACTTCCATAGCCAATGTTATTTACTAACATGACTATTTAAAACATTTTTTTATTAAGCCAAACATTTTATCCTGCAGAAAATCAAGGCTGTATTTTGATTTGGCTCAGACACACACTAATTTGCACATTCTGCATTTATAGTGATAGACTCGTTTAAGCTTGTACAGTCTCTGCTAGCGGTTAATATAACAGTTTCTGTGCTCAGCTGCATACCTACCCTGGGTCCCACTATCTCTCACTGAATGAGTATTCTACTAAAGGACTTCTGATATTGACTTAATTTTACATTTTGTATTTCAAAACAACGTATGTGTTGTGAAAAGGAAAAGCACATGAGCCATGCTGGTGTTAAGACCTACTCAGATATAACTATATTTTATCAAGTCATTTCTCCGATTCTAAGGATTCTTTCAAATAATGAAAAAGAGTCGTTGAAGAGATTTTATTTAGATATGTAGTTTATTAGCAATGGAAATCTCATGCGTCCTAGGCCTTGTGAACATAAGCAATAAAAACACCAGTTCCTATTTAGCTTTGTTTTCCATTGAGATGACAAACATAACAGGAGGAGGAATGAGACTGGCTTTGGTAAAGATCCAGTAAAAGTGAAGAGTAATGATTTTCAAAAGTATACAAGGGGTAAAAACCTTAAATGTCTTAAATGTGTAATCCGTTTTAATACTCTGACACTTTTGAAACGTTACCTTCAGTACCTTCAGTAGTAATTTAAAATAAAGCAAAGCTTAGTTGCTGGAGAGTCTGCCAGCAAGAGGGCCGAGCCACATGGTGAGGCGTGTTTCACCGCCGGGGGAAGCAGCTGAACCATCAGCGCCAAGGCTGAGGAGTGCAGGAGTCCTTCGCCTCCCTCCCTGTTCCCCTCCGGCCCTAGACCTCGGGACAAGACTCTTCTCTCGTGCCTTGGTAAACCAAGTCTTAACCCTCCCTGGGGATGTCATATAAGGACAGATTGGAGGGATGGTTCATGCAGTCATTAATTAGGCAAAAATGAATGCTTTGATGGAGCTTCCAGTTCCTGAAGGTGGTAGGAAGGTGGTGTGGCTGGCTGTAAAAGCAGGAAGGATTCAAGTCCCTTCTGGTTTTCTGCTGTTGCCATATCTTAAAACCTGCAGTTCTGATGAATCAGAATAAGACTCCTTTTAATAGGGAATTTTGAATTAGCTATAATGAGGCTTCATTTGGAAATTCACTATATGTTGCTACTTTATGTTTTTTGCAAGTATCTGAACTCAGATTCTTACAAAGGAAGGAATCAGGTGATTTGCAGTTTTAAAGTTGTATGTTTTGCTGTCTAGGCAACTTACAGTAGTTCGGTCACATTATGATAATTACCCTATTTATAAGTTAGCTAACGGAGTTCTTTGTTTTAAGCACTATAAATTCTAAAATTAGTGAATAAAGCTAGAAACCCATTTTCAGATCCATTTATATGAAAGGTGCTATATAATTTTAAAGCTATTATAAATGATTGAAAGATGTTTTCACAACTGCTGCTAGATTGCATGGGAATGTGGAATAGCATTTCAAAAGATTGCAAAATTAATGTGGCTGTGGGTGCGCTATGGAGAACTGCTGAACCTTCACTACAGCTTCCTTTCTGCCTGCTGCTGACTATTGCAGTGTTTCTGTAATCAGGTGCTCATTTTCATGCTAACTTGCCTCACTTTCAGTCCTGAATCTCCCAGCACCTCTATAAAGGCATTGCGTTCTTTTCATTTTTCCTATATGCGTTGGGGTTTTATTTTCACTCAGTAAAAATAGATTCTAGGTCATCTTTATGGTTAGGGGTGGGAATCCAGGTGTATCTTTGTCTCTGTTAAGTGCAAGGCCCTCAAAATAACAGGGTTATAAACCAACCTTTTTAAAAAAAAACCCAAACAAGCAAACAGCAAAACCAGACTTGACCTCTATATTATTATGTGTTAGGATATGATAGTTATATTGTCATGGTAAAGATTACATTGTCCATTACCGCTAAAAACAGTGATTCAGGCTCCTTATTTATGTCTGAACTATACAGCATGTTCTTCCGATAATGATGATATTTGATTTTTAAAAAAATGCTAAGGATGCATTTGCTACTGAATCTCTTAATTATATTGACCTAACATTTACTTTTAAATAAGCGCTTTAAGAGTTTCTGCCATCTGTCAGACTTTTTTTTAGTTGTTTTTGAAATGTTCTCACTCGCAGAGAGATGCAGGTTCTTTAATGTCTCCTCATAGTTAAAGCTAATGGAAATCTTGCATTTGTGCTTGATGCAAAGTACTGGCTTTAAATAATTAACTCTCTTTAGACATTGTGAAGGTGATAGATATCAGTGTCTTCTGCCTAGAAAGTTGCCTCAAAGCTGCTATAAAATGAAGAGAGAAAGAAACTTTTGGAAGATACTCAGAGACTACGGAATAGATTTCAGCAAGAATTCTCTGTATAGAAACCCAGGAGTCTCATCTGTCAAAGAAATCTTATTTTTTTAAAAAGGACCCTTGAAAACAGTAATTAGCAGGGAAGTTTTCAATTTCCAAAAAGTATCTTGCAGTTCAATTCTCGTTGTCTTCTCTTTGTGGTGTGTCTCTCCTCTTAGGCCTCTCTGCATCATTCTTATACCATGGAAAGAATGGGAGAATGAGATGAAAGAATAAACATCAAGGAACTAAATTAATTATGTAACCTACAATTTGAAATCTGGTTAACAGAATGATTTTTTTTAAAGTTTTATTTCATTAACTCTTCCTCTGAGTATATTTTTCTTTCCTTTACTTTTCTAGTATTGTGATACCTCCGGGTGAACTCAATAGAATTGTTACATCATTTAATATAATAGGATGTGACATGATGCAACTTGATATAGTGCCTGAAAATAATAAGGTACAATGTGTTGCAGAAGGCATTTGAAAATTCTGAGCACTGCAGGTAGAAAACAGCCAATTTGAAATCTGGCACGCACAGATCTTCATTTTTACTCTCTAATTATGCTATAAACAAACTTAATTCACTATAGCACTTTGAAGTAGTTGGCAATTATTCTTTTCAGACTAAAGCATTACCTTAGGCAGCAAGAACTTCACTTCTTCATACATCAACATGTTATTGTGTTAATGTGCCTATTATTGTACCATTTTGATTGACAATGCTAATTACGATTGTTCTTGAACTTAATGTGATTTTCTGGCTGACAGTGACCATGTAATAAAAGGGAAAAACTCCCCTACAAGAGCTATAAGCGTTTAAATGTGAACTGCTCTTCTTTTTTACAAAATCCAAACATTTATTTCTCTGGAACAAAGTCTTACCTCATTGTACCTTTAAAACCATTCCAGAGGGTGTGGTTATCCTCAAATAATCACACTGGTGTGGGATGAAAGGCAATGTGTACAAAAAATACCTAAGAAAAAGGAAAAGTTCATAAATTACAAGTCATAGGACACAGTTAAAAATCTTTCTTTGGAATTTGTTAATTTGAATGTAAAAAAAAAAAACAAACCACCAACCCAGTTGTAGTTTAATTGTAGTAAGCCATGTGTCTGGAAGTTGGGATAAATCAAGCATAACCGAATCTTTTTATTGTGCTCAATAAAATTATTCACTGCTTCAAAGAGAGGGTAGCTGATAATCCAACCTACCTGGAAGGAAAAGTAATGAGAGTCTGTGTAAAATCAGTGTAGACAAGTAGTATTTTTGTAAGGGAAGGATTCAGATGTGTGAACTGATTTGTTGCTGCTATTTATAAAGTTGAATTTGTGCTTAGGCCATTGTTGAGAAAGTCATCGTTAATGTTTGTATTAATTATTTTACTATGGCAGATTAAATTATGACATTTGACCTTTGCGAGGATAGGACAGGGTCCTCTGGAGTTACATTGTGCTGTTTGAAATCAGAGAGATACTGCCCTAATTAAACTCACAGGAAGTATCTTTCCAATCTCATTTAGCGTTATTATTTCAGTGTCCCCCTTAACCCATAGGATAATTAATTAGCATTAGGAGCCATATGCTCGCATTGTTCATTCAGCCCTCGGAACAACGCCTATGCTTTTTCGGAGGGTTTAGCAGCATTGTATCATATCCTGGTGTCCAGAGAAACCATGCTGGTCTCCTGCGGAAGGCTGTGCCACCCCTCTGAAAGCCTGTGGCTCCACAGGGGGACGCAGTGGGGGACACCTGCAGGAGGGGTGCAGCTTTCCGCCAGGGGTAAATTAGTCCGGGGTAAATAATTGCAATGAGAAATGCAATCATAACCCTTTGCAGGTAAGAAAAGAAAGGAAAAGAAAAAATAAAAGAAAAAAGAGAAAAGAAGGGAAGAGAAAAGAGAAGAAAAGAAAAGAGAAGAGAAGAAAAGAAAAGAGAAGAGAAGAGAAGAAAAGAAAAGAAAAGAAAAGAAAAGAAAAGAAAAGAAAAGAAAAGAAAAGAAAAGAGAGAAAAGAGAGAAAAGAAAGGAAAAGGTAGAGGAAGGAGAAACAGGGAAAATCACAACTTAAAGCTTTCCTAGGTGGGCAAGACAGATTGGCATGGGTCTGGCATTGGAAAAACAGTGCCGAGCAAGGAGCTTGTCAGAAAACAGGGCTGAAAGGGTAGCAGGAGTCTGGGACGTGGATGGGAAATAGTACGAGTGTAGAAAACGCAAAATGCATGCTGTCCTTCTGAAAAATAGCTTGGGAGCTGCTGCCTTGTGATCACAGAGACTTGCACAGAGCAGTTTGGCCTGCTGGAGATCTGAGTAGTGCCCCAGCAGGGTCCTCCTCTCACCGTTGATTACAAAAGGAAATTTGGGCTACCAGGGTCCTAATTTAGACTTCTCATGCAAATGATGAAAACTGCTAGGGGTTTGGGGGTGGATTCTTGGTCTTTCTGGTTTTACTGCTGTTGTGCACAATATAGTACCAGTCTGGGTTGCTAAACTGTGATTACTGTTTTAAGTATAAATAATAAGAAGGACGATTCCTGATGTTATTTAAAATATATTGCAAACAAACTAAAGGTTCCAAGCAAACATGTGCCTTAAAGTAGTCCCCTGTGTAGAGATAGAAAAGCAAAGATAATTTTTAAAAATAAATTAATCTATGTTTAAAATAAATTATGCTGTACCCCACCAAGTTTTTGAAACTGCAGAAGCAAGATATCTGGACACTTGTGGGAAATTTTTAATTTCCTTTATTATAAATTTTCAGTTCAATAATGGGTATCAATGGTAAACAAATGCAGTGCCATTAGATCTTGCATATACTCGTTATTAGCTGCATTTATTGCTACTGTTCTTTTCAGATTTGATTGTGAATGGGTACCTCCTGGGACAGACAACTTGGTATCAGTTAGTGCTGACTCCAGAGGAATTAAGGATTTCCAAATCTAACCTGGTGAAAGCCTTCATTTCAGCTTGATTAAATTCCCTGTTCGTATTTTTGCTTGGGATTCTTGTCATGAGCAAGTGTTTAGATCCGCAGCCAGATCTTGCCCTCAGCACCTTCTCTCGTGGCCCCCGTGCTGTCACATTTGGTTGTTTGCCGCTGCTGTTGCCCACAAGCGCAGCCCTGGTAGGGTCAACCGGGAGCACATCCAAGCCTGGTACGGCTCATTGCCCTCAGTGCTGCTCAGCTGGAAGGGAAGGGATGGAGCGGGACAGCTGTTAGCTTCCTGGCATCTCAGTATTCCCCTGAACTATCCAAGCTGGTAAAAACCACTTTCTTTTCTTAACTTTTAACCCAGAAGATTAGCATTAAATTAGGCACATAATGCCTGGGGTTCTTGTGAGCTTTTAAGGAACATTCACTAAAATATGCATTCTTTTTCGGTCATATAGTGAAGTTGAACATTAATGCGTATCACTATATGTATGTTATGTTTACCAGTCATCAGAATACTTGCATTTAGAATATTTGAGCTTTTACTCTAAAGAAATTCATTCCTCTCCTTTCATCAGAAAAGGAAAAAAAGGGAAAGAAGAAAAAGATAAGTCTAGATGAGGATATGTAGGATTACTCAGGGTGGGGGAGGCAGATTTTTGCTATTATTTATAAAAAAGTAAATTTAATCTTTGATAGGTGTGAAAATATTTAATACCTCAAAACTTCTCTAATTACCCAAAAAGAAAACTTGATTTTATATACAATAAATGTATGAAGCAATATTTGATCAGTTTTAATTAAAAAATATAAATGTCTTTTGAAATCCCTCTACTTTAAATATAATAAACAAACCTTGAGTGGGTAGAACAGTTGACACATCTAAACAATTTCTCTGATCCATCATATCTGTCTACTCTTATGATACTACACGTTATGATATTTTAGCCTTGGACTACTATTTAAAGTTCTCCAGGGAAGGGAAGTTGTCCATGCATTCTGTTGGGATTTCTTCTTGTGTTTTTTTAGACGTCCATCGAGAATCATGTTCTCTTCCACCCTTCTGTTTTGGAGGTGGTGATGGAAAACATTGGTTTATTTGGGAGAGGAGATGTAGGGAAGCACACAGTAATCCATGCCACAGCTGACTCAGTGATGGGATGATTCTGCCATCTTCATAGCTTCCTTCTGACTCTAAACTGCTATCATATCCTATTTTAGACAATAAAGTGATACCGTACACATGATTAGCTAGGGGCAAAGCTGAGCTCTGGGGTAAAACACAGACGCAATATGGCTTTGTACAGTTGCACTCTGCTACCCACAAGTAGACATGGCTGTATTAGTCACAGTCCGCACTGTCCTGTGTGCCTGTCCACATTGACTGTGTGTGTCCTGTCCTTCCACATTGCAATTTTCCCTTTCTAAGTGCTTTATGCCAAGATACCAGCTTTGCTAGCCCAGTTAAATGCTATTTAATCTGAAGGAGATTTTTACAGTGCTCTTTGATGAGAGAGATGGATCTTGACTAAAAGGAACTCAGGTATATTTGTCAGATGGCAGCTGTAAAAGTATAACAATTCTGAAACTAATAAATGAGGTAAAGCATTTAAGTGATACCAGGCGTTAGTCAAGAATGCCTGTGACATTTTGAACATTTACTTTTTAATTTACATTGGAGTATTTCCTTGCTTAGATACTCTCTCATGCTCTTTGCTATAATAATTCTCATGAAACAATAGGAAGTGAGATAGCACTATTTTGTAAACGGAGATCTGAGAAACAGCTTAGATTACTTTGTTTTCCACAAGAGAAGTTTCATTCATAGTTGGAGGGGTGGGAGGTTTGGTCCAGCGTGAAAGGAACAGTGTGCTGCCACATCCCATCGCAACCTTCGCCAGCGAAATCTTAACCTGCTGTTTACGTAGAGGAGGATTTGTTGAAGTTTCTAAAGAGCAGGGCCTTTCTGCTTTCTGGGTTGTGATGAACCATAAGGTATTAAATTCAAAGGTGACCATTTGAGCAGGTCAGGGCAAGCACAGCTCCGGCACCCCTGGGAAGAGGAATGTCTTCCTCCCTGCAGCGGCCTGGATGCAGCGTGGGGGGATGCAGTGGTGGCAACCCTCTTGCTGCCCCTTCTGGCAGCTTTTGAGGATTTCTGGAGAGAAGTCCCAATGCTGCACAGCTAACTCCAGTAGCTGCTTTGTGAGTGTTTGTGGGAGAGGACACAGAGGTAGAAAATAAGAGTTCACTTGCTGTGCTCTCCTGGTAAATCCGTAACCACGGGAGATTTTTTTTCTGGTAAAGCTAACTCCTCTATATTGTTATTTTAAATTTTTGAATTTACATAAAAACAAACCCTAAAATGGAAAAATCTATGAACTACCATGAAATCCCAGTATTTGTATATTGTTTTCTTGGAGACAGTTGAACCAAGAACCAGTTATATCCTTTCTTGTGTGGCTGATATTTCAGTGCATGTACTCACAAATAACCACAACTGCTACGAGGGATGATTCTAAAAGTCTCTTCTTGCCTTAAAATCTATTCATTGGAATAATCAGCATATGGGGCCTCATAAGCCTGTAAGATTGCTGCAGCAATTTGCAATTAAAAAACGTTGATAATATGTACTGTAGTATGAAGATACCAAAGACTTGGATTAACCATTTTAAACGGTTTTGCATTGTTCGAACACTGCAAGCTCCTCTAAGTATTCTTGAAATTAGGGCACTCTGCTGTGTAGGATGAGGTGGCAACATCATTATATCTCAGGCTCTGAGCTGAACTAAAGCATGTATCCTAAAACAGGTCACCTCCAACAGTGAATATAAACTAACTCTTAAATTGTTCATTATAGACCTGACAGTCTGATTTGCATTTATCATGTGCTTCTTAATCTGTATCCTTAAATGAAAGCCATGTATGGCTTTGAGTAAAATGTGTTACAGCAAATGAAGGGGATTGATTTCTAAAACTCCTCCTCTAAATCATGGGTTCAGCTACAAACTGTCCAAGTCTCCAGGCTCGACTTGTGTCTCTGCTGCTTGTTTGTAAACTGCCCGTTCTTCTTTTGTGTGTTGTGAGAATGAAGCCTCAAGGGATTGGAAACTGTGCAGGTACTTGGGTGATAAAAGCTATATAAGTATGTAGAAAGATTAACATATGGAGTAAAATGACATCTGCTATGACAGTGATACGAGTTAAGAGCCAAAATCTGACAAGGTTTTTGCACTTATTGAAGAATTTCTACCATTATCTTAATGCAAGCCTACAGGAAACATCTGCTTACTGTTTGCATTTTATTCAGTCTACATAATTTTTTTGTTTTCTAAATCAGCCACATGGTAGTGTTATTTTATTTACATATAGGTTATCCAGACTTTGTGTCTGGAAGTCTTACAGGTACAGCATAAGAGTTTGTTCATTATTATCTCAGAGTGGTATGCAGTCTGCTCTACAATATGATGTGTGGGTTTGTTGGTTGGTTTTTCCAAGGAAAGTGGAATCATTATTTTAAAAAATTCAGTCATGTCATTTTACAGTGCTGTCCATACTTTGATGTATAGTAATAATCTCTTGTAAAGGATTATTGCTAATGCTGACAAGTTAGCAGAATGCCACGTTGCAACTATAAATTCTGGTTGGCACAGATACAGATCAAGGTTTCTGCTAATTTCATTTGTGCTTACTTTGAAAAGGAGAATCCTTGGGACTTCTCTACAATTGCCTGCTTGTTGCCTCATACTTGATCAGCAAAATCTTCTTCCTCACAGAAAAAAGAAGTTTTAAGGGTGTCACAAAAAACACTGGAACAGAGATGAAAATCTCATCTACAGTATGTACATCTCACAGTTCAAGTAGATACATCACAGATCTGACCTGTGAACACGTCTGAAACTGTATCAAGCCATGGGTCTGACTGCAGCAGAGGGGAACATATTTCTTTCTTCTCCTCAGTCTAAGACTGACACCTGAATTGACTTCCACATATGCACTTGAGTTAGGAGTCCTTCCCTGTTCCTCTGCTCAGCAAACAAGTATTGTGGCAGTAGGAGCTCTCTCACCACATCTGGACTTCAGATTCTGAGAGGAATGAAGAAGCTTTAAGATGATGTTAAAAACATTGAATCAAGAAATCCCGTGGAGTTATGATCTGCTCATGAATAGACTGTGGGCCAGATAAAGCCCAGTTATCCATTGCAATTCATTTTCTGAACTCTATTAATCATAAACTTAATTTCGGTTTATAATTTAACGATCTGATTTGCTCTAGATTATTAGGGTTTGAAGGTCAAGCCAGATGTCATTTGAAAGTAGTTTTCCCTTGATTTGCAATCGGATTTCTAAATTGACCTGCAACCTTACTGACATATAATGTTAATGAACTACACATGACTTGCATATAGAGAGATGCAAATATAGAAGTTTTTAGAATTTTGCTAGAATCAGTATTTTATATTTAATTCTTTTTGACATTTAACTTTGATGAGTCTTACATATATATATAACTGTGGGGGAAATTAGATTAATTTATAAATTAATTTATAAATATCTCTCATGGTGGAACATCGCTCATTTGAGAAATTGATAGAATAACAGAGGAATAAGCAAGCGACTGAACCAGTGCAGGGCTGATAAGTGTTACCTGTATTTTCTTACTCCTGTGCCAACTTCTTGAGGTAGATAGCATTGTGTCTCTGTCATTTGATGTTGTTATAGTGAAGAAAGGTATTTTAGTGAAGAAACCCAGTGCAAGGCTAAGTACTGTGCCTACTTATAGAAATGCATTTAATAAATAGTTGCTTTGAAAAAAAAAAATAAAAATCAGTGTCGCTCATGGATCTCACAGGATCAGTTATGAAATCATGCGATCATACAATGAGCTGTAAAAGGAACAGAGGTTATCAAGGAATGCTATTACAATTCAAACTTATTGTATGTAATCACAGTGTATATGTGAATTCTCCAAGTCTATAAATATATAAGGAACTATTTGCAAAGCTAACAGTTGTGTCCTAGGGTTCTTAAACTCTATTTTTCTATTTTTAAAATTACTTAAAGTTGCAGAAGATGTGTTTAAAAAACCCCACACCCTCTGCCAGCTGCACAAAGAGGTCAGAAATAGTGTGTAATTATTGCTGAGTTAATTGCTGGCTGCTAACATATATAAAGGCATACAGTATTCAACTTAGACATTATCACAATAGTGGACAATTAGGGCAAATTCAGTGACAGATAAAACGCAAATAGAATTTTTAAACATAGTTCTCTACTGGCTTTTTAATTTTTTAATAATCTTAGAAAAATGTCACTTCTATGTTTAGCCTTACAGATGGATTCTAAAAGGGGCACTAAGTCAGAATAAGAGTGGCAAATTCTTTTTGAAAGACTACACTTAAATGGAAAACTATTTATTGTAAAATTAGAAATTGTATTTTCCTTACAGTATTTCTGAAGGTGTAAAATGAAAACTAGATCCACAACAAATACATATTATATAAATAAAATAACCTATAGTGTAGGTGTTACATATTTCTTGATATCAGCCTGATTTAGTCCCCATTAAATTTTATTAAATGAATTCACTTCCAGTTTTTCACAAATGTTTTTAGGCAAAGACAATTTTATTTTTTCCTAATGTTTGGGAGGTTTTTGTGAAACACAAAGACAAGCTTAGAAAGCAAATATTTGCTTTGTAAAATGTGTTCTGCTGTTTAGTTTCTGACTTAAAACTATCTTCCTGATATGCCAATTTTGGAATTCATATATCAGGAATATAAATAACTTTTTATATTTTGGGGGGAGAAGATTAATTTCAGAATTATTTTAATGTTCAAATATCTTAAAAGACGGAGGAGGATACATGAGAAGATAACATAATTAGAAGAAACCTATAGCAACAGTCTGTGCACTTCATGAAGCTTAAGGATATGATGTCTTCTCTCAAACTTTAAAAATTTACTGAAGCAAGACAGCAATGGTATGAAACACCAATAGTCTTACTGTACTTTTTATTTATGAATGTTGTTAAAGAATTGTCAGGATGATGGAAAATCTTTCTCTCTGTGCGTATTTAGATATGGGTTTCTCATGGTCTCTTGTTCTAAAGGAACAATAATATGGAGTCACAGTTTCAGGGGTTTGATGCAGAAGGGGCCCTGACCAGTTATACTTAAGTTTAAAAGACATTACTGCTCTACAGGTATATTCCATTTTGGACATTAGTTATGCATATTGGAGTTTACTTAGAGCTTTAAAAGTCAAAGAATTAACAGCTAAAATAATTTGAAAACTATTTCCACAGTGTGTGTATATTTCGGAATAAGAAATCCTTTTAATTTTCATTTGTAGAGAAGAAACAGAAAAGTCAGAAAAAATAAAAAGTTTAGGTCATATTTAAATGTCAAAGATAAGTAAGGACAGACTTTGTTTCCGTGGGACACATCTGTATGTGCATTTGAGCATGAGAACCATACTGGGACCTATTTAGGGAGCTCTTTGATGGCATACACAGACACCAGCCCCTTCCAAACACTTATTTTTCCCTTTAGAAATCAGAGACAATACCTCTTAAAAGTCTTTTACAAACTTCTGGTTGTTTTTCAAAGTTTATGATTTATTTTTCACTCAATACCGTGGATGTGATTTATTGCCTGTTTCACAGAGGGAATGAGACTTAAATTGCTAAAGGCAGATGTGGGCAAAGCCAGGAGCAAGCGTATGACGATTGATTTCAGGGATATAGGGAAGCTTTATGAGGACCATATCTGATAAGGCTAACTCTACTTGGACAAGAAAAACCTCTTTTTTTTTTTTTCAATATGAACTCAGATGGATGGACTTTGAATTGTTCAATTAGTAGTGAAAATGACACTGAGTTTTAAGCTGAAGGTTGTGGGATTGATCTAAATTTCATGGAAGTCAGTGAGCGTATGCCACTTGCTCTCATAGATTTCTTGTGGTTTTCAAGGCTGTCAGCCAGGCAATGATTTGGGGGTCCTGGCAGAGGCAGAAGGAGAGGTTGAAAAAAGCGGAATGAATAGGTGCAATTTGCCCAGCCTCTCAGAGGAAGAGCAGGACCTGCCTCTGCCTAAATCTGAGATCGGATCACCTGTACAGCTGTTCACATTAAATGCTCACGTAGGTCTGACCTGATGATTTTGACTGAATGGAAACTTTAGAAGAGTTCCAGCTCAGCATTTCAGACTTTTCACTGCTGTTCATAATACAACGTAAAAGGGAGGGGCCTGCTCACGTGTTATTGTAGGGTCTGGTGCCAAATCAGAGCACCCTGTGTAACCTGGCGCACAAAGGAGAACTCGTATAGATGTCAGGATTCATCTCGCAGGGTAAAATTGCTGCTCCAATTCACCTCGAGGCGTGTGCGATGAAAGGTCTGGTTGTGTCAGCACCCATGTGTCTGTGTGGTTTTTGGTTAGCGGCTGTACTGCAGGATTGGCATGTACTGCAGAAAGCACAGGTTTTGGGTCATAACCTTGGTGTTGGAACTTTCAGAGGCCTCTGGTACTCAGGGATGGGTCTGTAGTGAAAGCTCACTTCTCGGATAGAAGAATATTGCTAGTCATTTGCACTGTACGTATTAGGGCACTTCATCTCTCACGTTTAAGGTATTTTCTTCCCTTCAGGTATATTGCAGTGTGTTGTTAAAAGTCAGAGCAACTGCGTCTGCATAGGGCAGGATTTTCCATGCTGAGGGAAAGAGCAGAATTATTAGCTGTTAAACGTATAAGCAATGACCTTATTAAAATCTGTGTAGCAGGAAAAGGTGCTGAAGTGCATTGCATTGCATTTATTCACGTAATGTAGGTGCCTTAACAAAATATTTACATGTGTGCAAATTCCCAGTTGTTTCACTCAACCTTCGAGCAGGGCATGTTCGTCATAGGTTTGACACACGTTGTATGTGTGCAAATGCACACACACTGGTTTGAACCCCCGGGCCCTTGAGACCAACTTGTTCTGCTTCCTTGGGGTGGTGGTCTGCTGCTGTGCCAGCTTGTCTTATGAAGCTGCTATGCGTTACGGTGCCATGATAAATTATAGCCCTCGCTGATTATCCGCTGTCATCCGGCCCCTGGTCACCGGAGTGAAACCAATGGAAGATCACATTTCTTCCTACTGTGTTGCTATAGCGCAACCTTACAGTGCTGTAGGCAAAAACCTTATTATAAATTGTTTTATTCAGCCATGCTTATAATGCCACCTCTACTGGGCCTGCAGCACAGGACAGCCAAGAAGAGAGGAATAACCCAACTTTATTCTGGTATTCTACTTTCTAACAGCAATAACAGTGTTTTGCCTCCTTGTTTGATTTTTTTTTTTTTTTTAGCGTGCGCCGGTTTTGTACAATTTGACTGAAAACAACTTTCAGTCAAACGTTTCTGTAGTACTGCTAATTGTTTAAAGGAAAAATCATTCTTACATGCTGAATGAGAGTGCAAGGCAGTTAACAAACTGATGACAAAAGCCATCATAAGAAGAGATTATGCTTTTGTTACAAAACCACGCTTGAAGCGTGGCCTCGGTCCAAAGTGGGATACTCTGACAATGGTGTGGAAGGGTGGGGCTGGGGATAAGCTTATCTTGGAAGGACTTACACATACATTTTTTCTCAATTCATGAACAGTAAGTTATATTTTCTAACATCAGACAGAACAGACTGAGGCTAGGATTACAGTTTTCCTAAGTTCTTCTGCCTTGTGAATTGGCACCATTAATAAAGATTTCTGCAGGTCAAATGATGCCCTCATTTATACCTATGCAAATGTCATTAGGTTTACCCTCTGGCCTTAGTTATATATAGTCTAGTGGGGTTGCTCAGGATTAAACTGACTATGGCCCTGGCATGGGAATGTAATTATCAAACAGCGCCCAATTTGTGAACTACATTCAAATGCAGTCCAGTTTGTTTTGCTAGTGTGGGCTCTGAAATAGAAGTGAAAAAAAAATTAAAAAAAAAATCATTGCATGAATGAATTCAGGATTGCCGGTGATGGCTGTGGCAGGTGAGGTGTCTTTTGGTTTATGTTTCATGTGTGAACATTTGATCCAGTTCTACTGCCAGGCACAGAAGCTCCCTGCCAGACAGACTGTCTCCCAAAAAAAGCAAGACGGGACTCAACATACCTAGGTACCCGTGGATAGTCAGACAGTTTGGGTTTGTCCTCTACTATAACACAGCTGGCAGATATAGCCTATGAATACAGAAGTGTAAATATTTTACAACACCAAAACACTGTAAAAAAGGCTTTTTGGCCTTATTTTACAGACTGGAGATAGAAATACTTCTCAATGTCTGTATCTGTAATAAAAATGGAAGAAGAAAGAACGAATGCAGGACTTGAACATATCCTTAATCAGCGATTGGTTTTGTACTGTTGTAGACAAAAATAGTTTGAAAACATAAATTGCAATTAAATGCATTTTAAATGCAACAGCAGATATTTGCTTAGCAGAAGTCTATGCAGTGTTTGTCTCAGTATTTCAGGCAAATACTGATTATACAATACTTGCTGTCTCTGAAAGACACTCGTAGATCCTTAGAGAAATCCTCTGTTTTGTCTTTATGTTCAGAAAATTTAACAAAGGATGGAAGCAGGTGTGTCACAGTTGCTTTTTTGTTTTCTGCCATGTAGACATTTGTTCTGAACTTGAAAGTGACAGAGCACAGCCCAACCAAGCCAGCCAAACCCGCTTCTTTCTTTTGCAAATGAATTGCAAATCTGGGCTCTGCAGAAAAATTACTCCAGTATTTAAAGCTGCAGGTGTATGTGTGGTGTGGCATTTGGCACAGCTTTCATGCTGACACATTACACCCTTGTCTGGTAATTGCTGGTACTTTTGATTTGTATCTGGAATCCCAGCTGACAAATGAGATTCTTCACTTGAGCACAGAAGTCAAAGGGAGATGCGTAGAGTCACCGCTACATCTTTTGTCTTGAATGTGTCCTCAGGGAAACTTCAATATCGCATAAAAGGAAAAACAAGCTAATACCTTTAATAACTGCAATTAGTCAGAGTTTCATTGTTGCAAGTCACCTGAAACGCGACACCTTCAACAATACTGGAGGCGTTCCAAACATAAAACCTACTGGATCAATATTTGTTCAGAGAAAGCAGATGTATCTCTTGCCACCAGCATTTTTTCCTGAATGATCTCCGCTACATCTTGGTCCTCCTTTCTTTCTGATCTGAAATTTCAGATCCTATCTAATTCCGTTTTCCAATAAAACTCCCAGCATCTTTATTATATGAAGGTACCAAATAACCTATGATATAGCTTGTCTTTTCCATGATAAATTTCTGTAGATTGCATCCGAAGACACTTGATTGACTGATGTTAGTTGATTTTTCCTAATGGGGCTACAGGGCATTACAGTGCCAAAGCACTTCAAAAATTAATTGGAAACAGGAGGAGAGGAACATCTCAGTATGTTGTGGCTTCAAAGTTGCATATAGTAAAATTTAAAGTGAATAGGTCTAAAATAATCCCCAAGAAGGTAAAAACACTTGGAAACACACAAAACGCTTTGAGGCTCTCGGCTTTAAAGATCTATTTTAAAATGAAATGTGAGCCTGACTTATTTTTTCCTGTGAGCAATAATCAAAATTTGCATATTGACAAGTTAAAGCCTTTAAGTCATGGTAGGCAGGTTAAGATTCCCATATGAATGAACTGGTACTTTTCAGCTTTGCTATCGCCTCTTCATAATCATTAGAAATAGGCTCACAGGGAAAAAAAGTTTATTTTGGTACGATAGTTTAAGTCTTTTCAAAGTATAACTATTGCTCTACTTACACTTTATTAAAATATATCCTAGTATCTTCTCTATCTGCAAGTTGCTTTGCCCTCAATTATTCTACTTCCTTTTTTACCATCCTGTTGGATAGGTACTGTATGCTATTTTTTCCAGATAATTTTATAGTTGTGTTTTAGTTAAACATTCTGTTTTTGAATAAGAAATAAAACAAAATAGGATATGGTTGGATAGCAATTATATTAGGTTTTTTTCATACTAGAAAAGAAGTAAATAAGACCGGAATTGGTTAGTGGTTTTTTTTTCTTTCTCTCTTGTCAAAAGCACAGAAAGGTATTTTCACTGTTTAGTAGAAAACACAGTGAAGTGTCTCATTAGTATTTTCATGCCCTCTTGTGATTTATGACTTCATATAGTATTGTTCTTACTAAAGCTGCTTCTTGGGAAACACATGTATGTTGTTTAACAACCTGAGCTATTGTTATATACATAATATTACTGCTTAACTGTATATATAGTTCATATTACGTACAGAGAGCAATCAAATTGTTAGATGCTGTTCAGAAATTACATTTCAATGTAACAGTACAGCGTATTATCAGTGCTGAAAGAATTTAGAATCTTTGTGTGTGGTGTAGTGGAAAAGATTGTTCAAGTTAATTATTTTAAGATATTGAAAAAATGAAAAGTTGTTTTTCTCACATTGTTTACCAAATATTTAAGCAGTTCATGGTTGCCTAGAAATTTTCTTCTACTGCACTAAAACAGGTGTATTGCTGTACATCAAGATTTCATGTTGTCTTATACAAAAAAACAGAGCTACTAATTAGGTATGATGAAACGAGATGCCCTTTTGTGGGTCTCTATTACGACTGGAAGCCAAAATGAACATAGTACTTGGGACTGGCATGCAATGATTGTCAGAACTTCATCTCCTTTTGTTGTATTTGTGAAGAGGAAATATAAATGGCTTTTCAGAATACCTGCAATGGAAGTGCATGCACACTGGACATGCGCTGCTTTCTTAATCCTTGGAAATTACATGAACTGGAAGGAATTTCAAATAGATTCTTGATTTAAGAAGGCTATGCATTTATTTGGCAGTGTACTGTATTACAAGTATCAAAAAAATTTTGTTCCCATTGGTGTCTGTGGCTAACAGAAATCCCCAGGAGGTTTCCGCAGATATTTAGAATGCCCTGAGCTGAAAGTATTTAAAATCAAAACAATTTTCATGCCTAAAAAGAACTGAATTAATTATGGCTTACGGCAACTTAGGCCTCTGTATATGGTGAGGTAGGCAGTAGAAAAATATTCTTCATGCCTACATTGCAGGGTGCGATATTTCCATCTTGTTAGTGTTTCGTGTCGATTGTATTCCTTTTGCAAAGTTCATTTAGTCATGGGCATTTTCATGCTGTCAAATGCTGGCTGTATGGCATCTTTGGGAGAACAGAAAAGGAAAGAGGATAAAATATTTGTAACTTCTTGGGGCAGGAGGTGAGCATTTCAGCTTCTGTTTCCATTCCTTCTCATCTTACTCTCTAAACAATAATGTCTATCTTTTTCTGCAATCTTTAATCTCTTTAATTTTTTTATTTGGTTGTCCAATGTTCTGAAATGGGAAGAGTGAAGGCTGCGATTCTTCCTGAGCTTCTCCAAATGTTATGACAATGCTACAATTAAGAAGTGCCAGGGAAGACAAGCATGGAAAAATGCCTGTGCTACTGAATGCTGTATTTGATCCAAGTGTTACTTCTTTCGGTTACTGAAGGATCTTGTGAAAGTCTGTAACCTTCACTGTAACAAAATGGGATCTGGATGGCAAATATAAAGGGCCAGAGAGTATGTCAGCAAGTGAGCGGTTGAGGCTTCTGTCTAACCCTCCTACGGTCTGCAAGCAGCAGTTTGCTCCAAGATATCACCCTTAAAAGAGCATGTTGCTCAGGGGCTCTGATATTTAAGCTTCCATGAAGTTGTTGCTATTTATTCAAGCTTGGGGGTTCTAACCAAGTACTTAAACCAGTAGTTCTTTGTGCCAGATAGTGGTTAGTAAAAAGAAGGAAAATATGGAAAGGAAGGGTAGACAAATAACTAGATATGACAATGGCAGATTAAACTCACTTGGACATAATTTTTTTATGAGTATCTCACTGTTATTTAGGTTTCTTATTTAGGCTGTTGATGTATGCTTCCACTGAGTAAACATCTTAAAATTCTGTTAATTAAAAAGAACCTCTATGTCCATTAACATTGTAGGCATTTATAAACATAACTCCAGCTTAATGGTAGCTGCTGCCCTTTGGCTTCATGAGCAGAATGAGGGAGAGGATATGCAACTGATAATTCATCTTAAATACTGCAGGCTCTTCTTTTGACTTCATCTCATAAACACTACATTAGAACTGGATATAATTAAGATGAAGGCAGCAAGGACATTTGGGAGTATGGCATGTCTTTGGTCTGAGAAAAGACTAGGATAGGACCTTTCTTACTGGAATAACTTGTATGAATGGAAGATATGTTGGAAAGCCACAATATGAAGTTGAGCAGGAATTTTTTTTCTGTGGTGGAAACCCAACATTATCTCAAATAAAATTATCACGTATAGTTTTCAAAGAAACAAGAGGAAGCATATTTTTCAGGCTGCAAGTAATAAAATCTGTGGAACTCCTTGCCAGGGACTAGGAGGGTAGAGAAAAGAATAAATTAATCAAAAAAGGAACTAGACAAAGTCAAGAAGTATAGTTCCATCACTCTCTGATCAACTTTAATAGCTGTAATAAGAGTCTCTGGTTAAGAAGTCTCAAAGCCTTTCACAAGCAGAGGCTGGCAGGCTGGACAAATGGTAAGCTCAACTAATGCTTTCTTATCATTCTTAAACTTTTCCCATAAGCATCTGAGGTTGACCACTACTGAACATGCGATGCTAGTCAAGATAGGCATTTGGTCTGTCTTAATATATGAGTTCTGTGCTTAAAAAATATTAAATGGTTTCATACTCATGACTGGTGTGAGCTGTCAGGAAGGACCTTGGAGGTTCTGGTAAGGACTGGTTGGATGTCAGGGACATTTAGCTGTAATAGGATCAGTTTACCTCTTGTAGCTCTCATAGGAGTTGTTCTTGTAATAGTAACAGACTTAAAGACCCCTTACTTTTCTCCCTGTTTCCAGTATTGCACATTCAAAGCATGAAATTGAATTACAAATGAGTTCTTTTACATCTCTAAAACATGATGTTGACTTAAAAATCATGATACTTGAAGGAAAAATAAATGTTGGGTTTATTTTATTTGTCTTTCTGGTGTTTCAACCTATAACGTTTGTATAATCTTTCTTGAAACTCTGTCTGTTCTCTGGAGGCATTTCAGCTGTGGAAAATTGAAATTCTTATGAACCTAGAAATGAGGACATTAAAACCACCACTAAATTTCATAAGAAGTGACAACACTTTTTCTGTGTTTCCCTGAAGGTCTGCCCGTTCACTCTTAATATATACAAAGTGGATCTAACAACTTACCTTTTGCAAAATAACCCAGAAAATTATCAGCAGAGGGAAGTCTGAGCTCTTCAGATGTTAAACTGAACCAAACATGTCCATAACCAGCAGCCACGATGGTTTTCCTTTTGCTCTCGTATTGGGTGGTCCTCCCCTTGTTCTGCCACAATCACTTGAGTTGCTGCTTGAGTGGTACCTGATCCTGCCAAGGCTGCTGGAGGCACATGTCAGAGCTGGCAGAAAGCTGTCAGAAATTCATAATACCTTCCAACAGCCTCTGCTTTTGTTAATGCTGAAAATACAAGGTATCCAGGCTGAAGAAGTATAATTCTTCTCCAGTATAGGAACCAAGAAGGTTTAAGGATGCCTGCTACTATTGGAAACAGGTTTCCCTGGAGCAGCTGGCTTCCACATGGGTAGGGGTAGAAACAGGATGGTAAGCTTTCAGAGGATTATAGAATTTGAAAGTAAGATAGAGACTAAAGGAAACACGCGGGAGGCAGAAGTGACACAAGGCTGCAGAAATGGCCAAGAGTATGATGCCATTGGGATTTGTGACGTGTTTTGGGTATTGCAGGTGATTGCTTTTCTGATTCAAAAATCTTAAGTTAGTAAATTTGCATGGCAGCACGTAAGGGTTGTGTTGATGGTAGTTGTTTTAGTTTAAGGTCATCTTGTTATCTGGAGATAAAAAGTTTGAAATCTAGCAATGTGAACTCACAGGTTTTTTGATGCTTCAACAAGGCAGTACAGTGCTAGCTTCAGAGGAGTGTTACAGAGGCAATCAAAATGAACACAAGTGCCTGCCTCATTTCAGTAACATTTGGGAGAGAAATAGAAGAAATGGTGTTTTAATTGTTAGCTATGAGACTGGTGATTAAGGATGGCTTGATGGAGAAATTTAACATAAGAAGCTGCTGCTTAGTGACTCTACATGATAGATACTGACCTAATTTTTTGGCAACTAAGAGCCATAAACATCAGCCTTGATATATCAGACCCAGCATCTGGTAGGTTGTCTTAAAACTTTTAAAAATTAATGCACAGAGGGAAGAAAAACTACTGTACATCAGCATGCATTTGTTTTCCTTCTAAATGCAAATGTTACATCTTCCCACCAGCCCATAAATATATTTTAGAACTTAAAAGGAAAATAAAATATCTTTCATAGTTGATGTGGTGGTGGAGGAGTCTCAATATTTGCTTGTTTGTGATGTTACATGCTGTTTGTTTAAGAAATTCCCTGCACATACATTAGATGTTCATGATTGTCCCCATCAGTCAAAATATCATTCTTTATTCAGATGAATAAGCAAAGCTTCAAATTTATTAATATCATCTTAATGTTGCACTGAAAAGGGCATCATGTCCCTGGTTGAAAATGTGATAACTTCAGGGAGTTTGTGACCATCATTGCTTTGTCATTCTAAGGACATTGATGTTTTTATTTATATAAATATACAGCAGAAGGTTTGTGGCTCATTGATTTGCGTACTGAATGCTTATATGGAAACAACTAAATGCCAGACTATAGATGTACATAAGCTACTGGGTATAGTTAAGGAAGCACTGGGCATTTCAAGATTGTTTGAGCAGACTGAATGTTGTGACTTTTCTGTGAGCACCCTCTGTGAAACCCCAAAATTTTGAGCAGAAAGTCTTGTGTTTACTGATCCAGCTTCAGGATTCTTTAATATGGACATCTGGAGACATAGATGTTATTTCTGTGGCAGTAACAACTATTAAATGAAAAATTGTGATGGCAATCTATTATTTTGAAAATATCTGTACTTCCAAAAGTCCCCTTTCTCTTTTCCTCTCTCTCCGCCCCCTGCTCCCGCCCCCTAGATTTAAGAGATCCTAAGGATAGACTGTGTGAAAACATAAAACGCATAGCTGCTCTGTGCAGTGAAAAGATTACTGTTACTGCTAAGGATTTGTTCTTCCTGTTTGCTACTTTAAAAAAAAAAAAAAGGCAAAAGCATGCAGGATTTTTTTCCCCTATAATAATTACTTCAGAAATGCTATAAACAATTAGTGTGTTGAAGCCTGCGTTTTAGTTTAAAGTATGAAATAAAGCCTTTATAAAATGCAATCAAAAGTCCTGAGCAGTTGCACACTGTAAAGCAGGAAATCTCCTCCACACAATAGAGATTAAATGCTCCCTGTGCATACTGTATTCTGCTCAGCCCTCTGCCTTCGGAGCTGGGACCGTGGCAGTCGTTATCTGCAGCAGGTTCCTTGGTGATTTTCAAGCCCTGCACTACCTACCCAAGTGGCAGTGACACCAGCTTTCACTGAAGCCTTATTACTCTTAAAAGAGCAATTTGGTTGGTTGCACGGCTATTAGGATCAGACAGTGAGGCTTAAAGCTGTCAGTACAACTGCTTCTCATCTTTTTTCACAATCCTGACATCTTTTCTCTTTTCTGCTGGACACAAGCATTACTGTTTTTATCATTTTCAATCAAGCTCACGCTGCAAGCTGAGGAATATATTCCCACAGAAACCAAAGTGAGGAGCAGAAATTATTTTATAGCTACTGTAGTAGCAGCGGTGCTGGCTGCATGTTGTGTGGGAGAAACTGGATCAGTGAGAAATGTGGCTTTCCTCAGGGCTACATCATTGAGATATTACTTCAACATCTAAGGAGAGCAAAGCTACTCCTTGCTCTGATTTTTTGATGATTAATCACTCCTCCTTAAGCAAACAGAAAGTGGGGGAGAAGATGTAAGATAATTTTTTTTTTTTTTTTTAATAACTTGTGGAAATGTTATCATCAGTGAAACGGGGGAAAATCACTATGCTTGAACTTCTTTTCATTTTAATGTTGCTCTTTTCCGGACCAACCCTGAGCAAGCTTAGCAGGACCAAAGGCAAACACTGGAAGGGGGGTAAGTAGAAAGAAAAAGTTTTGTAATGGATGTTTGGGTATGATTCTAAAAAGCTGTATTAAAGGTGATCTAGGAAGAATACCTATGCTGTTTTGAATGACTCAGATTTCAGGTTGCCATGTGGGTTTGCAATAGGATGCTGAAAAGAGAGCATGGAGTTTAATTTGTTTTCTTGATAGTTTGCTTGACTAAGTCTGTAAGGCATATATTCCTTGCAGGAATTTTATTTTGCATTGTATCATTAGCAGAATAACATTTAAGGCCTTTATACAAAATAAATTTATACCATTTAGAAACCAGGGGTTTTTTGGAATGTGAGAATTCAGATTGTTCTTTTTATTAGGGAGACTCTGGGACAGATGTTTGCAGTTTTATTGCAAGAGACGTTACCCCTGTCATAAAGGGTTATAGCGTTGGAAAAGAAGAGGAAGAAAGAAGAGAGAAAGAAAGCAAGCAGCTTATTTTGAGTGCAGAATTGTTAGTGCATGTGGTAAAAATGACTAGACAGACATTTTTTCAGAGTACACGAATGTTGTGAAATGCACTGCCAGCAGCACTAATTGGCTGACTGGCTATGTCAGTGTTGATGTGTTAATAAAGATAAATTGCATTAAGTTTATCGAAAAAAATGCTGTGCTGAGAAAACACTTATGATTTTTGAAGGCAGCAATCCATTTTCCTCTTCTGTTAAAAACTGCTGAGAAGATTTACCCTATATGTGCTCTGAACAGTTCACTAAACGTGCCTTTTCATAAAGTTCACTTTGTTTTGCTTCCTTGCATGACATTTGTTTATGGAAAACATGGGTTATAGAGGTCTCATAAACAAATAGCTCAGTGAGCATAAATGATATCTCATAAATATTTTGACTGAGGGGCTGTGGATTGTAGATAGCTTGATATTTTCTCCCTGGTTGTTTCTTGATTCTTGATGTTAACTGATTGGAGGCACCCTAGGATTTTTTTTTCTTTTTTTCTTTTTTTTTTTTTTCCCTTACAAGTGTTGTCACAGCATGGTGTGTTTATCACAGCTTTAATAGCACTTTCAGTTTTCCTCTGCTGTCAGTATTGTGATCTGAGGTTAAAGAGTAGCATCAACATTAAAAAGAAGTTTTAATAATTTATCACAACATCTCAGCAGGAGACTCCTCCCTCCCCCTCTATATTTCATTTTGTTGCATTTAAAGATATCGCAAATCTTCCACCTACTGTACCTTCAAGGGAAAAGTTGCAGCACACACTTAACCTGGATTGTTAACGCAGCACAGTATATCTGAAAATTATTTCCTGGTCCTGTAAATCACATTATCACATGTATCTCAGTGTGCTGCTGCTGGGTATCCTCCTTGCAAATTAAAAGCTGTTATTTACTCTGGGCAGCACGACCTCTTCTCAGAGGCACGTGAGTTAGGAATATATGTCAGTGTCAAGTTCCTGGGATTTAAAAAATGCTGTTAACTTTTTTCCCTTTCTCCCGTTTTCAATTAAATCTGGTAAATGAGAGGTGTATTGCTTTAATCTTTTACCTACTCTCTGACAGAGGCAAAGAGCTCCACTGAAGAATTTTTATCATGGGTAAGAAATAATCCCTGAATCTGACTGCAGAAAATAATACCTTATTGTGGGGTTTTGCTTTTAGAAGTGTTCTTTGCAGCTGAAACAAAACATAAGGAAGGTACCTGTTTCAAGCAGACCAGGAAGAAATTTGCTTTGTTTACTCACAGCTCTTGAATCAGCCAAAAACTAGGCATACCTGCTGTACAGTAATTTTTTCATACGTAGATATTATTGTGAGAGTTGAATGACTTGAAGATGATGCATGCTTTCCAGTGAAAGTTTCAAGTCCAGGATCTGTCAGAATCGATGTGTTGTAGTGTCATGTAGTCTGAGCCTTTTTGACCTCCATATTATATGCACCTCCCTTTCCATCAAACATTAAGGATCAGCTTTTGCTTATGTATCAATGACGTGAGTTCTTTTTGTCAGTCTGCACATGGAATTTGTGGTGTCTCAGTGAAATTTCAGCACACAAACTTCTCCACTGGAGCACACTGGAAAGCCTATCCCAACATGGAAACAGAGATTTTATTTTTATTTTTTTTTAAAGAGGATCAGCAGGGCCAGACACCTGCACACCAGCTTCCAGCTGTATTGTTCGGAGGGGAAAGGTGATGCTGGATGCATGCGTCTGGAAATGCATTGTACGACTCATAGTACAGCTACACTGAAGGCAATTCCCATGGTGGAGAGCAATAGCTGGTTTAGACCATCCTCTAAAGTTTTTCTGTACCACATTTTGTTTCAAGAGTGCTGTGATGTATAGGCATCTTTGGAAAGTGCTGGTTTTCTGTGTCTTCGTAGGCCCTGATCATGCTCAGTTCAAGTGCAGGCTAACGAATCTGGAGATTCTTCCAGTATAATTAAAAAAAAAACTTCACTGCTGAAATTACAAGCTCTGAGAAGACTTTTTCTGTAGTCTTGCTGTGTAGTTCTCTATATTATTTATGAGAAGAACAACTCTATTCACCTCTATTTTTCTCCTTGGAATTTGATCTAAAAAAATGACCACACACATAAAGCTAAAATGAACAGAATTATGGGTAGAAATCACCTCCTGATTTAGTTGCAAGGTCAGATGTCAGGACTGAAATGGGTCCCGTAGATGGGCCTGGAGAAATGTAAAGGTATCATTTTCTTTTCTAGCTGTTTTTAAGTCTGCACTCCAGAAACCTTGCAGAATAATTCACTGGATGCAGTCTCTAAATGTGCCTTAAACTGGGATTTATAAACTAATAATCAAGATAAACTGGAGTCTAAAAACAGGACCTAAAAGTACAAATCATCTGGATTTTCTTTTTCCCTTTGAGCCAAAATAACACACTATGGTTCAAGTTTTTAAGAAGGATTTATAATATGGAGAACAAAAAACTGGGAAAAGAAGATTAAGTACTCTTTTGAGTTTACCTTAAATCGGAAAGCAGATTTCAAGTGTTGCTAATGCCTATCCCTTCCTGAATTTGTTTCCACAGTGTTTTCACTCTGTCATATATCATGTTGGGGGGGGAATATTAAGTTTTCAGTGTAATCATCCGAATGCACGTGGATGTGCTTTGTGTCTGTCCAGTGGCATCTGGGAGAATTTGGAGACTGGGAAGTAAGCTGCCCATTTGTGTCGTGCTTGGGAACCTTCCTAACAGTTCACTCATACTAATAGCATAGTAATTGTAATTCCTACTCAAGGAAAATTGGGACACTGTGTGTAGAGTGTCACACTGCGTAAGCACCACAGACCAGTGTGATTGGGACCGGGGGAACGTGGTTGTCCAGGGTGTTGCCAAAGGGCCCGTTGCTGATGAGACCTCAGCCTTGTGGAGCAGCTGGCAAGGTCAAGGCAGTGCCCATACGCAGAAACTACCAAGTACAGTGGCTTGCTGTCACCTCAGCTGGCAAACAGCAAAATGCACGGGTAGAAGAAAATCATGCATGAAGAAGAAAATCACACTGATGTCTTCTGGTAGACATCAGTGTATTTTACAACTCCGAGTGAAGACTCTGTAACAGAAAGGGTTCATAGCAGAAGAGCGGAGACCATTAGGACAATCGCCACTCTTGGTGGACATTAACCTTTCTCTCATCTTGGAAACAGCTCATGCATTTGGACTGGGGGATAGCTCTGCTCTCTCAGGCCATCAGGCACCTTTGAAGAGCCAGACCCTTTACATGGTGGCAGCTGTAACAGGACCTGGTCCGTCTGACAGTCCAGCACTCACCCCAGCCAAAAAGCTGCAGGCTGAGCTGCTGCAGAGTGGTCCTCAGGGGTGAGGTGAGCCTCAGTGAGGGAGCACACAGGGACTCTGTGCATGCCCTGGGGTGTCCCTCTATAAAAGCAATACACTGCCAGTGCCGGCAGCATCTCCCAAGGGAAGAAAAAGCCTCTAGGGTTGGGGAGAGGAGCTGGAGATGAAAAGACTTCAGAGGGAAGGTAACAGGCATGGGGTTGGGAAAAGCAAACTAAGTATGCCTTTTCCGCAAAAGTTCTTGGCTCATGTCTCCCTTGTGCTTCACCAGAAGAATTTCCATTTTTGGAACTTAAAGTGTGATTTGATTTACTTATGATCAAATTGGAGAAATAAAAATAAAATGCAACCACAGTGCACGACCTCACAGAACTAGATGAGGGTGGTGCCCGTTCTTTCTGTCTACATGGAAGTGAAGCAATAATCTCTTTAATGACTAAATCAAAGTTTATTATGCAAGTGATCCAGCCTTATATTTCAGTTCCAATTTCAGCCCTATGGCAGTTTTATTTTTACGGCAAAAGGCACCAGCATGAGAAATCTTAAGTGTCACTGGCTAGGTGTTACTGATAAGTGTGATACAAAGCTATGTGCACGAGATTGATCAGCACATATACTATTTAGGATGCATATAATTTATCAACACTAGTTTAAATTTTTTTAAAAGCATAATTCAAAGTTTAGCTCAGAAGATAAAATGTCTATAAACTTCCTCCCATAAAGAAAGCAGCCACGCCTCAGAACTTCTAAATTTGGAGGTTAAATATTAGATTATTAGAGTAATGGCTGAGTATCAGAGTTGGAGTTATGTTACTGGACTGCTGCTAGGTGCTTGGTAGCTCTGGATACCCAGACACCTCAGGTACACAGACATTTGCATGCAGAACAGCGTTGTGGTGCATACTCAGAGTTTGGTGAAAATAGGGCCTTGAGATTTTCTGCATTTGTAATGAAGAGTCTGAACAGTCACAAAGTCCCACACACCAAGAGCACTGTGAATTGTTATAACCATTTAGATGTCTTCTTGGCAGCCACTTAACAATCCTATTCACTTCCCCCATGGGGAAACACACAAAGCTGTATTTTTCGCCAGGAGGAACTTGTTTTCATTTGCCTTATGGCTGCGGGGTGGTGAGGATAGAGGGATGGAGGCTGGGACCTTTGAAGAAGGGAAAGTAGAGAGGAGGCTTTTACATGGACCCAGGTAGCATGGGCTTCAGCGCGAGTTATCGTGAGGCATGAGGGGGCTGGTCGGATGTGATGAGGTACAGCTTTTGGTGTGGTGGTTGAGTTGCAACACTTGGAAATCACAGTCAGTTGTGCTGGTATGATTCACTGTGTAGTTAATGTGATTTTGGGGGAACATTTTAGTCTGCCATTTATCTAATTTAAGTAATTTATTTTATGGAATTTCAAGGATAAACTGCATGAATTCTTTTTGAATACATTATGATGTTGTATGATTAACAGTATTTCTTAAATCATGAGTCATTAAATATGCTGCCATGTAGTTGTACTTTGGAAAAGCTTATGAAATGCTGACCAAAATTTTCAAACTCAGGGTCCTAAAATTATTTCCCTACATTTCACAAAAGCAACTTGATTCGGAGTAGTAAAAATTCAAAATTTTTTGTAACTTCAGAGGAAGCTCAATATATTCGAGGAAGTGGCTTGTGCATAGATAAGGAACTAAAAGCTTAATTTTAGAAACTGAGTACTGTGAGTGTGGATCTGCAGTTTGAGTTTGCCAGTATATAAAGTGCATGACTACACACTGTGTATGACGATGTACTGAAGAAGTTCTAATAGTTTTACTTTGAATATACTTAAAAGGGAAAAGAGTATTTATTTGGGATATTGAGTGACTGTGAAATTAACTGGTTTTTATTCAGTCTTCTGTTTTCTTTAAGGTCTAGATTTAGTGCCTATCCCAAGATAACAAGCAAATTTTTGCACCTTCTTTTACATCACCTTCTTCAGAGTGAAATCTGAATTCAAAAGGATGTTGATGTGTGAAGCTTTCCGTACATATTTTGTTGGTGTATACAGACTTTGCTTGTCTATTTTTTATCTCTTTGAAGACATTTGAAATACCATATAGCAGTCTGGTAACCTGTATTCAAACTCATACAGACAGAGACAGCAAAGACAAGGGCAATGGAAAACCAAGTTTGTGAGAGTTTTCTTCCTAGCTGTAAGGGAGGGGAAATGATGGGGTTATTCCAGTCACGCAGCAGCAAATGTGGGGAAGATGTAACACGTACTTGAGAACAGACCAGTGTTGGCACAAAACCAAACAGTAATGAATAAATGTTATTGTTTCCAATCATCATTGAGAAGGGGCTGCCACCCTTTGGCAGATGAAGTCAGCCTGAGACAGGTTTCCACAGTCTACTTCAACCTCCACCGCTCCTGGCTGCAGGGTCTCCCTCCACCTTCCCCATCACTGCTCTCGCTTGTGCACACCTGCTGGCACCCTACTTAGGGAACTGATCCAGCTAGCAATTAGCCATATAAAAGGGAGGACAGCATACATCTTGCTGATGGGATCCTGTCATTTGCACGCTCTCAGGTCAGGGGGAAAACTAGTATGCTAGGGGACTGTGGGCACGAGGGAAGAGAAGAGAATGTGATCATGGCTCGATTTAGGTTAGTTCACCCTGATACATAACTTCAGCCCGCAGCTCTGGATTATCCAGAAGAAAAAGAAAAAAAAGAAAAAAGAAATTTAATAAGGTGGTGCCTTCTTTTGAATCCTATGTCCACATCCTGTACTTGGAGCCTTG
>JAOXJK010000001.1:104917971-104933134 GCA_025774025.1 Xenus cinereus | reverse complement strand
TCTGCCCTTCCTGAGCCAGAAATGGGAACAAATATGAGGAAAAAAACAAGATCAAATACAGGAAAAAAGATACATAGATTTGTAGCATCAGCAACTCATAATACAAATCATTTTGACATTTGCTGCTTCTTAAAGTAATGTACAAATATTTTCTGGCAATAGATGGAAATTAAATCTTCCCTTTGTTCAAGATCCGTCTTATCTATCTCTAACCACTCTCCTGCCTTTTTAATTGCAAATCTTTGCCACTGCGTATTCACATTTCTTTCTGTTTTGTGGGTATCTTTTCTTTTTTTTTTTTATTACCTCATAATCAACTGGTTGTTGAATTCTATGAAGTCTCTTATATAGGCTTGGTGTAAGATACGATCTTCTTGGGTATGTTTCTTTATAAAACTGATTATCCTGTCAGTTCATAGAACCTGTACCCGTCCATGGGTGAAACATGGCTTTTACAGACTGCCTACTTGTTGCTTGCTTCGGTATGTGGAAATATAATGTATGCTTATGTATGACATATATATGTTATGTATACATGTCATATGTGTGACATATATACAAGATCTGAGGTTCTAAATGCTTGTATATATATGTTCTGTAACTCAAAAAATGATTGGGAAACAAAATAATGGGGGGAGGTATTTGCATCATCTGATCAAATCATCGCTCAGACTTTAACGATGTCAGCTATTCTTCCTTGCTCCAGATGCCAGCAGCTGTGAAATCTATTAGTGAGAGGTTTCCATCTCTGTTTTCTTGCTTTCAGAAAGTACTAAAGGTCTAAGAGGAAGGCAAGATGGGGACCCCAAGTTGTCTCGTGGTTTTGCTCTTTTATTTGTGCTTAGAATGAGAAGAGAGAACGAAAAAGAGGGGAAAAAGGAGGCATTGGGAATTGCTATGATTTGGTTGTAAACACACAGCCACTGAGTGTCAGGAGCAAGCATGGTGCTCTCCACTCCTGCCTTGTACTGGTGGCTGCATGAATAAGCTGTGCCTTAGTTATTGCGCCTTGTCATCTTGCTGCTTCTTTACCTGCTATTTCCACTATTTCTCAGTTACAGAAAGTGTTGTGAAGTACAGCTGCTACCCCCATTGGCAAGCCCGGTTGCTTTTCAAGATTGCTGGCAATAGCTGGTGGTGTTGCGTAACCAGCCATCTTTCTTTTCTATAATAACTTTCCACACAAGTTTTGCCCGCAAGAATTTTGTAAGAACGGTACAGACACAAGGGATTTATACTACCAAGACAAGGTCTTTTATTCAGGCTTTTTGACAATGATGCATAATACTCACTATGTCTGTGAGGAAGCAACGCGTTTGTCTTTTTATCCAGTTCAATAACTTCTACTGCTGTCTCTGTTACTACTACAGAGGAGAGACTAAGCTGGGGTTCAGAGCTTTAATTTTTAACTCCCACTCGCTGGTGGGATCTGTTCAGCCAAGCCTTTTATAAATTTAACTTTGATGAAAGGCAGCAAAAAACACCAATCTGCAAACTTTTCTACCAGCTTTGATGGAATGTACTGTCCAGACCCATCTGTGATATCTTTCCCTTGTCCTACTTACGTGGGGGTCTGCCCTTCCCAGCAGCTATCAATATAATCTTTTTTTTTTTTTTTTTCCTCCTCCGCAAAAGTGAATTTAACCTCATGGCCCTCTTGCCAGGGGAGAGTTTTATCTAGTAACCACTTAGAGATCTGAGAAATATAGATATTAGATGATCTGCCAAATTGTACAGCCTTCATCTTTTACAGCACAATAATAAAAAGATCTCTCCTATAATGGCTCTTCATTGCCAATTCCCCAGTTGTTCTTCACCAAAGTACAATTAATTACTAAAGGGGCTTCCCATACAGAAAACTGTTGATGGAGGGAGCATCTGCAAAAAAGCAGTAGAGCATAAACCCGTGGAAACACACTGCGAGGGGGAAAAGACATATTTCTCACCTCATGCTATGCCCTTTGTTCCCCTCGTTTGCATTCTGAGGTTTTTGATGTTCGGGTTGTTCGTTCCCTCCCCCCTTCTTTACTTGTCTCTCTCTTCCTTGATACTTCGACTACTGTCATTATCTGTTCTTCATTTATGAGCAGGTTAAAAATGGTGAAGGAGTTCTCTGCGCATTGTACTGTGTGGGTCTGCAGTGTTAGCTCCAGGCTCCCACAACCCTCTTTTAAAATGACATGTCTCCCTCCTCAGCTTACTCCAAAGGGCTTAATTTGCTTGCATAATATAGATTATTATTATTATTGTATTTAATTCAGAGATTAATCATAAAATAAAGAGCTGAGCTTCTGAATGCACTTAGGGACTGCTGAAAATAGGACTGAAATGCTACTGTCCCTAATGGTTTATTAGGGAAAAGACACAGTTTACCAATATTTTCTTTAAATATATGTGAACTCAATCTTGCAGAAGTTGTAAAAATCAATTTCACTAGTAATTAGAATTATAGAATTTTCTGCCGGTAAATATGCTAAATATAAAGAGGCATTGGAGTCCACAAGGTCAATATGTTTGCCTTCAAAATATATCCTAATATCTGTTAATGTAATCCACCAATTAAAAAGTCTATAAATAAGTATTTACTCAATAGATTTTAATGTCTCCAAAGGGAGCAATTAAGCTTTTAAGGAGAACTCTTAAACATTCCCATGAAGGTTTTAGTCTTTTCTTTAACACTTTACACAAATGCACAATTCAGAAATCATGTTTGAAAAACAAGTAATTTATGGTAAACTTGTACTTCATGCCCCGACGATAAATGATCCTAAAATGAATATTGATGTATATATAGCAATATTTATTTTAGTATGTAAATTATAAAAATAAGGAGGCAGGTTTTCTTGCCTGGTATAGTGTTTTATACCTTGTTACATATTGCAACCTTTGGTGTAATTAGTGATCACGTAAGAACAGTTTTTGTCCCACAAAGCCCTTGTTATGTATTTTATAAACTAGAGATAAAGGGATTTAAAATGCTAAGGCAGAGTCTCGTCTTGATGTAAATATCAGTGAGCTGGTCTGATTTAAATTAGCTGAGCATCTGCCCCATTCTCTTTGAAAACAGATAATTGGCTTCAGTAATTGACTGAGATTTGTGGTTTTCATTTCTTTCACTTTATATGTAATTGTATAAAATAGTGGCATGCAAATATAGCCAAGATTATTAAAATTATTGATCATCTATGCTATCCAATCAGCTACAAACTATGCACAGTTATAAACCATTAGTTTTAGGTTATATTAGAAATTCATCCAATTAGAAAATATAACAATAATTAAAAGGATCATGGATGTGTGTCAAAATATAATTGCACATTCCAGAGCTAGAAAATTGTAATAGTAGGACTGGCAGTCATTCTTATAAGAGAGGGCAAGGGCAAATGGTGAAAAATTCAAATATGAGTGAAATGCCAGTAAATGTCATACTAATAACAGTATACATTACAACCTGCTGTGATTTTTCTCTCCCATGGGTCAAATCTTTTTCCTCTTTTCTTACAAGGTACCGTGACCATGGAAGAAAGATCTTTCTCAAATCTCTGGTCCTTTTTCTCAGTACTTTTTTTTTTTCTTTTCACTGAATTAATCAAATTAACATCTTCTTTACTTAATCTACAGCCTTCTGTAATATAAGACCTATGAATCAGGCATGCAAAAATAAAATAAATCTGCTTACTTTGAAATCACATTGTTTATTTTACATAATTCCCTTTAGAAAATATGGTTAACCAATAACAAAACAAGATTCACTGTGGGTTTTTTGCAAATTTTGAAAATGGAACTATACATGTTGTATAGTTAAAAGTATAGGAGACTTTAAATCATATTAAGTTAGAGTAAGCAATGACAAAAGGGACAAAAAGTGGCTCACATCAGTGAATAATATGAATATAAACCTGAGCTGATTAACAAAGAGATTTCATCTCAAACCATGTCTGAAAGAAAGGCAGCATCATCCCTGAGATGTCGCTTAAAATGGCAATTTCTAGCAGGCACAGCTTGTTTTTCTATAAGGAATCTTCTCTTTCCAATAACAGGCTATTTTCCAATCCCTGGGAAATGTCAGCATTTTGGGTATATTAGGGAACTATGCAGATTCTTAGCAGGATATGGAGTTCTCTCTGTGGGCTTACACAGTGCTTCAGGCTTACCCATCACAAAGGCAACTTCTGCCTCAAAAGAGGTTTCAGTGTTGTGGGGCTGACACACTGAGAAGTGCCTAAATAATTTAGGACTGGTAGAAAATAAGTGTTATATTGAAGTTATTAAATAAATAAAAATAATTAAATTTTTGGTGGCTGTTTTTAATATACAAGTCAAAATGTGTTGGAAAATTACCTTCCTAAGGTAACTGAACTACAGCCTCTCCAATTCTTCTCTGGACAAGGATCAAATTCACAACCAAAACCATTAGCAGAGCATTTAAAAGAATTATAACAGCCAAAGAATGCCTTTTAATGCTGAGTACTCTCAATGACTGAAATTACTGGAAAGTGTCCATTTCCCTTAAGTTACTTAAGTGCCCAAAGTGGCAAATGGGTGCAATTTTCGAAAGTATATAGATGAATAATTCTCATTGATCTGAATCCCAGAGAAATGACCAGGTTCACCTACAAAATCCCACTTTGCTCTCATCTGCATCTTTAGGTGTGTGCATCTTGCAAATATTTCCTTCAGGCACCAAATCAAGAAACTGTGTTTGTTTATTTAAACTCCTTCTTAACTGTGAATATGTGCTTAAAATGAAGCATATGTTTGTGTGCTTTTTTCAATAAAAAAACTCAAGCATCTGAGGGTCCTCCTGATAAGGATACTCCTGATCCTACGTGACGGGAGTGGGCATCATTGCTAGCTAGCAGTTTGATTGCTTCGTCCTAACTTCCACAGTTTTAAAACTTTGGCATTGTGAATTGAGATGTAATATCTTTTTGTCTTGAACCCAAAGGGAATTTGAAATCTAATCTGTTAATGTGGAATAGAAAATAGATGTTGTAGAAGCTGAGGGTGCTCATTGAAAGAAGAAACAGAAGACTTAGAAAAATAATCCTCATTTAAATCCCTCAGGCAGCATTTTGAAAATCTCTGCCTCGAGTATGAATTGTGCCAGGGATTGATATCAAACAATGGGTGGAAAAAAAGTGCTTTGGATAGTCAGAAAGTATTTGGTTCTCAACTGAATAAAAAGGGCCATAGACTGCTGCTTTAGTAGCTGTGCTGTTCTTTATTTTTGAAAAGATATATTAATTGAATAACAAAGATATAAGATGCCAGACCCTCAAAAGGTTTTCAGTGACAATGTACATTGCTGAAGTCGTAATTCATATAATTAAAGAAGAATAAGAAATATATAATTCAAAGCCTTTTGAAGGAATTCAAGAAAAAGGAATAGACTGAGGATTTTCCCCAGTCTACCATTTATAACAAGGCTCTTCAGTCTTAGTTTAAAATAAGAAAAATTGACACTTGCAATCTATAAAATATATAAGCACATAAGAAGGTAGGATTAGTTACTAAATTAAATGCTTATTTGAGAGACATGTTTTTCTTCTACAGGAGAGGGGAAAAAGTCCTAATTTTGCTGCATCCCATTTGGTTTGGAACTATAAATTTCCTAGTGTGTTTTGGCCACATGAGGAACAGCAAATTAAATTACAGGCTCTGGAGGTTGGAGAAAGTAGCAGTGGTCTCCAGGCTCTGTCTTGCTTCATTTCTGCTCCTGCGTCCCCAGCTGGGAAACATTGAGCTGGATCTCAAAGGTGCTGCCCGCTGGGCTGGTGGATTTGCTGTTAGGTCATCTTGGATAGTCCAAATCAGGAGTACTTTACCAAAGTGTTTGTGAGGGCAGGAAAGCGATACAGACTGGGGTTTAACCTGACTGGATTTTGGAGGAGGGAAGGAGCAGGGGGCTGAGAGAGAGGAAGATAGGAAAGAAAGCAGACCTGCTATTGGGCAGGTTTTCTTTGGCAAATTAGAGAGGAGCTGTGATTTCTAATCGCCAGTTCTACTGAGCTGGTCAAATCTGCCTCTAACGTAGCCCTGGATCCAAAGGGTTTTCTATCTTTCTTGGAGTCTTGGTCGTATGAGAGAGAAAAAAGAGTAGAAATAAGTTGTAGAGAGTAGGCTCTCCTCCATGGATGAGGTGGAGGGCGATGGAGACCCAAGGTCCTTGCAAGCTGAGATGGCCTGTGGCCTTCTTTTCCATGGCAGGGACCATCAGTCATATTCAGAAATGAGCCCTGCAGTTAGGCCAAATACTATTGATTTTGAAACATTCATTGTGAACTGGGAGGCCATTAGCATGTAAGTGGGTCCAGTTTGGTGTCTGCTAACCGGACAAGCTAGACCCACTGTGGGTTTTAAATCCCTCTCCACGTTTTCCCTTGCCTATATGTCTTAAACCACAGCCTTTTTTTTTTTTAATAGGAATTATTATAGAACATTTTAAACTATTTTTGGCATAGATTCAAAACTGCAAGAGTCCAGGGACTCGTATTTTGGCATGGTTCCTGAAGAGATAATAGGTCTTAATATACTTTTACACTGTAAAGGAATGTTTATACACAGCAGTTAGCTCTTACAGCAAGTAAGGAAACATAATTATTGGAAATTCAAGCTGTCGGATAAACTGAACGTAATTCTAATGAACGAAGAAATAGGATTGTACTTTTATTATCGACTGAATGACCTTATCCTGAAGTACAATGCTTCTGTGTTCCCTTTACTTAAGTAGAAGATTTTCTGCCTGAAAGCCAGGTATAATATCAGCTCTATATTTCTTTGTTACTTTAGGCAAAAATTAAGTTGCACAAAACCACACCATTTCAGGATAATATTTTGTAAATATTTACCACTGCTTAAAATTATGTATAATTATTTTGTGAAATGCCAGGTACTTCAGTCTATGTTTACAGACATGATAGAATTGATGAGAAGTTCCACATGACCTGGCAATGTGCACTCAGCCCAGAAAGCCAAATGTATCCTGGGCTGCATCAAAAGAAGCATGGCCAGTAGGTCAAGGGAGGTGATTCTGCTAGTCTACTCTGCTCTCATGAAACCCCACCTGGAGAACTGCATCCAGCTTTGGGGCTCCCACATAAGGAGGACATGGACCCGTTAAGGGAGTCCAGAGGAGGGCCATGAAAATGATCAGAGGGCTGGAGCACCTCTCCTGTGAAGGGCAGGCTCATAGACTTGGGGTTGTTGGAGAAGGGGAGGCTCCGTGGAGACCTTATAGCGGCCTTTCAGAACCTAAAGGGGTGCTACAGGAAAGATGGGGAGGGACTCTTTATCACCTAGTATAATGACAGGATGAGGGGTAATGGCTTTAAATGGAAAGATGGTAGATTTAAATTAGATATTAGGAAAAAATTCTTTGCTGTCAGGGTGGTGAGACACTGGAACACATTGCCCAGGGAAGCTGTGGATGCCCCATCTCTGGAGGTGTTCAAGGCCAGGCTGGATGGGGCTTTGAGTAACCTGGTCTAGTGGGAGGTCTTGGAATTAGTCCAACTTACCTAGCTTCTCATACTGAGGCTTATCGATCCAAATTAGCTAGCCATGTTGCAGTTTCTGCAAAGCATATGTTATATTTTTTTGCATATAAACCATCTACAGTAAAGAACTTGATCCTAATAGCCTCATATTTTGAAACTTTTCTCAGGCTAGTTAAACAGAGGGGTTAGTGAGTCTAGTAATGATGCTTATTTTGAACTGAAGTTTGAATAATGTAAGAATGTAAGAATGCTCAATATAAATAAAATAACTTCATGTACATCTGTTATATTTTAATAATAAAAGTCTTCCTTGCCCTCTGTTTAGTCCTCTAAAAAGAGGTGGAAGACTGACTTTTTTTTATTGTACTACCTATACATCACTGAACTGGAGAAGTTATGCCAACTTAAGCATGAGGTTTCAGAGCAAGAAACTAACCTCTAGTTAATCAATCTGCAAAGCTGTAGTATAGTTTGTTTTCTCTAAGTAGCATAGCTTGCTTTTACATTGCTTTCCTATGGGATAACATGTTTCTTCATGAAATGTCTTATGTATGTATTATATACCTTATTTGGTTCCGCTACAGTCAAGGGTACTATCCAGATCTGCAACAAGTCCCAAAGGATTTTCATCCCTTAAATAATGAGATATTGTGAGTCTGATGCATATATAGGCTTGTTTCCTAAAATTAAGAAATATTCAAGAGGAAACTTTTCAGATTTCTACATCATTTTGAGCTTTAAAAGTGCATATATCGGTCCAAAAAAGTATGGAAATTTGAGATATCTTTTCATATTAATAGTCTAGTGTACAATTTGTATTATTCTAGTTAATACAGAGTGTATTTGTTTTCAGTTGATGTTTGTGTTTCAGTAATGGAAAAGCAATCCATTTGAGCGTTTTTCTTAAAAGTTCTCTCACTAAGTAAATGGCAAGTCTATTATAAATGCCATCATTTTTAACTAGGTTGTAAATCTATGATATCTCTGGGTCTCTCTGTGTAAGTTTTTCCTGCCGGGGGATTGACTTAGTCCATAGTAGCGGAGCTTTTTACTAGTAAATCAATGCAGTTATTGTACAGCTCTGCAAATGGATGTTGCTTACTGTGTTCTGTCTTGCTGCTGCAAGATTAGAAGGCTGGCATCAAAGAGGATGAAGTAAAAGCTTTGCTTATTGGTTTTAGCTTCAGTTTTGAAAAGCACAGTAGCAATGGGAAGTACAAGAAAAACGCTGGGGCTAAAAATAATATGAAACTCAATGGGAAACAAAGGAAAATATTAATCTGAGAAAAAAACAGGGTAAGAAAAGGTTACAGTTCTCTCTATTATCAGTACTTTTCAAGTATATATTTCTGAGGTAAAAGCATTACATGACAAAACCGTAAAATCTCAGTGGTATTGTATACAAACATTGCCTCCTCCGAAGCTCCAGGAAGAGGCTGGAATTAGAACCACCAACTCTGTGTGCCTGTGGGATGCAGCCTTCCTTTGCTCATAAGAGCGGGTAAATAGAGTAGATGCTGGTACTTGCGATTCTGTTTGCCTTTATGTGTGTGTGTATGGGGCAGAGGCGACACTTCTCTTCCTCCTGGAAGAGTGGGGAAGTTGTGGAGGTTGGGAAGAGGTATTTATTTTTTTTCCTTTCTGAACATTTTAATGAGTTTTAAATAACATATATCAAAAATATATTTGGTTTGAGATGGAAGCTCCTCAAGTGAAAGGTTAAAATACCAACATCCTTACAACCTTTGCGATCTGTGCCTGACACTTGTAACTTAATAATAAAGAAGTCTGTAGCAGTCCTACCTCTAAAATGCTGAGTGACAGTAAAAGCAAATATTTTTTCCAAAGAGTTTACTGGGGACTGAACGTGGGTCCTTCATTCCTGATTTTAGTGTGGTGTTGCCCCAGGACCTTTACTTGAGCCCCTTTTCTTTTCCTGTATTTCCCACTCATCAGAATCTTTCAGCTTCCTAAAAAGGATGGATTGATTTTTATGTTTTCACAGTTAGAAGGTATATATGTATTGTTGACAGTAAAGGTCTCTGTCCTGTGGGTTAAACTCCCAAGGAGAATGATAGACTCTGTCACCTCGATAGAACAGAAAAAATGAAACATTGGTACACTCACCATGGGATGGTCGTCTCATGTTTTGCGTTCTTTCAGTTTTATGCGGAGGTCCATATAATATGGAAATCCATTTATTCTGAATAACATGGAATGATAAAACTGTTGCCTGTTTAGTCTCACTCATGCACACAGAAATGATTTAGTAGATCTAGCGCTGCATGATTAATGATGATGATGTGTTTTAAATTTCTAGTTCCATTATTAAGTTTGTGGCTTATGTAAAATAAGATTAACTCCTTCAACATACGGTATCAGTAATAGGAACAAGGTGGATTTTTTCTGTTCACAGCATCTTGAAAAATTCAGCTTCACGCAGTTTAAAAATCTTTTTAAAATACACTTTTTTGGAGGATCAACATTTTATTACCTTTTATAAATCATAGTTTAAAAGAAAAGAAAGTTGTCTAGAGGCATAGATAACAATTATTTGATATGTAAAGGGAGTTTATATCTTGGTTTATATTGATTTATTTTCAGAAATGTATTGTCAGTAGAAGACTGAATAGGTTTATACACATTCACAACTTAAATTTCCCATAGAATGATTTGAATTTTAGGAAGGTTGATAGTGAGATACACATGCACAACTAATACTGGTGGAAAATATGTCTCCATTTTTTAAAAAATAATTGCAACTTGTTACCTAAACATAGCATTTCAAGTTTCTTGTGTTAGTGTTCACATAAGTAAAAACAAGTTAAAATAGCTGAAAAACTTAATCTTACAGCATCTTTCTGCAGATTTCAGAATATTGTTCATGTGATCTTCATTTGGCAAGCTGTGACTGTTATATCTGAGGCAGTGTCTGTAGATGTCTGTAGAGCTAGCCTGTTTTTTCAGGCGGATGAGCAACACACTCCTGCATTTCTGCTGCTTTTTTTTACCTCAGCTGGCTCATCTAGAGCCCAATTGGATGTTGCTGCAGAGGAAACTGCAAAAATAGTGCATAGACGAAGCTATGACAGTGCAGAAAACCAAAAGGAGGGATTATCTCGTGTAATTATCTGTGTAAAACTCCAAGGTTTTCTACCGGTATACCGAGAGCGGTTCTCTAATGGTGTTCAACCTTTGCAAAAACCCACTGAAGCGAGAGCAGGGATTTGAGCGTTGGGGCAGGTGTGAACCTCAGGCCATTTGCAGCCAGGTCAGCTCCGCAGGTCATGCTGCATAGCCACGTCCCATGGACCGTACTCAGATTTGAAATCAGCAGCTCAATTCTATCTAACGTAAAAGACAGCAGTAGCAGAGTTTGATCTAGACTCAAGGAAATATTTAGGTCTCAGCACTTGCCATCTTGCATTGATTCACGTTTCAATGAAAAACACTTTAGCCGAACAAAAATCAGTGGTATCTTGTTAACATTATGAGCTCTGTAGGAAATGTAAAGGCAAGATATAAGGTAAAATTGTAGCTACTAAGTTCTGGTAATATGAATTAGGTGCATTTTTCTTCCATTATAAAGAACATACTTTTGTTATACCTTTGATGGACACACATGATGTGAATGCTCAGATATTTCTATGCTGTCTTGAGAGTCCAGGTCTCTTAATAGTGTATTAGTCACTAGATCAGACTGTGATTTCCTTCTTCACATTAAGCACAGTTTTGAATCCCACTGGGGTTGATAGGAGTGTTTCCTTCATTAAGGTGCTACTCAATGTAAAAGGAGGAAATGGAATCTCCTCTTTCATGAGTTAAGATGTTCCAACTTGATATCACAGCAATGTTCTATTAGCAGAGGCGTGCTCTGCGCTCTTTACTGTGTAATTTACAAAGCTCTGTAGTACAATTTTGGTAATGAATACTATTTTCTTTTGGTCAAGACTGACCAGAGGAAGGCTTACATATTGGAAAAAACATGAAACAATTTGAGAAGTATGTTTCACTGTAAAAAACACATGTTTATGCAATTTAGAATCTGTAGAAGACTTTTCTGTGCATAACAATGCCAGATACTCTCCTGTGAAAAACAAAACACAGTTGAATGCATTTATTTAAAATTTTTTTGGAACTCCGTCTCTCCTCTTATGAACTTGTATTTCTCTCCTTTCCTGCTTCTTTTAACTTTTTCTATCTTCTAAAGTTCTTTAGAGTTCATTCTTCACTAATAGCTATACTTCTTTTTATCTGTATCCCTTTCAGTAATTTTTTTTGCTTTACTTTTTTCTGTTGTATCTTTTATCTCACCACACTTTTTTCCCCTTTATTAATTTTAGGAATATGTTTATAAGCATCATTTATAGTAATCATTCCTCTTCAATTTAATCCTCCACGTTATTATTTAGTATTGTTTCTAGTTCTATTACAGATTGTTAAAATTTCTTAGTAGACATGGTGCAGCAGAGTCTGAGAAAATAAGTTGAAAAAGGTCAGTGTCATTGAGAAAGAAATGACACGCCAATACTTGGAGAATCTTTTCACTTGCAGAGCTGTTTGTGAATTTTTGTGCTTGCTCCTACATTTCATGAGAGTGATTCAGAACATGGAATTCTGATTCTTTTTAACCACACCGCATCACCCTACCCTTCCCCGAAAGAAAAAATGCATTAAAAAAAAACGTTGCCTGGGAGAAATTGAAGTCAGTATGTATCTCATAAACCACATACTCGCAAAATTTGAAGAATTTTCATGTTAATAGGGTGTGCCTTTCTAGGGGGTTTCAAAAAGCGACTAGGCAGATTGCTGGTCTAATTCTTTTCCAGCTTTCCATGCTTTGCACCGTGAGAACCTATAGGTTTAGGTTGTGCCTGACAAATCAGTTTGTTCTGAGCAGCAGGCTTTGTTTTTCAGGTATAAAGGCATCCAGTTTGCAGGCAGTTTTACCACCTGCTGTAAGTTGCGAGTAGTTTGCTTTTATGAGTATTGTCTGTAAGAGCAACTCCAGAGATAGGAACTTTCAAGTTTATGGGTCAAATTAATTCCCTAATTCCAATGAGTAGACAGGTTATTTAATAAGGATAAACTTAAGACAATAACTTTATGAATCATATTTCTGCAATATACTTCTGCAACAAGCACAGAGGGGTCCAAACAAGGGCTTTTCAAAAGACACTGCAAGATGAATCTCTATATAAGGGGGTTTTGCTAGCTTCAAAATTTGGCAGGCATTAGACTTTCCAGTATGGTCTATGATTATCTACTACATTTCTTCTATTACTTTCTAATTTAAGAACTGTTAATGTTCATATTCAAAATCATGTGTAGTGTTCTTATTCAAAACCTGGATTCTCTTCTGAGTTAGGGGAAAGGACCAACCATTTTTTACACACTTAACAGAATAGGTGGATGTGTTGAACCCTAGAAATATCTGTTCCCCTCTGATGATCGCAGTCTGAAACAAGGTGAGATAAATCTCTGCTACAGTTTTTAAAATCCTTAATATACTCATTAGTATGGGCAGATATTTCAATTATTTGAAATCTACCCAAGTACTCAGGTTGAGCATGAAACTGACAATAAGAGAATAAGAGATTGCAGGTTTGGATGTTGGACTTCAGGAACTTCAGAAGCAACATGATCACATTCTCATAAGGTGGAAGACCAAAAAGAAATTTCTTTTCGAGTTTTGTTTCTCTAGTATTTTGTGGCTGTCACTTTGTTCCTTCATGTCTTGGGTCTGGATCTGCTTTGCAGTGCTCAAAATCTATGTAATAAGGTTGCTAACATGTTTTTGTTACCTTTCTAATAATCTCAAGAGCTTTTATTTTAGGTGAAAAGATTCATAGAATCATTTAGGTTGGAAAAGACCCTTGGGATCATCAAGTCCAACCATCTACCCTACTCCACAAAGTTCTCTCCTACACCATATCCCCCAGCATCACATCTAAACAACGCTTCTCTCCTTTATTTTCCTTGTGGTGCTGCTTCCATAAACATTTGAGATACAGAAAACAACAAAATTGGCTTAGTATCTTGTAATTCTTTGTTGCACCTGCTCACACTTCCTAATCCTCTGTCATCTTGACCTTTTGTGTGAAGATGATTCCAGCATTGATAATGAAGACTTTCTCTTAAAGTTGATAGAATCTTGTATGTAAGCAGATGTCCATACTACAGGCTTCCCTTCATCTGAGTGACATTTTATCTGATCCCAGAATGGGTGAACTTTACCGAGCCTGGTTGTGTTTTGCACTAACCAAAGTGTCAGCTTTCCTTGCTGCTGTCCACTTTCCACAAGGTGCAGTTGACAGGAAAAAATGCAAACAAGGCAGCACAAGAAAATGTGTTTTAGGTCCTCCTGAGGTGCAGGGACACCCCCATAAGGAAAACACCCAGCCAATGCGCACCCATACCTCTCAAGCACAGGCATTAAGGTATGAATTATCAAAGCTACACAGACGTCTGAAAAAGAGTGTTGGTACAGTACCTGTAGGCCACTTGGCCTTTGCAGCAGACGGTGTTATTACCAGAGGGCATTGCAATTGCTCTCGTCTTTGAAATGCATGTACTGTACAAAGTACCACTAAGCAGTATGAACATTTTCTCCCCCTCCCCCCCCCCCCGTCTTTCTTCATCTTTTGGTATGCAATCTTCTCTTTACGGAGGTTTGAAAAGGAAATCCTGAATCTGTTCTTTAACATATAATTTTGGTATCTAAAAACAGCACTTGGGATTAGCAGGCTTGTCAGAAAAACAAGAATTTAGATGTTCAAAAAAACTCAACAATCCACCCCCAGCTTTTCAACTGTGTCAGGCATTATTTGTCTGTACACAGCTGCTGTAAGATGAAGAGAGAGGAAATGCAATGAGGGGAAAAGGTGTTATTTTAAGGACATGATCTGAAAATAATGGAATCACCCAAACTGCTTCATATAAAGTAGTTTACATGCTTGGCAAAGAGATGAAAATGCACGCTGATCTCACATTTGGGCAAGTGTTAATTATAGACTCACTGACAGCAAGATCAAGTCTCTTAAAACTTGTTTCTTTCTTTTGTTTTTCTCTAAAAACCAAAGAAACCATGACTTGTATTCATCTTTTTCGTCCTCTTCTCTCTGCGCACAGATATTAGTGTGCTTTGTAAATCTGGAATGAAATGAGATACAGCCAGTTTACACTAATAAATAAATTTATGGAGGCATGAAGACTGCTATTGTTATTCCTGACAATAGATAAAAAGTTGTCTTCTCCCTGATTCTGTTCTGCCAAAGGTATTTCTGTCTGTCCATATTTATTAGTCATGTCAGATGTTGCTCCTTCATTTCTAGTTGCATAGCTAAACTAGATATGAATGCATATAAATACACACAGACATTAATTGGGGTGTTGGGGAGAATTATGGGACTACAAACAAGAACATTACCTTCTGAAGTATATTTAAGTTTCAAAACCACTCAGGAGCTGGGTTAAAATTCAGTGCTTGTACATATATCGTCATTAAAAGCTGTATTTTCCTACACTGTGCGTAGGTTTGAATGCATTTTCAACATGACACCTGCTCAGAAACCCAAGGCAGGGATCTGCCTCCTCTCCTCTCCTCTCCTCTCCTCTCCTCTCCTCTCCTCTCCTCTCCTCTCCTCTCCTCTCCTCTCCTCTCC
>JAOXJK010000001.1:104893374-104917660 GCA_025774025.1 Xenus cinereus | reverse complement strand
TGCAGCAACGGCTGCTTCCTCTGTGTGTTCATCACTTTATGTCATCTTCTTGGTTTCTCTGGAATCCCTAATGTCTTTCTGTTGCTATGTGTATCAGGTGAGAATTTGCAAGGACATCCCATGCCTGTGTAAGATACTATGCCATGCAGTAGTAAAGCAATGGTTCCTTTCATCTCTCTTTGCTAGCGTGCTCTGCAAGGAAATAGAAGAAAAATATGGGAAAATGTGGCTTACTGAGAAGAGGAAGGGTTTGTAGCCCTCCGGGGAAAAAATCCTTTGGTAAAAAGTGCTCCTTGTGCTGTGGTGATGAAAGAGGGGAGGTTGGGGAAGAGGCAGGAGGAGGCAGGAACCTCTCAAGCCCAGTACCACATGCTTCAGCCCTCTAAGCAGTCACCAATGGTGTCACTGTGGAGTACGTTTTTAATCTTTATTTCATCATATTGAATAATACAATCCAGTATTTAACAGACTGAAGTGAAAATTGTTGGTAATATCTTCATTTCATTTTCTGAATACAGGCTGTAGTTCTAGGCATAATAATACCCAAATTAAATATTTATACAGAATCTCCACAGGTGGTATAATAACATTGTTTATATGAATAAAACAATTATAGTACATATACAGTATCAAGATCTAATATTTTAATTGCAAAATTTCAAATTTATCACTGAAACTGTTGNNNGTTGGTTAAAATTTGAAAGAATGGCTTATATTTATTCCCTAATATTTTATATATAAATATCCTTTTCATTACGGTAATCCTTTTCCTCAGATACTTTACTACTTATATTTCTGAGTTTCATGCACTGTAACAACTCTATGACACTGAAAATGTTCACATACTGTTCAGCAGTTAACAGACCAGAATTACTTTCTTCTACAAGAAAAGAATTGGTATATCACTATTTAAAAAACAAAATAATTCACTCTAAAATTGAAAATTTCTTCTATTCCTTTTCCAAATAACACAAACAAATAGATGTTTGCAGTGTTTTGTTTATGAAAATGAGAAATATGCAAACTATGGAAGCAACAAGATGAAATCATTTCAGTTTTCCATGGCAAAATGCAAAATGCCTACCACATCTGCCTTAACGGCATATATACGATTTCTTTCATCTGTTGCAAAAGTTGTCAAATACAAAAGAGAAGTACTTAAGTTTCTGATTATGTTCGTATTTTGATTACTTCTTGACCTTTTGGAATTCGTGTGTGTCTAATCTTCCTAGAGTATTATATTGGTGTCAAAATACTGCCTCAAACGTTACATATTTCGGAACTGCATTTATGTAGGAAGTAATAGCTGGTAAATTGCAGACCTTTCTACCACTTAGAAACATCATGGGTTTTGCTCCCTGAATTTTAAAGCCTTTCCTTGTACCTGCAACATTGTTGAGTGAAGCATGTGCTATAAGAACACCACATGTTAGATTGCTGAGGTGAATTTATATAAATTGCAGTGTTACAGATAAACATAAACTGCAGAAACACAGATGCCTGTACACTTATGCAGATTATGGAGGGGGGGAGGCATAAATCTCATAAAATTTATGATTTTAAAAATGTGAGTTGGTATTGCATCTTTGGACATGTCAGATGCTGTTCCTTAATTTCTGGAAAGGGAAAAAATTGAAACATCCCACTACTAACTTTGTATTTTGACTTCAAAGTTTGGAATTTAATTTGTGGGGGGAACTAAGCAAAGGAATAGAATAACATGGGAAAATGCAATATGGACTTACAAAATCAGTCAGATAAAGGAAGTTGCTTTTTAAATAAGGCTTAGAAAATAAATCCTGATAAAGGAGGGTTTTTAAAAAAGAAGGAAGCTTTTGGGCTTGGATATTAAAAGATTCTGTATGTTCTCTTTTCTCTTTCTTGTGAGAGAAACTGTGCACTTTATTATGCTTTAAGGTGTTGGGTATGATGGGGACATTGTAGCTGTGGTCTGACAGGTTTGTTCATCATTGTTCATTTCACAGTTTGTGAGCGCCATTTGTTTTTCTTTCTATCCTTAGATGAAGTTGCAGACATACAATGCAGGTATTATTTCGAGACCACGGCAGATGAAACCACCCCAATCGTTATACCTTGCTAAAAACTAATGCCAAAGCAGGTTTGAGACCTGCTTACTTTTACATGGGTTTAGTTTATTTGAAAGCTGCCAGTGCTGGTGCAGGCTGGCTCAGAGGAAGCCATCCAAGAGATCTTACAGCATCCAAGAGAGCATCCAAGAGAACTTACAGAAGTGCTGCAGGGAGCTCTCATTTCCAATCATGAATTTTATTAATTAATTTGTGTTGTAGATGCTACGGGAAGCCGGCGGTGCGTGGCTCTAGGTGAAGACTTGTTCTAACTCTGGAAATGTTTGTTACAGCTTGGAAATATGTCAATTTATGATTGTTGTGAAAATATTTGTAACACGAGCTATTCCAAATCCTATCAGATTTGAAAGTATTAAGTATATTTATTCCTTCTGTTTTCATCCTTTTCTTTATTTTTCTTTGCAATATTTCAGTCTACCATCTACAATGCATGTAACAATAAGAGAGGTGATTGGTTATCTCTATGAATATATAAATCCCAAATGCAGGCAAGGCTGCAAAAGCAGAAGGGAAGTACAGGTGATAAAATTTAAATAATCTCAAGAAGAATGTGTTCGTATTTGGGTGATTAGAGATAATCTACTGCCTGGCAAAAAAAGAAAGGAATATGTAACAGTTGTTTGAGAAGTTATTTAAATCTAATTTAAATGCAGCTGTACTTCTGCCCTCAGAACAGTTGTATTTCCTAAAATGCAGTGTCTCTTATGAATATTTGTGGGTGTAGCACTGCAGATAAAGGAATCTGCTCTTGAATAAAAAGTATTATAGGGATATTTGGAGGGTTTACATGTGTGTACATGTTTTCAAATTGGAAATTACTGTGGAAAGACTTTGTGAGCTCTCTAGAGCTGTTTCCAGAGATAGGTGTTTGATGTAGCAAGCATGGCGTGGCGTGGCTTAAAATGGCAAACTGAAGGCAGGAGCACGGTGATTTCTAATGTGGTTTTGGACATTTGGTATGCTATGCAGTTGTGAATACCAAGTTGCTGTCTTCCCATTTCTTGCAAGACAGCAGGCAATGCTTATCACTGTTCAAAAGCTTCTCTGTAGAAGAGAAAAATCTTTAAGGCGTGTTGCTATGCGTTTCTTTATTTCAGCAAACACTTCTTGGAAGGGATAAGAAATGTACACAAGAGAATCTCTCCGCAGTGATGCTCAGTAACTTCCTGTTGTTAATCAAACAGCTGCATGAGTGGTTTCAAGTACATAAGTTTCCTTGCTTGAAGCATTTTTTCCTTTTAATATTGGTGCTGTGACAGTTGGTTGGTTTTTTTTCAGATGAGTATCACTTTCAGAACTGGAGTTCTGCAGACATAAGGAGAGCGTAAAGCATCAAATGTATCAAATTACTATTGAACGCTATCTTGGGAAATTTAGTGCAATCTAAGAGGCATAATGAACTGAAGGGATGTTAACACTAGTTATTTTTGTTCTTAATCCCCTCTCTTCTCTTCCCGTTGCTTCCCTAGCTTTTTTTGAAGTTCTTTTTGTTTTATTTTTACACTAAAATTTGTTCTCCTGGACCACAGCAGAAATCAGATGAGCTAAATAAAATGTTTCTGTTCATTTTAGTGGGATTTAGGTCAGGATCTATGTTTACTGTTATTAAAGAATCCTACTAGGATGCATAAATGTGTACCAAAACTTAAATGATGAAACTCAGCATGTCTGTAATTTACTAATATATCAACTTCAAGCATGGTTTTTGTGCATTATGAGGGGTAATGGCTTCAAACTGAAAGAGGTTAGATTTAGATTAGCTATTAGGAAGAAATTTTTCTTCCACCACTTTGAGAGTGGCGAGACAATGGAAGAGGTTGCCCAGGGAAGTTGTGGAGGCCCCATCCCCAGAAACATTCAAGGCCCAAGGATGGGGCTTTGTGCAACCAGATCTGGTGGAAGGTGTCCCTGCCCATGGCAGGGGGGTTGGAATCTTTAAGGTCCCTTCCAACCTCAACCATTCTATGATTCTATGTGCACACATTTCTGAAGATATTGAAATGTACTGATACACTGCTGGTAATTGTTAGCTGCAAACAGTTTAGGATCTGCCAGCTGATGGGTTTGTACAAGCCTCTACATCTGAATTGAGCAGACGTTAATTCAAAGCTGCTTTTGATTTTATTTATGTTACAGTTAGAAGAAAGGCACAGTTGGAACAATAAGCCTGGCATAAATGACACTCAAAAAATGTGAGAGGAACTAAAATCATTCATGGAAGATAAAAGGAACACACAGTAGAGAGAGAGATATATATATAAACTGAATTCCCCATATGGATAGCTTAATATGTCTACTTTATTTCTTATTTAAATGAATTCAGAGTCTCAACTATAAAAAACTATATCATATTACCATGTTGAGAAATTTTCCTTCATTTTTCACACTGACTTGCATATAAGCTTAATTTATAGACAGTTAAGCCCCCATGCTTAGGAATAGTATGCAGCTAATATATATGGGAGCCACACAGCCACCATTGTATGGCACTTTTTTAACACTTGGTTGCAATGTGGTTTCTGGAGTATGGTCCACAGTATAGTTTAGGATGTGTATCCTTCTCTTTTGTCTGTCAGTGTTATATTTTGCAAATGAATTGATGGACTGTCAAATGGTTTTCTAATGCAATCTTGTGGAAATTCCAAAGCAAAAGTATTTATTTGATTATAAAAGCAAATGGGTGAAATGTTAAATGTAAGAGTTACACACTAGGCACATGTAATTCACAACAGTCTTCCAAACAAAAGAAAAAACATTGAACTGGTATTTATATCTGCAGCAGAAAACTGAGCTCGTAAATTAAACTATCTTGTAGTATCTTTTAATTTTTAGAGATTTTTTAATGCTTCATTATTTTGAAAAATGGTAATTTTTTTTAATATTTAACTTCAGTTTTTAAGTTTTTTTTCAATTATGCCAATAACTCAGAAACATAGAAACATAGATCCCTCTAGAAGTTAAGAGAGTATCTAATGCTAAGTGAGTTACGTCTTATGAAACCTGCACTAAAATCACTCAAAGATAACAACACAAAATGCTTTTAGAAAAATATCTTTATGAAAAAAAATCATTATATGAAGATTTTTTTTTCTCCAATATTGATAAGTACTTTATCTATACCAAATCAGAAAGTTCTAGTTTTATTGAAGATACTCAAAACTTTTCATGGAAAATGTAGTCGATAAGAATATGTTCCCCAAAATTTATGATTCAATGAATCAGGATTTGGGGGAAACCCTGATTTTTCACTGAATAAATCTCATAATTTCTTCCAAAAAACAGTGCTGCATGTCAGTGACAGACATCTTTTCTTTCTTAACCATGATTGTGGAAGGTTTTAGGAGACACACATATGACTATTTATAAATCTGTAGAGTCTGATGAACCACACTAAAAGTTTGCATAAGCTGCCTAGAGAGGTGGTGGATTCTCCTTCTCTGGTCACATTCAAAACCCGCCTGGACAAGTTCCTGTGCAACCTGCTCTAGGTGGACCTGCTTTGGCAGGAGGGTTGGACTAGATGATCTCCAGAGGTCCATTCCAACCCCATGTGATTCTGTGATTCGCAAGCTAAATTATTCTACCTTAGTCCATCTTCATGGTTTTTACAGTAGCACAGATATTGGTTACTGCTCCTTAAAAGACTAATTGTTTCATGCTGGGGACAGTTCTTGAGGAGGCTTGGTCATTAGTGACTCTCTGAAGAATCATGTGTAAAAGCTCTGTTTATATAAGACGTTTACTCGTATTTATTTTTGAATTTTCCATTAAAGATGAATAAGAAATATTCTTGTATATCTCCAGTAATCCCACATTGATAGCCCATGGGGAGTTGAATAACATTTCTGCCCGTATTTGATTTGTGCTAATTGTTGAAGGCTTATCAGTGTAGTACAGCATCATGTAACTTCAAATCTCAATATATTTTCTTTGTAGCTTTTAAACTGTAAGATATTATTTTTTACCTCAGTTCAACCTAGTGTTCCCGGTAGAAAAGTCTACTACTGATTTTAATTTTATAAACTTAACAGGTTGCTGAGTGCCTTCAATCAATTATTCAGTTGTTCCATACCCAGTAAAGTTAAAGCAAAGCATTGGTGCAGAACAGTTCATAGGGTGAGACCTTAAAATACCTGTGCTCAACCAGTTCTTCTGTTTGGACCTCTGCTTTGATCAGCAAATGAGTCTTCTAGGTGAGACATGATTGCTTTCTTATATACATATGTCTTCATCTTTACCTATGTTATTTTTGTTTTATTTTCTGTCAAGGTGAACATTTTAAGTTTTGCGGTGTTTGAAGTTAGGCACTTAAATCCTTGTTCAGGCACATATGAGTGGGCTATATTTCTGAGCACCGGAGCAATTGCAGCTACTGTTGACTGTGGCTGAAAATGATTTTTCAGTCTGAAAACAATGTCACCTGTATTTTAATGGCTAAAAATATATATAACTACCTAATTTCAGGCAGTTGAATCTGCACATACAGATTTTTGACTGAGAGTAATCTCTTTATGATGTATGTAAAGCCCCAAAAGTTATGTAATTTTTATATACCTTATACACATAAATAACAATGATCATTTATCCTTGTGATAAAAGCTGTGCATATTGTTCCTTGCTGAACCAACCTGAGTTCTCAGGATCTGGTCCTGCATCTTCAGAATTGAAAAAGCAAATCTCCCCTACTGACTCCAGAAGCAGATCATGACATCACCAGCCTCTCAAAACAGCATTTTGGTCATTTATTGCAAGAAACTTGTACAGCACCAGACACAAGTCTAGCAGTGAGTAATAGCAATAACACGAAGTGTTCAACATCAGGTTTCCCTGTATTGAAGTTCAACAACTTTTCATATTGTGGTCTATATAGGGGTGGATGTGTGTGGGTGTGTATATATACACATTTTATTTTATTTTTTTTCTTTAAGGGTATGTGTACTTCCTCATGAGGAAAAAGATCTTAGGATGGCCCTGTGCTAGTATTTTGCTTGGAACTGGGAGTAGGTTCTTGCATCCTCAAATACAAGGTCCTTCAGCAGCTAGTGCTCAACACGTGCACGCTGCTCTGTGTGCTCCCTGTATACATTTTTAGCGGAGAATATGAGTTTTCAGAGTATGAAGAATATTTTTCTTTGGGCTATTCCCAGAAGAGACGGGGATTTAAACTCAGGCTTCATGCTGATGTTGACCATAGCTGACCTTGCAGATCCAAACACTTGATAAGCCAGGTCAGGCTGAACAGCAAGTAAGCATCAATTTTAAGACACAGAACAATACTGATTTATCTGTAAACTGGTTAGAAATGAATCCTCCATGAATCTAATCCATCTACATGCTGTCTCTATTTAGCGCATGCTGCCTTACATTCAGCTGCATTCAAGAGGAATGCATTCGAAGTCAAAAATGCTCTCAGTTTTCCTGATCAAGATTGTTAAAGTCTGGTGAAATACAGTACAGGATTAAAAAAATAAAATTAAAAGAGGGCAAAATAAATGTCATCCCAAGTTCAGTAGATACCCCTTTATTTTGTTTTCTGGAAAGCTACCTGATCTGTGCACAGTGCTTTGTTTGCTACTCAGGAAAATCATATCTGCTCACTGGTTTACACATTAGACCCTGTTCAGCCCAGGGAAACCACATGCGCAAATCCTTGGGGAGCATCACGATGGCAGAACATACTTCCAGACAGAAAGGACTGAAAAGGCAAGCAAATATGAAGTGTGTGATATATAATTGATGAAGAAGAAATCTCTAAATGTAACAGTTTCGTTCAATCATAATAAAGTAGTCGAGGGTGTGCAGGCATTGGAATTAAAGATACATGCACTCCATTCAGCAGACCAATATTTATTCTTCAGCCTAAGCCAGTAAGCATAAATATGTATTTTTGCCAAAAATCAATAAATTGATTTAAATCTCACAAATGTTTAGGAAAAAAGCAGACCACATTTCTGGCTCAGGTATTTTTCTTTACCTTTGTACCAGAAGCAAGCTTCTAAAAGATTAATTGTTCTAATTTTAAATAGATTACACCAATCCCTTGGAAAATCTTAAACAAAGGTTGCAAGATGCAGAACAGAGAAGGATGTGAGCTGCAGAACATGCAAGACTTGTAAACCTCCACAGTGCACAGAAGGATAATTGTTTTTCCCTGAGGTATTCTGGAATTTGTTGGGAGTAGTTTGTGACGAAAATTGCAATGTACCATCATCCCTCATGAATCCATAAATCCTAGTGTCCAGAAGAGTTATGGATTTGCAAACTTTCCTGTGGGACCAGAGCTGAAAGGTCAGAGATATGGTTCTTTAGCAGAGAATGTGCTACCATAAATGACTGAACAAAGGCTGCAAAGTGACAGATCTCCAAATGGCTCTAAATGCCCATGTGTAGCCAACTAAATCCTGCCTTGGATTTTTAGCTCATTCTAGTACAAAAAGGTAGGAGGGGGATCTAATTTCACCTGTGCATAACAGCATTTGAAGTGCTCATTGGTGCTCTTGCAGCCCGGCTGTGCATCTCTGCAGGGTTCCTGGGTTTCTGTGGCTCAGCTTGGTGGGGAGGGGAGGAGGATGGAGTCATCAAGAGATTTGGAAAAGAGAACAGTCAGGTTTTGTATTTCTTACTCTGGTACGGTCTGCTGCAGTTTGGGAGGTTTTTGGAAGGCTGGAATGTTTCTTGTAAAGTGTGATCTTTCCAGAGAGACAGCATTTATTTTGTGGCATAGCTTTCATTACATGTGATGAGACCATCAGTGGCATATGGTCAGAAAAAAACCTCCTTTTTATATTGTGTTATGTTTGTTCATGACATTGAGGTCATTCTACCTAAGATGAAACTTTCTTCAAGTGGGTGTTCTCACTAGATAAAAGTCTTCAGATACCACTTAAAGCAGTGGTATCTGAGGCTGTTTCATAATACAAACTCTCATGTACTTGGAGTAAATTGCTGGAGGTAGATGTGCTGTTGCATAATGGTACTCAGTGAAATGCAACTTTTGCGATGAATTTGGGGATTAATGCAGTGCTTTTCCAAAGAGAGTTTAGTGAAGGAGGATGGTTATTAAGTTTTGGAGGAAAACAGTGAGGAATTCAAAGTTCTGAACCTGGAAAGTACGTGATGTCTGTGTATCTCAGCACTGTGTGGGTCCAGGGTGGAGTTTCTTACTATTTCTTCTCTATTTTACTTCATGATATTGATGACATATTGTAGGGCCAACTTGATACCTACAGCTGTGCCCATGATATGGAAAAGTACTGTTTAATTGAAATGCTAAGCATGCTTCTCCGTCAAATTGATGACCAAAACATTTATTCCCAATTAGTATTTAGCTTCAAGTTTGCTGTGTTTGTTTCTTGTTGGAAGAAGGTCTGTGTAAACACGAAAGCTTCTCTGTTTTTTCCCATTGTAACATGAAACATGTTATTCCATCACATATAATATGATATATATTAAAGTGTATTATTTCTTTCTGTAAACTGCTTAACTTTTACTTTTAAGCATCAAACCAAAAAGGCCTTTACTTCTGCAAAAACACTGAAGTGGGCAATTCAACTTGTTACTGTGGATAGTAAGTACACGTGGCCACAAAGACTTTGTTCATTACTCATGCAGGGCGATACCCCAAGCAACAGCAGAGTCTGGAATTTCCAAGCTAGGGATCACGAACCTTTGGGACTTTGATTGGTCATGTTGTTTGCTGTCTTTGGTAGAAAGTAGCAGCAATGAGACCTGATATAGGCTCTATAAAAGAGTATGCAAATGCTTACTAGTGTTGAGATAAAGATGTTTGTTCTGGTGAGGAGCAAAAGGTTGTTTTTTCAAGCATGATATTTCCAGTGTCTTTTTCCGAGTTTCGTTCAGCTAGCAAACACAACGATTAACTGGGCACATATGAAATGATGTAGCTTTCCAGTGACATTTTCTTCCAACAGTGATAAAATGGGATATTTTTTTTGTGCTTAGAAGTGGATATTAATATAACTGCAGAAAGATTGTATCACAGACAATACTAACTCATTTATTAAGATTATTTTTTTTACTGTGATGTTTCTTGCTATCTGTGCCATACAGCCAATGTAGTTGCTTTTGAATCTTCATTTTATTTTACTGTAGATAAAATGTGCACCAATATCACTTCGCTTTTCTTTGTATTCAACTTATTTACCAAAGTAATAAATTATTTTTTAAGTCAGGGCTACTTTCTGTTTTGAAGGCTCTGAAGACATGTACAAATAGAAACGTTAGAACATTCTTTCAGAGAGAAGCCTGGTCATTAATCTCTTTTTCCTTTCATCTCTGTCACTATATATTTGTATTAAAATAGATGTACTTAGACTGTATCAGGAGATTAAGAAACTGCATGCAAGATCTAGTTTTCATTTTGCATGGGTTTAAGGTTAAAGGAAAATGTCCCCCTCAAAACTTTCTTTGTCTTTTAAGGGCACCTGCAGAGGCTTGAGTTTTTGCAAAACATCTCTTAGTTTGTAGAAAAAAAAATATTACACAAGTAGCTGTTGCCTGGAAATGCCACTTCTTTACTTTTGATCCTTCCACCACAGGGGAAAGTTCACGTCTCTGGAGGAAAGACTGCTCAGTAGTCCTGGTTGTAGTGCACTGGACCACTCTGCAAAACAGTCATGCCCCATCTCTTCTTATGGCCCAAGGTGCCTTGGATATTATTCTGTATTGTGGCACAATGTTAGGAAGGGTGGGCAGTGACTTTTCAGTCCTGCCCAAAGCTTGATCAGTGTCTTTCCAGGCTGGAGATGTGGCTTTGAGCCTGCTGAGAAAGGAGGAGAATATGAACCCATCTCTCTCATCTTCTGCTCTAGCCTCTAATGATAAGCATGAAGGTAATGCAAGGCTAGGTATTGTGACTTTCTGGATAGCTACTTCAACTGCTTTGTGCTTCTGTCTAGAAAGCACCTAAAAAGGATCAACATATTCTGTTTGATTACTAAAGAAACAAATAAATTACCCATACACTTCTGCGCATACATGGATATAGTGTATCTACATGTACATGACCATGTTAAGCTGTCTTGCAATTCTTTTCTTGGGCTCAGTAACCAGTTAAAGTAAGGTTGGTCTTTAGACAGGCAAAGAACAATCTATGTTCTTTAAGTAGGCTTCTCATATCACGAAAAATTGCATAAACTCTAAGTCCCTTTTATGATAAAATAGTTACCCACAACCTTGCCCTTCTTTGCTTGCTTTTTTTTTTTAATCAGTTTTGGGGGACAGAGCATATGAGATGCATTTAGGCTGCACTCATTTAACCTTTCATTGGACAGCAAATGGACTCCTTCCTCTGTGTGTGCCCCTGCACATCCTTAAAAAAGTTAGAGAGGCATGGTATTTTGGGGCGGGCTGGGGGGCAGGGGAGGCAGGGGAGGGGAAGAGTGAGGGGTGAGGGTGGCAAAATATCTTTAAATTGCAAGCATGCAAAAGCTTTTACCAAAAACAGGGTTAAAGTTTCTTGTGTTTCAGATCCTTTCTATACCACTGAAGCAGTGATGCACTGGTAGATTTAAAAGCTTGTTTTTGAACTCAGCAATTTGGTGTTTAGCTTAAGTAGGTCAAAGTGAGTAAATGCTAGACTGAGTCAAAGGTGGGTAAACTCTATTTGTTTGCCTTCAGCCTCAACTCAGAATGACACGAACCATTCCTAATTTGCTTACACCAATAACATGGTGAAGCGAATTATGTTCCAGAAGAGATTTCAACACACTTTATTTTTTAATGGACTAAATTTTACATCATTTGAAAGATATGTTGTATTGAGCATAGGGTGGAAATTAAGCTCCCTCGTTCTACATAACAGTCTGCAGCTGCATTCAAAAATCTGCTAAGTACCAAGTATTAATGATTAAAATTTGCTGTCTGAGACAGTCAACTCAGCATTGCTCTTATCTATAGTTTTATTAGAAAGACTTAAAAATGACAGCATTGTCATTAAACATTGTTGGTTTTTTTTTTTAAATCTCCATATATTTAGACATAATTTGCAAGAATATCCATTGCATTAATAATGCAAATCTTAATTACTTGTTAGAAAATTAATGTTACCCCTCCAAGCTACATTATTATACAGGCTTTCTCCAGAGTAAGATTATTTGGATAACAGCCTCCTGAGGATCTCAGGTTTTGTGTTGTGTCAAATTTTTTGCAGCTATGTGGCTTACAAACTCATTTTTTTGCACAGCAAGGGTGAATAATAATCTTGACTGGCTTATTAGCAACCCTGTTTAGACACCTGTACAAATCTTATTGTTTGGAAGAGTGATTGGGCTTATGTGTATTAATAAGGCTGGAAATACATTTCTTCACTATTATACTTTGACGAACGTTTCAGTCTCCCTCTACTTTTCTCATTAAACAAATAAAAAACATGTCTGCTTATAAATTATTGAGCATAAGAACCAGGAAAACCTTGCTGTTTTTTTAGAATTTTTTACTCTGAATTTTTGTCTGGCATTCTCAAGTCAAAAGTATAAAAATCTGGGAGAAATATTAGAAATAAAAGATATTCTGACATTATTAATATCTATTTTAAGGTGTGTTTACAGAGTAGTACCTTGGAGCTTCTGTTATTAGTCTATGAATACTAGTTATAGTCATAATCATAGTGAAAGTGTAGGGATAAAACTTCTTGAAAATAAAGCTTATACACGCTTTTGAGTCATTGGGCCTGCCAACCTTGAATCTTTTGTTTTTAAAGCCTGATATATTCTCCAACTTTCATTATTCCAAAACTAATCTGAAACTATGAAGTTGTATTAGATGTTTGAAACCAACAGCAGTATTTTTTTTTCCTGTTCGGAATATCATTACAGTTTCTGTCCATTAGCAAAATTTCACCCAGTTCTTGGTTGGCAAAGTGACATTTAATGGTGGCATGACTATACAGTTGGGAATATTATGTTGCAGACTGGAAATGGACCTCCTTGGGTTGTTGAATGTATGTCAGCTCATTGAAAAAATTCTGATTAACTTTGAAAAATGCTTTCTGCCAGGAAATACCCCATACTATCCCCAAAGACCATAATGAAAGCAAACCTGAATTTCCTGCAGTACACACAGACCATTTTTCTACCAGCTCAATGGACTCACTCTTGAGCAATTGATTACATAATTCATGGTCTTCAGTTCATGTTCACTCCAGTCTTTTCTGTTTGCAAAGAAACCAAAACCAGCTTAACATTTATCTCCTTCATGATAGAAAATGTCATGCCAAAAATAATTGTAAATAAAAATTAATTGTAATATATTCTTGCAGCCCAATTATTCATGATTTTGAGATTTACATTTTAGAATGTCATTAATTTCTGATGGAACGTAGGGTATTCATTATGTCCCGATTATATGTAAATAGTTCTAAGAATGTTGTTTTTTCCATGGAAACAGATTTTTTGAAGTTTAGAGTTTATTTTCTTTTAATATCTACAAATCTGTGTAATGTTAATTTTCACATGAAGACTCTTACCAAATACATCTTCTGCTAATCATTGCTCAGTGTTTATTTCACAACTACCTCCAAAGGAACACACAGATGTTATCTGTTCATTATGAGAATCCAGAGTAATGCAGTAATTTGCTATACTTTTAGAAAGAGTGTGCAGTGTGGTGTTCAAGAATCTATTTATCTTATTTATCTTCTTTATATATGCGCAGAGCAACCACAGGTAGCTAGCTTTATCTAAATTTATTGTGCCTTGTATGATCTCATTGTATTTATCCTCACAAAAACTCTTCTAAATTGACAGTGGTTGTAATGTTTGAATGTGCTGGGACAGGCAGGCAGATGATTGGCCCGAGGTCATATGGGAAGGATACCTGCTTCAATCTTCTACCTCCTCAGCTGCTATCTCCACCACTGCAACTGTTCTTGGGATTAACATGGCAAGAATTTTCTTGGAGGAAAGCAAGAGCCTTGGTAACGACACTTTCCTGTGCGCAGACGTGTTGGAGGTCAAAGACAAGACAGTTTTCTCTACATTGCCCTGTATCTCTAATAGCAAAAACAAGAGATAGGTGATGAGCTTTAGGTGACAGAATGAGCTTTTGCTAATAATTTAAATGAGGCTTTTGAAAAAAGGTCTCTGTGCTAACCTTCAAAATTCACTTCACTGGCAACACAATTAGTACAATACCGAGCTGGGTAAAAAAAATCAATGCAAATGCAAAAAATATGTTAATGATGTACTAACAAAGGAAAAGAAAGTAGAAACAAATAATCCGTGTTTGAGAAATTACATTTTAAAGAAGCCATAAATATCTGCAGTTTATTTTTTATGTGGTGGAAACTTTCTCACGTTTGTCTGTCTCATCTTTAAAAGTGCCAGACAGATTATATCATTGCACTGAGGTAATATGAGATAATCATGATTTTCCTACTAGTGATTTAATGAAACTTTTGCTGGCTAAATGTCAAATCTTCATTTAACATGAACTACTGAAATATGTAAAGCTTAGAAATTTAAAACTACAAAGAATTCTTATTAGGAGGATATTGATTTAACCTAATTCAGTTTAATTCCTTTGTAATATTTTAAAACTTAAAAGTGATGAGTTTAGAAGAGTGGAAAGTATTGCTTAGCAGTAAAAATACCAATTTTTTTAAGGCAGACCTACTAATGTCACTCACTGTTCATGACCTTAAGCTTCTGCTTCACTGTGCTGTCTTATAGGACTTTTATTTTTTCTTTTAATGCTATAGATTTTTGGAGCACAAGAGTATATTATGACAGACTTTATTTTTATCAAGGCAATAAAACAAAATTATGTGATAAAACGCTGTTTAATGCGGTTATAGCCAGGGAACTAATAGCGAGAGAAGTTATGTGACTGGATGACTAAACTGTTCTAAATAAAATTATCCCCCAAGTTCTCTGCAGACAATATGGAAAGATACAGCTTCTGAAATCTTGAATTTGGACTTACACAAATGTGGTCTGTTTCAGTGTCGTTGGCTGAGTTTTCCTGGGTTTTAGTGAGATCACAATCAGGCCTCAGAACTTTCCTTGGGCTTACATATGGGAAGGGTATTAACTTACAAAGGCCAGCAATTAATACATTAATAAATAAATGCTGAAAAATAGGCACAATTCCTTAAACAGCTGATTAGAAATGGGAGAGAGTATCAAACATATATCATACAAATTCTTAAATTTTTGATTTTTTTTTACTTTAGAAAATGAACAAATTTGATTGGGTTAAAAGATGTGGTGGTAAACTGTAATTCCCTACACAACTGGGGAGATCCAATAGTTTTACAGCATGGAAATATCTTAAACCTTCAAATTTTGGTATATTAGGGTATTTTGGTTTATTAGGTATATTGTGTATAGAGAGATGAGATTTTGTAATTCAGTGCCCAGTTATGGAAAATTGCATCCAGCTCTATTAGGTAGCTTTGGAAAATATTGATTATCAAATGAGAAACTATGCCATGAAATGTGGCTTTACAGAAGTGTTAAGTACTTTGGTAAAACTCCTTCCACGTCCTTTTGAGCGGACCCCCAAAGCTGGCTTTACTGAGGATGCCTGCTGTGTAGCTAACCTGTTTATCTCAGCCCACTGCTTTGGTTCTCCTCTACAAATAAGCAGACTCTCCTTTTCATCCCCTCCAGGAACGGCAGGACGAACAGACAGCCTCTCCCAAACATGGTACCCAAATAAGCTCAACAACCTGCAGTGCTGAGCCAGATTTGAAAATGTGCTTAAACAAATTCTATGGAGATTTTTTGCTTTGTGGAAAGATCTCTGTAACAGATGTGTCAGTGCCTCAGCAGCTCAGAACTGCCATTTGCAGTTTGACACAGTGCATTTTCAGCTGAGGTTCTCTTGAGGGAGAACTTTGGTTTTAAATCGGTGCCTTTAGATCATCTGGAAGAAAATGACAATTTTCTACTTTCTTTTTTCTTCTTCTTCTTTAGGAAAATAGATTTCATCCAAACACTATAATTCAACTTTTATATAGATGAATCTCCCTCTCTGGAGAAGACCTGAAGGCAGAGAATTACCTACAGAAATCACTTTGAGGTCAAAGTCCTGGAACTACGGTTGCCTTTTCCATAATAAGTGAAAATATATAACGTCCCATTGGGCATCCTGATAGCCTGAGGAGGTATAGATAAATTAATTGCTCAATAGCAATATGCACAGAGCTTCGCTCCTTGCATTATGCCTCTGGTAGTCATTGCACCTATCTTTGCAATTTGAGAGAACTGGAAAGAGTCAGAGTTTGAATTTTTTTAGTGCCTGCCAGATGGCCATGCTAGCAATAGCTTTTTCATGTTGCATAGGCCGAAGGCTACCTACATCAATAGCTGCCCTTGCAACTCAACTCCGCACCAGACCTTGCTCTTTTACTTAGGTATAGGTAGACAAAATAGTGTGTAAGAGTTCCTCTAGACCTGCTTCTCTTTTGTAGGCTAATCTCTGCTAAACCAGAAGAATAAGTTGGCCAGTAGTTTGGGTTTAGAAACAAGGAGGAATATGAAACAATATCTGTATATCAAATCTTCTACAGTCTCTGCTCAGCTAAAACTGCATCAGTTCATTCACACTTCTAGTAGTGTTGAAAGATCACATAATTTATACATAAAGCTTTGTCAGTGTGTGTGCAAGTTAGTAGATAGAAAAGGATTAAAAATGGACTCTGAAAAGTATTACAGTCTTTTACTTACAGTTACGTCCATAAAAATTATTCCAACTAAAAACGGTTTCCAAATCTGAGCTTATTGCATCAGGCTAAACCTTAAACCCCAAAACAATTAAAATTTTGTCTTCAAGTAAAATGTACTGTGGCCAATAAAAATGTCTATACATAGCCCTCACTTAGAAGTGGTGAGCTCTCTCTAATAAATTAAGAATCCTGTGGTCAATGTATTACATTTTCTTCTCCATGGGCTTAAAATATGGATAGCCCAGTGATTTCAATCAGTTTTGTACCTGCCTCTTGGAAAGCTAAATTTGGGCAGAGTCTGGCTTCCCATTTATTTTTCTTTCATCTTACAGTAAACAACTGTGTTCCAATATTGAAAAAGCAATTGTACTTCATTTTATCTTTGCTACAGGGAAGGAGGAAGGAAGTTGACAGAAATAGTAGAGCTACTGTGATAGAGGGCTTCCAGCTCTGAGATTTCTGGACTCTGTTCTAAATGCTGCGTAGTAGGGGGGACCAAGCAAGTGATACAGGGCCTTGGAGAAAACCAAACCAAGTCAAACCAATCCAAAGCAATCTAAGTCAAACCGAACCCCTTGCTTGGCATAGTATGTCTCAGGGGATTGTCTTGAGCTGCTGAGTCACTCGGTGATTGTGTGCTCCACAGGGTGTACTTTGTCTGCCCAATGTAGCATTTTGCTCTGCGTTCAGCTGCAGAGTCTGTATTTGGGAGACACTTGAAGGGATCCCCTTCCTTACCCTCAGTGATTATCTTCTGAAATGCACAAGGTTTTTTTGTCTTCTCTACTCCAGATATTTTTAAGCCGGTGCTGTTGCAGAGGATATCTTTCTGTCCTTAAATCCTTTATGCAAAAGCTTTTTTATGTTGAGAAAAAAATTTAGTTTGATGTAAAAAATTTTCAGCCTTCCTGGGCAATTATTTTAACAGTTCACACCATATCAAGGGACAACTACACAGAAGGTACTTTGTTTTCCTTATTCTCCATTTTGGGAAGACCTGCATCACGCTCCTGTTGTGTTTTAAGACAATAGATATAGTTTATTTTCCTCTGTACAGGAAAAAACCCACAAAAACACAGTGATGGGAAGATGGGAGGTAATATCATAATACAAATTTGTGTATGAAATATGGTATCTCCTCTCCTAATTTGATTTCAAATAGAAATACCTGCTGATAGCTCAGATGGTGTTCTAAATCACTTTGTTTTTGGTACACAAAAATGACAAAAATTAATATATTCATTCTTGTACATTCTTAAAAAGTTTTATTAGTGAGAATGGTGAGTTTCTCAGAATTTGAAAAAGATTTGCTTATAAGCATAAGAAGGTCTGAGGATGTCTAATCTGAGTCAGTTGACTATCAAGACTAGAGGATGGTTGATGGCAGCTTACGATTAACAATGTGTTATTGTGCTTTTTTTTGTTATTTTGAAACACGGTAGTGAGAATATTTTTTAAGCCAGTTCATCACTTTCTGAGAATCCTGTGCAGTTGAAAGCCTGGGATTCAGCATGCTCTTTNNNNTGCTCTTTTCTTTTCTTTTTTTTTTTTTTTTTTTAAGAAAGTTGAAGAATAAAAAATATAGCTCAATCTAGACAGTTGATAATGATAAATGGTAGCATGGCACATAGGAAGAATATTTTATTGGGAGCTTTTATGAATCACATTGCATCTCTGGTGAGTGACTGGCACAAGGTTGATTCCCCAGGAAAGGAGGTTTGGGATACTCTCAGCATTCACCTTTTGTTGGCCAAGTGGCATTAATAAATATAACCAGTGCTAATGTAAATTTCATGGACTATATTAGATCTGGGATTGCCATTTGGGTTTGTTTCATGTTACAGTAAGCACTCTGTATAAAAGTGCAGTGCAACATCACTATTCACTGAGGTGTATAACACACAGCATACATATGTTATGTGATTAAATTTCCCGTCTGGGTGGTGGAGAGGAAGGGTGATGTTTTTAAAGAATAAGTTTCTTGCTTTCACATTTTCCTGCTAAAAGTAGAAAATGTAGAAAACAGTACTGCAATACCAGTATTCCGAGTCTAGGAGGAAAATTAACTGCTCCTATACCTGGCACAAAGTTTCTTTGTAGAGAAACAAAACAACTCTTGTTTGGAAAACATAATGAAAAAATCAGAGTACTGGGATTGCAGTACTCTGCACAAATCCTGTATGGCATCTGCTATGAAATGTATTTAACACCACGCCCTCCCCTCATCAGCTAATGTACTTCTTTTCATTCTCTCCATCCTTCCTAGCTATTAAGATAATTTTGTCTGTGATTCACAACTCCTTTTCTTTTTTTTTCTTTTCCTGGTTAAAGGTGGGAATGTGTATTAAGAAAAAATTTGAGGGCCGTAAGATAAGGGCTATGATGGTGGAGGTGAAGCAGCGTCCCTTCCTTCCCTCCTGAGAGTATTAGCTGTTGTGTCAGGCATCCCTGTGTTGCCTTGGCACAGCCACACATTACTACAGGCAGGAGCACATGTTCTGAGAGGTATTGTTATGGCCTTGGTCTTTTCTGGTGGGCATTTATTACAGGCTGCTTTACCAAAAGGGGATGCTAGGCAAAGACATGGGCCTTTGTTTTGAGCCACTACATCCTATTTTTATATTCTGTTCTGTTCTATTCTATTCTATTTTTCTGGTAGAGCTGAGGAGCAATAGCGGGAGGCAAGAAGGACTGAATCCTTTACTGAGATGGCATAACTTTGGAAATGTAATAATTTCTGTGATTTTAGATACAGGATTAACACATCACAACTCTTACAGCTTGTGGTTCCTGGGTAAGGAACAAGAATGACAAGCGCTGGCTCAATTCTGGCATTCGTGTTAGCTAAATAACCTAAGGACTTGTCCTGTGTCTCAAGTCCCTGGATCATGATCAGGGTACACTAAAAAGAGGGCTTGGAGATCAGACACTCTACCTTAGACATTTCTATACCATAGGAAGAGGAGGTAAGACAGAAGAAGGGGTCGAGGCCTGCATGACAATTTACTTCCCAGAGCACTGCTTCATTAATTTCCTGCTTTGAGAGTTGCTCTACTGCAGTGGTTTAGACAGTGACAGGTAAAGTATAGAATCCTTGCTAAGCAGCGTAATTTCAACAGAGGTTTTTTTCAGCCTGGAGAATTCCACCGAGGGCCGGACAGCTTTGTCTTCTAGAGGGAAGTACTTAACAGAATTATAAAAATGTCTGTTTCAGTAGTTCAACTCTGACAATATTTTTGTTTTGTAATCCCAGAATCCCCACTAAATTGTGGCTATGCTATTCCATCGCTGAAAATAAACCCCAGCCTGTTGCGGAGATTCTTTGGATGCAGGAGATTGAAAGGTCATCTATGGGTAGTCAGAAAACATTCTCCAGTGTGCATGTTTGCTTGCAAGTGAAATACAGCTATAAATTAGAAATTATTCTTATTTCATAACATAATGAAATAAGGATATAAAATGGATACAAGTATATAATCTGTTTCTTGGCAATTATTAGAGTATGATTTGTCTTCTCTCACAATTAAATTCAGGGTTTTTTTTTTGAGAAAGGGACACTTAATTTCTCTGAAAAATATATATCTGTGTTCATGCTGTTAGTGTGTGTTGTGGCAGGAATTACAGCATTATAATTGAAATGCTCCAGTGGTTTTTTGCATAATTTGGCAACGTATAAGTTACTGCAACCCTAGGCAGCAGAGGCTTAATATGCATTGTTATTCATCATTATTTTTCTTGCTAGAAAGTGAAGAAGTTGTATCAGTGGGGATTTGGTAGTATTTTAATAATAAGTAACCTTTGCTTACTGCTATAAGAAACTTCTAAATCATATTTTATATATATAGTGTTGTATGGTTGCGTTGTTACCAAACAACGACAGCATAAGAAGAGTCAAGGAGCAGATTCTTCCAATAGACATGAACACTGTGAATTGGAACAACACCAGTGTCAATTATATCTAGTCTATGGAAGTGGTGTATCTTTGCAAAGAGCTCCACTGTATGCCACGTAATACCTTTTCAGAGATGGGCTTTTGTATACTTAAGGTGCTTGTGGAAATAGTTTTGACGCTGAGCTCACTGTATTTTTACACAATGCAGGATTTTAGTTTAAACTTACGTTTAAGTAGCTTATTGCTACCAAAGGTGAACAAACATGTACACAAAGATTAAAACAGGCAATGAGACTAACTTAATCTGCCTCGCATAGAGCTGCCTTTCAAACAATTTCTCTTTGTGGGCGGACACGCTGCTATTAATACAGGCATCATGGAAAGCGTATTTGCTTCATATTTTGTTTTATAAATACAAGCCTTTGTGGTTTGCTATAAGACCAATGCCTGTTATTTTCATTAATGTACCAGGCTGCTGTGTTTTATCTCTGTGTGAGCATGTGAGAGTGATGTCTGTCCCTCGCTGAGGCTGAGGTCCCATCGTTCCTGGAAAAGGGGACAAACCTTGGGAGCATTCCCCGGGAATAACCAGGGTGTGCTGATATTTCGCTTTGACAAGTCACTTAGCCTAGTCCCTTTTCCCGTCTATAGCACATATTTTTTATCCGTATGTTCTTCTTTTTAATACAAGCAGCTAGTGAAAGCTTGGGGTCTGCAAAGTTATTTCTGTTAGGAAGGAATACGTGGCAAGCCGGGTGTGTTTGATGCCAGCATGTTTATTTTTATGAAGGTACAAATTTGTGAGGAATCCATCTTTGAAGGCAGGGGGGGCTGCCTTGAGGGGCAGCTTTCTGGCTCGTAGCCCTCTTGGTTTTTTAAAAAAAAAAAAACTTCCTCAAAGTACTTTTCCCCTCCCTGATCGCTTCCCAGTGCTTTTAGCTCAGCCTGAAGCCTCACCAGCCGCCTGGCTGCGGTGCCAACCCTGGCGGCAGGGCTTCTCGCTGGCACAGGCACAGCCTCTCTCCCCAGCCTGTCAGTGACTCTTAGTAGCCTCTGCAGGCGCTTTCTCTTTGAAATCCTTTACTAATTTCGTTCGTGCAGTTATTTTGGTTAACTGTCAGCTTTTTGATGAAAATTGTCCCGGCCTATTTGTATAAATATTTTATCACTGTGCATTTTTTAATTTTGCCTGAGTTACTTTCAGGGGCGGAGGGATGCGTTATACCATTTGTCTACAAATGACATGGACTTGTTTAGGTATTTTGTTGTCTTGAATATCAACATTAAAATTTCCTATAAAAGCAAAAAACATTTTCTAAGTGCTGCAAATCTAGGATACTAGCAATTCATATTCTTTCTTCACCATTTATTATTTAATGCCTTTTTATTGTGCATCTGCACTTTGAATCTAACTCTTTTCTAAGCAGAACTGTCCCAGCTTTGTCGTTTATTCCTCATAGGAGAGTTCATGCACACCCTGGACTGTTCATGTTGCCTCCTCTCAGCCATTTTCCATCTGAGTCAGGTGTGGTAGGGGTCAGGCTTTGGTCCAATGCAACTTCACTGGCTGATAACATCTTGCAGTATTATCTCTGGTATTCGCCACATGCACGTTTATGCAGTTTTTCCAACTTCATATTTACCAGATGTTATCTTTGTGTACACCAATACAGAGATATCTCACTTCCTTCGCAGCTAAGATAACTCTTTTAAGGTGCCTCCAATACAGTCTTGCTTTCCCGGTGTGACCTTCTTTACATTTGAGGTTTACCTGATGTTTGTGGTAATCTTTCATCCTGATAAAGCTGCACAGCTTTGTAATTCCTATAAAGCTTTCCACCATTCATCAGCAGTTCTTGATTATTAGCTTATATTTTAATTATTTCTATTTGTGCCCAGTTGACATAATTACCACATCTGACATGGTAACCAGCGACTTCAGTAACCAGCGACTTTCCACAAAGTATCAGAGAAAAAGTCTGAGTCACGAAAGTTTCCTTATTAAATCTCCCTTCTCAGTTTGCATTGGAGAGAAATGTCCATGGAGATGTAGCAAATGAAGATATTCTTTCAATCCTAGATACATAAATCCTAAATTTGAATAGTTATTGAATTTGTTATTTTCCAAATTGATTTTTTGTGATTATTTTATAGTAAAATATTAGTAAATATTAACTAAAAGACTAACTAAAACTTTGTGAAACATGCTATTATGTTTATCTTTCTATAGTGAAAATATATCTATATATATTTAAAATTACAATATCTTTAAATAATAAAAGACTATTTACTTTGAATAGTAAAATTAAAATATCTTTATATATTAAAAATAATATTTTTTAAAATTCAGTGTTTTCTTTCTGCTAGGCAGCTTTTGATCATTTTAAATAATATTTCTCTTCTCCAACTACTTAAATTTGTCAGTGATTTTCTATGCGAGACTTTGTCAAAAGGATTTGAAAGTCCAAATACATTTTGTCAACTGGCTTTCTTTTATCCATTTTATCCAGTATGACCCACTTTGAGAAGTGTATCAGATGAGAAAAAGTTACATAAAATGCTATATTACAGACTAAACCACTGTCTAAATGTATCTTCAAGCACCATAACTGAAAGTGGGACTTTTCAGATCCCTTTAAATTAAATTGATTAATAATACATCATGTTAAAATGAATTTTTCATGGTTTGGGAGCTAATGTTCTCAATTATTCAGCAATGCAAAATGTTGGAAACTTGCATATAAACAGCATACAAGAGTTGATCCATGAAATCTTATTTTTACAAAACAAAATGATAAGATTATTTTTTTTTAATATGTTAGAACTTCACTTTTTTTTCTTTTTTTTTTCTAAAAGTATTTCCTTTTGGTGGCAAAAATTAAGTCTGAAATGAAATTGACATCCAGCATAAGCATCCTGTCTATTACAGCAACAACACAGACTTTAAATTAATCATTGCATATTCACAATTTTCCCATATTTTACATCTTCAATGTTATGAAATAAAACTTTTGTTCCATTGCTAATGTCATAGTTTCTGGAAGTCATTCACAATGCTGTAATAGGAAGTTCTATTGTCTTTTGAAAAGCTCAAGAAATTTTTTCATTGCTATTTTTCCCCTCTGAGAACCGTAAAATTGTTTAGAGAAACTGGAGAAAAATCTACTTGAATTCTAGGAACCATGCTTATTTTTTTCAGCGTACAAATATAGAGATAGGTGATACAGGTTTGAGAAAAATGTGTTTTTCTCTGAGAAGAGGAAGACAGGTAGGGAACTTATCCTGCATGACCCCTATTCACCATCAATAGTTGATGGAAAAGTTATTGCTAATGGCATCATCGCTATTTTATTAAATTAATTATTTTTCATCGAAAGACCTCTGTTTGCACTACTGGGTTCGCCATGTGCTTCCTGCACAGTTGTGTCGTTGTTGAGACCGGACACGACATACACGAAATTGTGAACAAAAGACACAACTTTATTGTTTTAACAAACTCTTTTATATCTTTCTTAGGAACGTGTGTCCATATATAATTGGTTCACTCAAAGTCCAGCAGTTCATGATTGGATGACTTCCTCCTTCTTTGTTCTCTGC
>JAOXJK010000001.1:104874567-104891611 GCA_025774025.1 Xenus cinereus | reverse complement strand
CAATGGGATGAGGTTCAACAAGGCCAAGTGCTGGGTCCTGCACTTGGGTCACAACAACCCCATGCAGCGCTACAGGCTTGGGGCAGAGTGGATGAAGAGCTGCCTGGCAGAAAAGGCCCTGAGTGTGTTGGTCAGCTGTCAGCTGAACATGAGACAGCTGTGGGCCCAGGTGGCCAAGAAGGCCAACAGCATCCTGGCCTGTACTGGGAACAGCGTGTGGTGAGTAGGACTCAGGAGGTGATCGTCCTCCTGTACTCGTCACTGGTGAGGCCCCACCGCGAGTACTGTGTCCAGTTTTGGGCCCCTTACCACAAAAAAGACATTGAGGTGCTGGAGTGTGTCCAGAGAAGGGCAACAAAGCTGTTTTGTTTTTTTTTTATCAGTTAGGTTGATGATTGGACTACATGATCTTAAAGGTCCCTTCCAACCTAGACAATTCTGTGATTCTATGATATATCACAGAAACTAATTGCTCAAATGTACTGGGACATGCCATTTGGTGCCCACACTGGCAGGCCCGCCACAGTCTGCTTTCTCATTAGCACAAGTTTAGGCAACCCCTCTGTATGCTGATATTCAGAGCTGCTGGTTTCCAAACCAACCCTTACACCTGACTGGAAAAAAGTTACTGTACCTTCAAATTCCCTAGCCTGGTCTTGGCTTTCCAGCCTCCAGAGTCCTGGTCTTCATTATTTTTCTTAAAGATTTATTACCTCTGTGGAAGAAATCAGTCACAGAATCACAGAATTGTAGTGGTTGGGAGGGACCTTTGGAATCATCTAGTCCAAATCCCCTGCTGAAACAGGTTCACCTAGACTAGGCTGGACGGGGATGCACCCAGGTGGGTTTTTAATATCTCCAGAGAAGGAGACTTCACAACCTCTTTGGGTAGATTGTTTCAGTGCTCTGTTACCCTCAAAGTAAAGAAGTTTTTCCTCATATTGAGAAAGAACTTCCTGTGTCCGAGCTTTTGTCCATTGCCTCTTGTCTTGCCACCAGCCACCACTGAGAAGAGCCTGACCCCATCCTCTTTGAAACCTGCCCTTAAGGTATTTATAAGCACTGATGAGATCCTCTCTCTGTCTTCTCCAGGCTAAACAGACCCAGGTCTCTTAACCGTTCCTCATGAGAGGTGCTCCATTCCCTTGGTCATCTTTGCAGCCCTCCACTGTACCCTCTCTAGCAGTTCCCTGTCCTTTTTGAACTGAGGGTCTCAGAACAGGATACAGTTCTCCAGATGTGATCTGACTAGGGCAGAGTAGAGGGAGAGGATGACCCCCCTTGACCTGCTGGCCATGCTCTTTTTAATGCACCCCAGGAGACCATTGGCCTTCTTGGCCGCAAGGGCACATTGCTGGGTCATGGTCATCTTGTCCCCAGGTCCTTCTCTGCAGAGCTGCTTTCCAGCAGGTCAGCCCCTAACCTGTACCAGTGTATGGGATTATTCCTCTCTAGGTGCAGGACCCTGCACTTGCTCTTGTTGAATTTCATCAGGTTCCTCACCGCTCAACTCTCTAGCCTGTCTAGGTCTCGCTGAATGGCAGCACAGCCTTCTGGTGTGCCAGCCACTCCTGCCAGTTTTGTGTCATCAGCAAACTTGCTGAAGGTACACTCTGTCCCCTCATCCGGGTCATTGATGAATATACTGAATAAGACCAGACCCAGTACTCACCCCTGGGGAACACCACTAGTTACAGGCCTCCAACTGGACTCTGCGCCACTGATCACAACCCTCTGAGATCTGCCATTCAGCCAGTTCTCAATCAGCCTCACTGTCCTCTCATCTAACCCACATTTCCTAATGAGGATGTTATGGAAGACAGTCTCAAAAGCCTTGCTGAAGTCAAGGTAGATAATGTGAAAAGTTGTTTCTGTTGCAAAACTGAAATAATAATTTCAAATAAAAGAAAAAATGCAAAACTAAGTAGTAAGTTAACAAAAAATGGTGTTTCATACAGGACTGGTATATATCAGTAAGCTTGAGGGGTTTCAGGTGATATTACATTGCTCTATTATGTAGGTGGGTTGTTAAATTTGCCTTATAATAATACTAAAATAAAAAAAAAAAGTAGCACGCCAGCAATGCTTTTAATGAAGGTATAAGTACAAGAATATGCAATGTTATGTTAACATATGCTGTTATGTGCTGCAGTTTGACTTGGAAAAGAAACCTTAGACTAGGTCCCCTTTTTGGCAAAAACTTCCAAGTGGCTCTGAAATATTGGCTCTTTCTTACACAAAGACATCCTAATCCCTGAAGTGTCTTGTTCTCATTAATCTATTTCTTAAATAAATATCACAGCAGCCTTCCCCTCTAATGAACGATGTTAGCTGTTTGGACTGTAGGAAGCAGTCCTGCTGCATGCTGCAGGCTTTTCCCTGTATTGAAAGGTTTTGTGCAGCATCCAAGTTCAAATGTCTTATCGCTGAAGCTTGTTATCAAAAAGATATTGACAAACTGAAAGATCACAGCACTGTGACTGATGACAGGGCTAATGGGATTCCTTTTAAAGACAAAGGTTCAAACAGCCTAAAGACATGTTTTGGCCAAGACATGACAAGGCTTGATAACAGCTTACACCCGCGTGAAGAGTGCAAACACAAGAAAAGAGAGGAAATTTCATGTTATAACAACTAGTTAACAGTAATAATGACATGAGATTAAGAAATTATAACTACCACCTGAATCTTAATAAGTACTTTTAGGTAATTAGATTTAGTGACTCCCTCTGAAGGGGAGCGTGGATGGTGCTGCAAGGCTGACGTGTGAAATCAAGTGGTGTCAGAGGCTGGCGGTTGTGGGAAGCCCTTTGCTGGCTGGGAGAAGGACAGGATACCCCACTTTCTGCTCTCCAACTCCAGTGCTGGGGAGTCTGCGCTTCTGTGACATTCATTGTGGATATACAAGGAACAACTTCAGCCTATGTAGTTTATCAAATAAATGCATTAAAAAAGCCATGGGTGTTGTATATGAGGAGGAGGAAAAGGGTTCCATGTCAAAGTTCACCTGTGTGCTTTGTTCATAAATTCGTTGAGATGTATTTGTGTTTCTTTGCATTTAGTATAGCAGATACATGAAGTACATTGTGTCAACACACATGCGGGCTGGTCGCTGACTGACACTGTTATTCGTTATGCACATTATGGATGAGATTGCTAGAGAGACTTTATTAATACAAGAAATTTTACAAAGCCTTTCTTGGAATGATCATTGTACAAGTTTTGTGAATCTGTTTATGGTAAAAAGGCACTAGATTTGTAGCCATAGATAGCTCCAACTACAAAAATAACAAATTACTAAAAAAAAAACCACCCAGACCCACTGATATTTCCCCGTTAGATTTCACAGGTTTTTGTGAAGGTGTGATTCAGTATTATCTTACTGAATTCTACAGTTGCAGAGTGTTTGCCCTCAGGTCTAGTAGGTTCTTCTAGGTTGGTGGTGAAGGTGGGGTTTGCTAGGTCTATTGGACAGGGTATATAGGTTTTACTGGCAGATGTCATACCCCAGTGGATTTCTGAATGAAAGTGGCTTACAGAAGGAGTATTAAAGTGTATTATAATTTACTTCGCTTCAAGCAAAATCAGACCCTCACATGAGTAACTCACACAAGCCCGGGACAGCAGTCAGCTCCTCCACGTGTTGTCTCTGGGGAGAGCACAGATGACGGAAAGTGGAGCAAAGAGGAGATAGAGGTTCATGGGCTTGAAGTCTTGCAGCAGTTGGGATTAGGGTACATGTGGTCCCACAGCATTCTTATTTCATTCAGAGTTCAAATGTCTTGTCTTTTCTGGTTCCACCAGCAGTTACGTGTTGATGATATCCAGTTGTAGCTTTGGGGGGGCTTGGGGCTTTTTTGTGGAAGCTTTTGAATGCATTTAATCTTTTACATTACATGCAGTGAAGTATGCATCTGTGAGACTCAAATGAGAAAATAATAACAGAGAACAAAATTTTATTTGATTCTCAAATATTAAAGGCAGCAGTTGAATTTTGCAATTATAGGTTAGACCGTGAGTCATCTTTCTAACAAAAAAAGATCCGGTACCCACATATTAAAGTGCATTTTCATAGACTAGAAACCATCACTGAGCAGAATGATTTTCCCTCAACAAACCATGTTCTTGAGTGTTTTTTGCCCACATACTGAAGAAGAAAAATCCCTCTCATTATGCATCTCATGCCAATCTTAAATTACTTGAGAACAAATGCATAAACTTTCTGAGGTAAACATTTCTCAAAAATGAATTTAAAGTAGCTGTTCATTTCTGTTCAAACTAGGAAAGCTGAATGTTTCCTGTCAGAAATGCAGTTTATTCTAACAAATTAATCAGTTTACAAAAAAAAAAAATAATACTGTAGTAGGGAGTACACAATAAACCACATTTTTTGGTCTATCAAAGATCAGGTCAAAGATAAGTAATTGAAATAAAAAGAGGCAATATAGAAAATTATGAATAGTGACATGTGGCTTAATATTTTGGTAGCAGTATACAGTATTAGATAGTCTGGAGATTTGAAACAGGGTGTGGACTTCAAAGCTCCAAGGCATCTTGTTTCTACAGGTTCTCAAGTACAATGTTACTACCACTACAGCGTCAGGGTAAGAGCAAAATTAGATCTGAATGAGCTACTTGACCTTGTGTGTGACAGTACCAGTGGGGAGCTACAGATCCCTTAGTAGGCTTAAAAAAGGCACACTAAACCACAAATGTGGCTTCTTGTCAGTTCAAATGTATCCTCAGTGACTGATTGAATTTTCTTTTGATTTTTTTTTTTTTTATTCTGCTACGGTGAAGATGCGTAGGAGTGCATTACAGGCAGCAGTAGGCAGAAATAAGCTGAGCATGCATGACAGCTGCTGCTCCTCCATGATCATTATATAGTTGATGAACAGCAATCTGCTGCTCCATGAGGCAGCAGTTCACAGCTCTTGGCCCCTCTCTGCAGCTCATCGCAAAAGAGCCCAACCGAGTGGAGGAAGTGGTATTGAGGAGGTGTGCTAAATGGTGTAAGAGCTGACACATAGCTTGGTGTTGAGTTGTGTTACACAGACGTAGGTTTGGTGGAAGGACCACAAAGTTTAGGAAGAAGAAATAAGGAAAGTGGTTCTCAAGCAAATGAAGAGTAAGGGGTATAGCCGCGCAGAGAGTATCTTTGGTCATTGGTGCATAGTCCATACAGACCCCACATCTTTGCTGTTCAAACGGCTTTTTTACGCAGTGTCTGTCATTTCAAATTCAGCAGCACAAAATGAAGTTAAATGATAATTTCTGGGAAGTCAACATATTTCATGGGTAAACTCAAAATAGCTTAACTTGTCTCTGATATAGATATGCAATCTATTGCATAGATTGTATTAAACAGTTATATAAAACTACATTTCAAAATAGAAGCAATTGCTTCTGTTGATGCAACTCAACAACTACCTTTCTAATGATGATATTTAAATTGTAAGGTCCTCAAGTAGAACTAACTGAACCAAAGAGAGAGTGTGAGCAGATAAGTGAAGGCAAAGACGACTACTGCTGATTCTTCTCAAGCAATGCAGAAAAATCCAGGTCCCAGTTTAAGGATGCCACAATGATGGCATAAACTTAAATTACTCAGGGGAAATGCCACATTCACAAAGGAGAACATTCAATAATCACAGAAGTAGGTGTAGTGTATTATGATCTGGGCTTTCTTTTAATGGCAAATTTCTGTACGAGGGAATGTAAGTTAGTCAAGAATATATCTGTCTTCTAACAAGTCTCTAATACTTACTGTAATATTACCCCCTCTTATAAATTGACTTGATCTAATCTGTATTAGGACTGCTGTTAGTTGCGGTCTGTAAGTGTGTGGTTTGCTAGATGTTTGAAGGCATAATGATGTTACTTTGTCTCTCTGATCTGTTTCCTCAGACCGGAGGAAAGCTAATGCGCTTGAAAATTTGTCTATTTGCACCAGATAAGGAATACTCAGAGGTCAGCCATTTATCCAGTTTATCAACCCAAATTTATCTAGCATCTCATTGATAATCTCAGCTGCTGGATCCTATAAATTAACTCGCATTTTTACAGGCATTGCATAGTAAATAAAACAAGTTTGAGCCTCCTTTACTCTGTAGCCTGTTGCAGCCAATGTGAGACTTCTATGGGAATATTACAAGCTTTTTTTAGAAGTGTTTTTTCTGTGGCAGACTTGTGGGCTAGTACAACTGTTGAAACTTTGTGATGCACTAAATGGAGCATGGCAAAAATTGGTCTAGTTTGTCACTTCACCTCCTTTTGAGAGCTGAAAATAAATTATTTAAGCAATGAGATAGGGCAGACCTTGCAGCAGTGCTGATTAACGCCCATTCTGGATGTGTGCCTTGTTTTTCCATCACATGTGAATGGTGCATTAATCAGCACTAATGCACAAGCTAATGTTTCTTATTAAGATTTCACGTTGTTTTTTCTCCTGATAAAAATAGAATTTAAAGTTTTCTTCCACTAATAGTTATTGGTGAGGGAAATGTTGCATTCTTATTTCCAAGATGTGCAATGGTAACAATGCATAGGAATTTCCATTCATGTTACTAATTACAGCTCTAAAGCTCTTGCATATTTTTTTTTTCACTGTGTTTGAATATTCTTTTTCTTTTTGCATTGACAGATTCATACAGCCTTGCATTGAGGCATAGCTAACGTGAATTTGTTTCTGGGACATCAGCTCCTGCTGCAACACAGCAGAAATTCCTGCTAGAAGAGTTCTAGATTGCATTGATGGGTCCAGCTACATCAGCATCTCAGTTTGCATTAGGACTTTGCTTTTGAGTTAATTTTTTTCTGGTATCTGACTTGCCAGTTTTTTGATTTGCATTATGCAGTTGTCTTTAAGGCAGGTAAATTAGATTCCTTTTGGATGAAAATGAACTGGACGATGCACTCAGTTTGTGACCAGGTTAGAGCTAGTCTTACCAGGCCCAACTCTTAGCACTGCTCTGCAAATCTGCTCCCATTGCATTGCATCACTAGCTAATGTTGACATAGCCTGTGCTGCCCTGACATGGTTGTAAGGTGCATCCACCTGTACATTTTTCCTAACAGAAGCATTCAAAAAAATTAAAAAACATTAAAAGAGCTTTTCTATTCTATGTTAGGATTTTACTTAAACACAAAATAAACCTGTGAATTTTTCAAACAGAGAAATCCAGATCTGGGTGAAACAGAATAAATTAAAATCAAAGCTTTTAGCAAACAAATCTCTTCCTGCTTCCTTTCAGGGAAAATACTTTCCTTCAGCTCTACTTTCAGTCCTATAACTTTTGGTAGCTTTTTGGGTTGCAAAAGGCCTATGTGGTTGCTTTTGAATACCTCAGAAAAGTCTTCCTTTTCATTGTCTCTGTAACATGTCTTTGTGTCTGCTTTTTCATTCTTCTGGATACGAATCGTCAGTGGTAGGAGGAGTTTTCCTAGGCAGCATATAAAGGCAATTACATGGTCTAATATGCTAGAGCAGGAAAAAAAAAAGCTGATCAGCTTTATCAGCTTTCTGTCTTTCAGTAAGACAATGCACGTGTAATGAAATGTGTATATACAAATTGGTAGGTTATGCAAACTATCATAGTTGGGATGAAAAGGGAATTTACAAAATGTATTTAATTTCATAGATTAAAAAAAGAAATGTAACAGAAAAAAAAAATATGCTTCAGTCTATAGCAGCTCAGAAATGGCTTTGCTTTTGTTGCTTCTTAATTTACTCCCAGCGGCCATCAGAGAGGAAGAAGGGAAAGGGTCATCCAAACTGGTTCAGAGCTGAGGGCACAGCACAGATTTACTCTCTATCACTTGTTTTGAGCTGTGTTTTGCAGTATAAAATCATGTTATTTTTAAACACCTCAAGCACATTCAGTAGTTTGGGAACATCAAATCTTTTACACAATGGCCTTTGGGTTGACTTAATGGAGTTCTTTAGAAAGGCTTTATGTTATCACCATCAAATGGTGGCTAAACCACAATAAAAGTAAGGATTTACTTAGGGGAAGAAAAGGAACCAAAGCATGATATGCATTGGCCTAGGAGCACTGTAACCTGTCAGTGATCGAGCTCTTAGATGTCAATACTCAAAAGATCAATTTCCTTTCACTTTCTCTTCCTTCTGGTCTCTGAAAATTAGCTATGGATACATCATGGCTCTTTTTTATACTGAAAGACAGAATTTTTATTTAAGGAAAAATCAGTCCTTTCTGAGTGTGAAATCAATACTGAACTAAAGATAAGCAGTCTTTCAGCAGACTATCATTCACTAGTACCTTCAACTAAAAACCTAGGTTTTTCTGCTTGCTTTATCACAAATTCCTGTCATTTTTTCTCTCTCTTGTTCACAAATACTCTTTTACATCTTTGCTGCTGAAATCTCAGCATTTTTTACAGTAGATTTTCATTTCATCTTCACTACTTCAAACATTCTCCCTTCCTACACATCCAAAAATGTTGACATCGTTATCAACTGTGTTGCTCTGATCACAGTTCCCTGCTTCCTAAATTATTGAGCAGGTTTTCCTTTTCACATACAGTTCAAGTTTCTTGTTACACTTTATATATTTATTCCAAACTGCTTTCTGGCTAATCCTCTCTGCACTGATCCCTTCTCTCCTCCTCTCCCCTCTAGTGCTTGGAATATGTTGGTCTCTGTTAACCTTGCTAAGCACATCCATCCTCATCTTCGGAAGCAGTTTTAATAATCTATATGTTTTTCAAGGCCTGTAAGTATAGGCACCCCTTGAAGAAGCCATTTATAATGTAAAATGGAGGTTTTACTCTGGTTCCCTTCAGCATCTGATAACAAAAGCACTTCTGTTGTCTCTCCATGCTAGGTGCCTTCAGGGGAACAGAGCTGATGTGAGCTCTGGGCCCTGTGTTTGTATTCCTTTGAACTTTTAATGTCATAATCTGCCTCAATTTCAGCTGATGGCCCAGGAAAAAAAAAAAATAAAAAAGCTGCTCCTACCTAGCTGCTAATAGTGCCTTTACAATACATGGGCTATTTTCTTTTGGAAAACACCATGTAAAGTTCCTAGGTTTGTGTTCCAGATTTGAAGGTGAGGTTTTTTGTTGTGTTTTTTGTTTGGTTGGTTTTTTTAATTGCATTTCAGTTTAAAATCTAAAATTCATCTGAATGTTTCCTCATTTGATTTCTTAGTCAACTTTAGTGCTGAACTGTCCTTTGGGCCACTTCAGATGATTGATAATGTAAATGTCCTCGGCAGTGTTGAGATAGAATTGTAGCACCCCTCATGTCCATTTGGAACTTAGACTTGCTGTTGTGTCCAGTAACAGCAATGTTTATCTTTCCAGCTGCCCACAAATATCCATCCTTAAAAATGTTTATTACTGCAATGGAATATTTTAGACAGCTATTTTGAATAACATGGGTTTCTTTTCTCCTAAGACCACCAGCTAATGCAGTTCCCTGTAAATAAAAAATATAGTTTGTCTTGGCATTTAGTTGATAGGCAAAATCTTGATTTTTTTTTTTAGAAGATTTTTAACTCCTGTTTGATTTATACATTCAATTTTGGACCTTCACCTCAATTTTCATAATATGAGGAGTATAGTCTTTAGAGATTTAATATAAGAATTTACCAGCTAACTGGTGGGATTGTGTTTTAATGTAGAAATTAGATAAAATGTTACCCTGAGTGAGCCTCTGCATTTAGAGACAATAATTTCATTTTTATATATTTAGAAAGATGCAATTACATATTCAGGAGAAGGACAAAGTAGTTTCTATATTTTTTCTCAGTTACATATATGGAGAGCTCTAATGAAATTGAAGGTGCATTGGAATAAAAAAAATCACAAGTTTTTTTTCAACAATGCAACACAGGCTCCTTGAAGTTCCTCAAAATTACTTGGGTTTTCCTGATAGTAGAAAAAGTTATCCTTAGGGGAGCAAAATATACTTCTTATAATTGTTAATTGATCTCAAAATATTTCTGATTCCATTAAGTACAGAAAAACTGTGCAGAGGTTGGGACCTCAATTAAGACTATCTTGCAGCAATATTTTGTCATTTAAGTATTAGAAGTTTCATTTGCTAATAGCATTTTTATTAAGAATTACAATCTTACAGGGCAACTTATTTGACATAGGCTTTTTTGTTTACAAGCTGCACTTGAACAACTGCAGCATTCCTGGTGCAAGAATTCAAATTTTTCTTATTATGGGTTCTTATCTAATCAGATCCTATAAGTAAGCTATAGTCAAGTTCACAAACAGAATAATATACAGGTGAGCATGTGTGCAGAAGTGTGTAGCAGTTATCAAGACAATGTATAGATAGATGTTTCTAATTTTAATGGTGCCTTTGAGCAAGTAACATTTCCACTGTTCATCAGATTGAAGGACCATCATTTTAATATACTCTACTGTATGCAATCACATTCTTTCCAATCCATTTCACAGGAAAATTGTCCATTGTTAGAAGGATACCGTTTGCATGGTTTGGTACATCACTGTCATGCTATTAACCTTCAAATATTATGCACACAATTGACATACACTAACAGAAGAAAATCAAGATCTTTTCACTTATTTTTGCTGTCTAGAGGACATGTGTTAAATAACGTGCTCTTAATTTGACTGACAACAGACCATGGACATGATACTTGTATATTACAGAAATAAACTGTATGAAGAATTTTGAAGATGTCATTGTTAGAAGTGTGGTTTTTTTCCCCTTTAAGTGCTGTAACAAATGAATGCCCAGACTTGAGCACTGACCTGTATGCCAGCCAGCCTTCCATGGGGAGGAAAAGTATATTCAGGTCTGCTGGTGGTAGTACTAATCCACATCCAAGAAGATCATTGTTTGCCTTGATAAACTCTAGAGGCTAGGCTTTGTTAGTTCCCTCTCACACTTTTATAACCTCAATTAAATACAATTGAAGCACTAAATATGTATTCAGCACTGGAAATATATTCAATATATTGAAAATAGTAGCTATTGTTATCAAGCTCACCAAACCTTTAAAGTGTATGTAGGTATCCTTTGTCTTAAGATAGAAGCTATATAAATCCCAGAGTATTGAAATAATTGAGATAATTTTTGTTTTGTATGAATTAAGGTCTCTGAAGTTGTTAGAGAATAAATTCAGCATTGCTGAAACTAAGACATGCATAAGAACCAAATCCTTCCTTCCTGGGTGATTTACAATAAATTAATCTCATCATCCTGAAGTGAATAATTACTTTTTCTCTTAGTTTTCCAGTTATTTTACAGCCCTACATCTTAGAGGTCTAAATCCGCCACACAGTCTTTCTGGTTCCATAAGTGACTAATTCCTTATTCTACTTTACTGAGATTGTGAACATGGCTCCTCTCTTTTAAATTGTTTTCCTGTCTTTCTGCCTCCAAGAAAATAGCCTTCCTACCAATACCCGTCTCCCATGGACATCCACAAGTGCTCTGAGCTCTGCTCTCACAACAGGACGGGTTTTTTTACTCTTTCAAATTTGTATGGGAAAAAACTTTTCTTTTTCTGCCCTGTTCGTATTTCCAGTAAACAGTGTTGGATCCCTGTTTTAACCCAGTTTGTTGTTTTGTGTTGTGCCCACTTTGGATGTAGTTTAGCGGGCAGGGAAATGGGAGATGAGAAAAACCAGAGCTGAAATAAGGCAGTCTCACTGGGAGCTAGTCCAGAGTGCTTATTCTACCCATTTACCCCTACCCCATAAATCACCTTCTCAAGCCACTCTCAACAGAGTGCTTTTTCAAGGACTACCAAATGCTACTATTTATTTTCCAAATGGTTGAAGAAAACTGCTGGTTTTCTTTTCACAAAATGAGTATAATTTCTAACTGAAAAGTCACATCACATATTAGATAAAGCAATTTCCCAGGCATGTCTAAGAGATACTGAATGCAAGTGGATTGTTTGGCAAGAAAAATACCTGAAAGTGTTTTGTGCTCATATAAATTTTCACAGCAAGTCCCACAGCAATTGGTTTCCTTTAAAATGTTTGCAATTTTACGTGCACTGCTGGTCAGTGGGTAGAGGGCTAAGAAGGCTGAAAATATTCTTACAGCAAAGAATTTTTAATGATTTTCATTATTTAAATAAAATGTAAGGATATGCTCTACATTAGGTTTCTGTTGTGCTAAAGTACCAAAATTTTACCATAATCTGAGATCACTGCTTCTGAGCTAATGGCACCACTATATTTCAGTTAGTCCCATTTTTGGTACCTAGTAGAGAAAATGACTGGTTTTGCTTTCTGGGTTTGGTTTTAAAGAGTAGCTGCGAGGAAAGTCTTTCTTTTATTTCAGAAATGCGTAACAGCTGTTTGTCAATATTTTGAAATAGGAACAGAGAAAGATATGAAATATTTAAAGTGTGCGAAATCCCGTCCTTTCTGCAAGCATGCCTTTGATTTCAGTGGTGCTGTTTAGTCTGGGTTATTTATACTTTTCCAACGAGAACTAATTTAAACATTCATATTCCTAGATCTTAGTTAAATATTTATCTAAGTTTATAAGCTGCTTCTGCTTATTAGTGAGCTACCTGTTATGGGAGAACAAAGAACCTCAAAAGGCAGCAAATTAAGGTCACAGGTCAGTGTTCAGGCAAAATAGAGCTGGGCTACCAAATGATTTCCCGTTATTAAGCCAATAAATCAGGCAGATGTTGATAGATGCAAGCACTGGGGCAGTGTGTCAGCCTCATGAAAAAATTGTTTAACAGATTCAGGTGATCAATGCTGTCAGAATCTTGCATGTGAAAAATAAGATGACAAATTAAGCTGTAAGGCTGTGACACCAGAGATTATTATGTGCTCCTTCTCCCCGCACCCACCACTGCCACCGTCATTTTACATCTAGCCTAAAAGCAAAAGCACAACAAATAAATAAATAAAATTATGTGTCTATCCATTTGTGTCCCTTGGAAAGCCCACAAGTGAGGCGGAAGGCTAATGGATTTTCAAAGCAAATGCAACCTGCTGCATAAGCCCTGATTGAAGAGCTCTGAAGGGGAAGAAAATAGATAAAGGGGTTATTGAATTATTAATGTCCTCTATGATAGTGGTCTAATTAGAGCTAAAGAGGTATCACTTTTTACTAATGGTATGATGAAAACAAAAATAACCCATCAAAAATCATTGTGATATAAATGATGTTAAAATTGAATACCTTTTCATGGCAAAAAGCACTATACTGTATTTACTTTTAAGAATTTCTGGGGTTTGCATATTACAAAAATGTGTGGCAGAAAAATCTGCCATTCATTTTTTCTGAATGACACCAGCCGAGTAATCCAATAATTGTTGTCGAAGGCTTAGGCCGTCTTGTTTCCTCAATTTGAAGACACTTAAAACTGACAAAAAAAATAGTCTCTATGGAAAAGAACATATTTCCAGTCAATGTGTCTGCTCTCATTAGCCACTGAAAGCTGAGTGCTGCATTTTTTTTCAGTTTGTTTGGTTTTTTTTTTTAAGATAAAGGTGTTTAATTAGATGAGCTTTTTGGAAACTTGAAAACTAGGGTCCAAGAGGCCCTTAATGTGACTTCCCTGTGAAGCTCGCTGTTGGGAATTAGTGCTCCCCATCTGGCCATGACAAGCTCTGGGCTCACCAACTCCCTCCGCCCCGCTGCAAGCCCGCCCTCCCCAGTGCCCAAACATTACTAAGTACCAGAGATGAAAACTGTTGGCCATGGTGAGGTGCAAAGGACTATATGGGCGAGGGACTTGGTCATTTTCCTCCTGGGCCAAGCACACGAGCTCTTTCCTGATTTCCCTAATGTGATGTGTGAGATAGGCCATTGCCTTTACAACAAGTGCTGAAAAAGCACACGTGAAACATGGAATACAGATCCTTAAGCATTAAGCTATTTTGCAAGCTGTTAAATATCATAAGGCTGCATGGGTGATGACTTTATGGGGAAAGTTAGCATGGGAAGACAACAAAAAGCTTTCATGCCTACCCTAGGAGATACCTGAAAGCCAGCGTGAACTGTCATCAGGTCATTTAAGATTTTTTCAACACTTACTCTGTCAGAGATATCAGATTACTGCTGTTACCTGTCTCATAGATAGACAGGAAAGTGCTGCGCATGTAAGTTTTTTGCTGACAAGCTCACCCAGAGAAAAAGAAATTGTTCTTCGAATGACACCAATTCCCTGTTTGTTTACCTGTCTCTGATTATTTTTGTTTTAAATGGCATGTGCTATGTCCTGACCCCAGCACACTCAGATGGTGTCTGGAGTCTCTCGGTAGAAGCCTGGAGACAACTGTCTGTCTTAAAGTGAAATGAGGTTGTTGGATGGAAAATATATATGCCAAATGATATTTTCTCATAAGTTCTCCCTTAGGTCTTTGGTTCAGTTTGTATTGACCAGGTCACGGTAAACAATAATTGATAATGATTTAAGGAAGCAAATGAGTAGAAAGCTCCAAGTTCAACTCAGATTTTCCAACAGGAAAAATAAACAAGCAAAGTAAACTTGATGGGGGTTGCTGAATTTGATTGATTCCGCCAATTTGAGATAAATGCAATTGAAACTATAATTTTGCAAGGCTGACACTGATTTTCGGTGTCAGGCCTTAACGGTGCCGATATTCAGGTTCAGAAGCTGCTTTGGGAGATGTTGCCAACCTGGCAAATAAACTCCCTGAGCTGGTGTGATCGGCAGGAAGGCTGTGTTTATCGGGAGGAGGCTGTGGGTGCGTGCCACTCTGCATGGTGCTTGTGACAGCCGCTGAGACGGTCCCTCTCCCCGCTGCCAAACTCATCCTGCCCTCCCGGCTCAGGCGTTTAGGTGGTGACTCTTGGGTTTGGTTTATTCAAAGTGAACAGAATTATTTGGATTCAGAAGTTTTAACTGTTTATAATCGGTGAGCCAGCCTGGATCCCTTTAACAGACCCAGGGTAGAAGGAAATTACACAAGCTGGCATCCTGCTGCTGTGAAGGGTCACCACCCTTCAGGGCTGGTGGGAAGGAGATTGCGTCCTGTTCAGTTGCAGTTAGATCAGGACAGGCAAAGGCAGCCCAGTTGTGTCAAATGTACATGAAACTGTTAAACCTCACTGAAGGGTGTCTTTCTTTCTCTTCCACGCTTAGCATTGGCTAAACCAGCTAAACACTTTTTAAGTGTGTGAGCAATCATGGCTGAATTTGGATTGGCAGTGCATACCTTACCGGATGGTGTCAGGGATGAGAAAAAACGTATTGACAAACAGCAATAGAAATGCCTACCATTGCTCATCACCCATGCACACAATCACACAGAATATTTTGCTGTCCCTAAAATAACACAGCCATACGTGAGGGTCTGGATGATACAGCTGGGTTGGGGGGCAGTATGTGCCACATTATTACAAATATGCTGCCCCCAGACACCACTTTTTTATTTCTTGCATAGGCCACAAATGGCAGATCTGCAAGCATTACTGACACGAGTACCGTTGCGGAGGTGCTGGCACTGTCAACACCACACTTCTGGCCCTGTGATGTACAAGCTGCTCCATCACACAGCTGTCACACAGCTGTCTCTGTATCTCCTGGATGATGCTTTTGGGCTATGTCAGGCAGTTCTAGTTCTTCTTGTTTTGTATAGAAAAAAAAGCAATAGGAAGGGGTAGAAAGCAACAGTTTATTAATATCATACAGACTCATAAAATATTGCTTCCTTTGCAATCCTGCAATAATGTATGAGCAACATAGATCAGTTTGTGAAGTTAATTTCTTTCAAGGAATTCTGTGTGTTGCAGGAAACTGCATAAATACTCCGTAACAGTGCCATTTGCTACACTAAAGCAATAACCATTTATTTTTGTGAGTTCTAGAGTTATAGTGTGAGGGTCTTTTATTATTAACCCCAGTAGTCTCTGGATAGGTTGCTTTCGTCTTTGTGGAAACGTGCAAACATTCTTTTATCAACTTTTAATTTTCAAACATCGAGGGAATTTAAATGAGCCTGCTGGGTGCCTTAGGGACCAAAACATCGCATGTGATGTATATTGTCATTTTAATGATGGAGATGTGTTAACAGTTTCTGAATACACAGTGTGCTTACAGTGGGCTGTTAAAAATTGCCTTGAAATTTGGATTAAAAACAAAAATGTAAGTCCTTGGTTTATCATGTGCGTAACAAACTGTCAGAAGACTACATGTGGTTATATAATTAAAGGCCGCTGTTCTTTGCTCCACAGCCGTGCTGTTAATGAGTCGACTCTATCGAGGGTCTTGTCTCAGATATAACTTGGGGTGCTATATACTATCATTTTAAAACAGCATGAGTACAATGGCAATTTATTAAAATACTGTTAACTGTCTCAATACGACCATGAGGCTAATTAAATATAACAAGTTCACTTCTGGGATCGGCTCCACAGTCTGGAGGCTGTTCTTTCTCCAGGTCCTTTGGGGTTTCCCATCTGTGTGGGAGACCAAGAGCAGCCCCATGTGACACCGTTTTCTGCACTTGGAGAGATTTGTAATTCCCTGTCAGAGAGGTGAAAATTACATTTAGGTCTTGATTGCCTCCAAGATTTAGGGGCTAGAACTTCTCATCTAAAAGTCTGTCTTCATGCTGTGAAAGCTTTTGTCTCTTAATAGCGGGGCTATGTTTATACTGGTAAGTTAAACATGGCTGCAAACATCATGACCTAGTTCCTGAGGCCAAAAATGAGGAAGAGCCCATATCCCTCCCTGGTTTAACTGCCTTTAGCTTCCACAGGAGGCTGGCTGCATGGAAACTGTCTATTGAGCTGTACCTGTTCCATCTGAACTCCTGACTTGCACGCAAGAGCAGCTGGGAGACTACTAGCTGGCTTGGGTCTAAATCACACCAGGGATGCTTTGATAATGAAGGGGCATAAAGAGTCATGTCCGAGATCCTGAGATTTTCCCAAGGTACTGTTTAATTTCCTGGTAACGTGTGAGTGCTATCACAGAGAAAAAATGCTCAGTTAAGATACTTTTGATAAGATCATTACCAAAGTGGTTTATTGACTTATTAATGATACATAATTAACCAGCAATCAAGAAACTATAAGTATCAATATCACCAA
>JAOXJK010000001.1:104856582-104874530 GCA_025774025.1 Xenus cinereus | reverse complement strand
ATTTTTGTTTTAGAGCATGTCATCTGTTGTACTTTGTAAAACGAGATGACAAGTCTCAGGATATAAGGTTTAGGACTACAATATCCTAAAGGTTTGTATCTGTTCTACTCCTACAGATTTCTAGGTGCCCCTTCTATAGCTATTCCTCAAAAGCTCTCATCACACCAACACCGAGTTAGGGGCTCCGCTCACTGCACGTGCTTGTAGGAACTGGGAGTGTTCCAGATTTCTGTACACTTGTGCTGCTTTCTACAACCCGGGGATGCATAGGATGGTGGGAAAGCACCCCTGGGGATTGCATATGAACAGCCAAGGTATGAGTCCCGTGTGTGTCCCTTGGAGGGTGAGTCCCTCAGCTGGAGTGCAGAGGCTGCTTGTTGCATTCAGAGCCTGCTGGGGACCCTGTCAAGTCTGGCCAAGGCAGAGGTCCCCAAGGTCATGGGAAGAGGTCAGGGGGTGACTTCTGGCATTATCAAATCCAGGTGTGCCTCTGCTGTCTCCACTCCAAGAGGTCTCTCCCCAACAAATTTTCATGCCTCCTTCATACTTGTTTTCAAGCCGACTCCTCTGTTTCAAGAGTCTCTTTGTAATTCCCCTGTTACTGTTTATTCCAGCTGGTTGTTGGCTTTCTTTTTAGCATTGTCTGCAGATGCCCTTTTAGGCAGTTCTGGGTATTCAGTTCACTTCTGCTGCTTATACTCTCATGCCTTCCTTAACAGCTGTTGTTCGAGTCATTTTGCCAAGGGTGAGCATGCGAGCCAGACTCACATAGTAACTTCCATCCTCTATAGACAGATGAATGTGTGTTCAACTGGGCTACCCGGCATGAAATGTACACAGATCTAAGCTTTCTTTAAAGAAAACACAGTAATAATAATAACTCCAATGTGATGGACTTGCATTTTAAATGTTTTTATTGTTAAGTAACAATAAACCCCCTCACTTTAAAAGGCTCTATAATAAACACTTCTTTAGCTTCATAGCCTTTCCTTCCACTTTGTTGTATAAGAATTGAAGTGCATCATCAGACGGAGTGAATACAGACCATATTAACTTACAGGATTTGATTTGCACAAATGAGATTGTGGTCAGATAAAACCATATTGTTTTTATTTGCATATGTATTTTCTGTATACTCCACTGACTGCTTAGAATTAGCACATTGTTGCCAGCAAACCCATTGGAGTTCCTGTTTTGTTTTGTTTTTTTTTTTTTCAGCTCCTTATCTGATATTTTTCAAAAGCTGGAAATAATCACTTTTCCTACAATCTGTTTTGTTACTGTAAGACACTCTAAATAATACACCCTAAACCTTCAAGATAGGCTTGATTGAAGTTATTTTTTTATGACTCATATTCGAGTGTCCATGTAGACATTTTTCTGTAAGCTAAATCTGCGTGCAGCCTTCTAGTGGTTCTTCGTCTGTGATCTTTCTGCTCCAGACCTGAAATGTCTGTCTGTCTGTCTGTACTGCCTGCTCTGGAAGACCTGCTGAACCTTCCAGGTGCATGCCAACTACCAACCTGCAGCTTGATTTCTGCAGTACGTTCTTCTTGTTTTCTCGTGTGAGTTAAGACAGTGGACCATGTTACAAAGCACATGCATCCACACTCTAGAGGTTGTGGAAGGGTGCGCTTCCTGAACTTGAAAGTTTTAGAAGGCCAGATGCTAGTTGACAATTTTTTTATATATGTTGTCAGGAGCACTTTTACAACAGAGGTGGCATACTTAATCTAACACTATTATAGATAAAAGAAAAAGATTGGGATCTGAAAATTCTGGAAGAACTATTATCTCTTAGACTATTTTTCTCTCTCTCTGTTTCTAAATTGTAATACAGGTGTGTCAACCTTTTATGAATTATCTTAGGCTTTGACCAAGGCATATGTATAACAAATAGGAAATAACTAGAGCGCACTAGAATAAATTGTGTGACTTCCTTTCAGATTACCCCATAATCTCCAGGCAGTGTTTCTAACTTTGAGTAATAATTATCCTGCAACTTAATTGAGCCATGAATTACCCATAATTATCTATTTTCCATGGTAAAACAAAACCATGTAATTATGCTCTCTTCAACGCCTTGAATGTTGTTCATACATGTTATGAACAGAATTTAGGCCAATCTGTACTGGGCTAACAGCAAGAGTGGGCTTATTCTTTTAGCCCTGACCTTCTTCAGAGCAATATAGTTTGATTTTGGAAGAGACAGAGATGTCCCCCAAAGAAGAGACAGTCTACTTTGTGGACGTGAATAGTGAAGATGTAGACTAAAGTGTGTCTTTAATTACCCTGATCACTGCTGCTTAACTAGGATGAGGTTAAGGTGTTTGGAGATGCATAGTCACAGTGCAGTACAGTACTACTATTCCCCACATACTGCGGCTTTTGGAGATGTGAAATGCTTTTGCTCTGCATTTGTTTGCAGCAGGCAGACAGGGCCTTGAACAGTTCCAAGATGAAATGACCTTTGAAGGTGTTTAAAGTTATCCATCTCTGTCTGAAGCATAGTAATTGAGACTCAAGCCCAGTTTTGCCTGAATTAAATCATTAGGTAACTAAAAACAAACCTAAGTGGTTATTCCCTGGAGTCGAATAGGTACAAATCTTTTGGATCATGTAGTCTTAAACCTTATATCCTGAGATTTGGCATCTCATTTTACAAAGGCCCATAGATGACATGCTCTAAAACAAATATAATGCAGGACAGTCAAAAACCAGATAAAAGGTTTTGAATCATGTCATTCTCTGGTGTGTATCTCTGTTATGTGTTCCATGATGGAGCACCTGCACCAAGGCTTTCTAGAAATGACATATCACAAAAAGGTCAGATATCATGCAATTCCTCTGCTGAGGCATCTGTCAAGTCATGTTTGCCGTCAAAACAAGGTAATGTCCTGAAAGAAAGCAGTATGTTTTGCAGCAGTCTGTAGCATATGGCACTGGAAATGCATGTCAGTAAAGTAAAAGTCATACCACGTACCTGCTTTTCAACTGTAACATGTTATTTGTCATAAAGAGCTGCAGTTGTTTAATTTTTCATAAACAACTTCCATGTTTTCACATATTGCTTCACATAGTAGACTAAAAGCAAAGAGCAGGACAGTCTCTTTGTTCAGTATAGAAATATAAAATGTCAGAATGTAGTGTGTAATAAATACATTAAACAAAATATGAGACTGATTCTCATTTACACAAAGCAGTGCAAAGCAATGTTAGTTTAAACAATCCACTTGAAGTGAAATTGAGAATCAGGCCCAAATACTTGAGTTTAATTCCAATTAACTAGGAGTCTTTTGAAAATCCTTTGTGAAAATCTCAAATAAATGGTTACAGCTGCTTCTAAGGAGAAGGAAGTATTGAGAGTAAGGTTATATCTAGAACTAAATCATTCAGCCATGGTTTCAAAGCCATGCAATGTCCTTGAATGATAATATTTGCAGTGGAGGAATGTACACGATGAAATGCATTTTAAAATCTGCATGGATATCACCTTGATAGGAGCACTAGAAATACGTATATTGGATAAAAGATCAAAAGCTTGACTTCCTCCTTAGTGGCTCCACACCAAAAGAGTTGCTGCATTCCAGTTAAATAAAGGCTGAAACACCTTCTTCCTTTACCTGTGTTAAATACTTGCTAGCCAGAAGAAATTTAACTTAATTTCTTATTTTATCTCCCCACAGCAGAGAAGTTATGTGGATTGTTTTACAGGTCAATGCAACCAAAACTTGGCTTTAAATATGACTTTTTTCACTGAGGGCACCTCTCGTATGCTCCCCAGCCTAGCTGCTGAGAGCCAGAGAGGAAGCGTCTTAAGTCAAGGTCAAAGCCCTAGGTTCTCCTCTGTGGGCTAAGAAAACCTCTGCTTGTTTACAGCTTAGGATGGCTCTTGAAGGTAGTAGGTAGGTACAATTTCTAGTGAGCATGTCCTTTAAACACTAACTGCCTTAGGTATCAAATTGTAATTGCCCCATATCATGTACACTTTTCTTTAATTCCTTGAGTGGCTAATGCTTTAGAAAAGAGGTTGCACTGGATGGATGAATTGTTCCTATCATTTCATGCCTTTTTTTCCTGTTTGCGAAATGAATAATTTGATGTCTGCATAGAAATAAAGTCATAAAGTCCTGGTGTCTGCAAGCCGCTCTTCTTGCGTTTTACCATCTCTTTCCTATTCAGGATTATATACTTATTACCGCAGCGTATTATACTGTAATATATATTTCTGCCTGTGAAGGAAGAGATCTGTGTCGGGTAGAAGTCAGAACAGCCTAGCTTATTGTATTATACTCATGTTTTTAATCAAAGTACATTTACATGCACTTCTGTGAATATGCACATCACAAAATATACAGCAAGATAAAGATTACTCAGCGCTTTATGACAGCAAAAATTGGAGCTACTGTGTCCCCATCTAGATCTAAGGCTAGTGTGAAACATTTTGGGTTAAAAAGGGCTACAAAGTTTGTGAAATGTGCAGCCTTGTTATGTGTACGTGTCAGAACTTCATTTATTTTGCAAAGAACAGCAGTACATCAAATCTGTGAACTTGGAAAATCTTTCCTGTACTTAAGATCTACTTAAAAAATTAGCAAACTTCACAACCCCAAATCCCTAGGAGTAAATTGAAGAAAGTTGTTATAAGCTAATACAGGAAAAAAGATAGTTTCACTTAGCAGTTTTAGAAACTATATTAAACAGCAGCTGTCTTCTTATTTAAGAGGATTTTGTTTGGCTGGTCCTTCAAAGATGGCAAGAGCATTTAAAATGAACTGCTGAAGATGTTAAAATCTCAATGAATTATGAATGTAGTTAGAAATCCATAAACCTATTTACTCGGATAAATCTAGAACATTTCTTTTTGAGCCCTCACTTCTTTAGCATTTATGTTGAAAATTGACACACTCCAAACTTTACTTTGCTCCAAGTTCCCTTTGGAGTACAAAAACAGGCTTGCAGTTTGCACAACCGCCTGGCCTTTTGCCTTTGACATATAACTTTTAAATTGATTTCTTCAAAGTTTACATTCTCAAGCCATGAATTCTCCACCATTTGGATTGATTTTTCTATCATTTCCCAGGGTTTATAGTCTTTTAAGCTTTTAAGACTTTTCTATCTGTGAAACGCTTGATTTGGGAGTGTTTTAAACATACCTGATCAGAGAAAGTACAAGGCAATGGAAAATCAGCTATGCTTTTCAAAAGAGACAATGTATTACATTGTGAGAAATCTTTCCAAGACTCTCCATGTAGCTCTGTGAAAAAAATGGATCGATACACAGAATGAGCATGCCTGATACATTTCACTCATGTATGTTATCTCTTCAGATCCAGCACACCAAAACTTTGGCAGCAGGGACGTGTCTATCCCTGAAGAACTTAACTCAGGATTTGTTAAGGATTTGAACAATTTTTGCTCAAACCAGTATCGGTGTGAGACAGCCCCCCCAACCCCGCTTCTCTTTCCCCTGCCTGCCTGCCACTGGCACCTACGGCGGCCTCAGCCCCAGGTCCCTCTGCCCTTGTGCCATCAAGTCCCTGGTGGCAGATGCCAGCGCTGCCTACGGCGGATCCACCATCAATCAGTGTCTGGCATGAGAGCCTACAGACTGAGGCACCTTCAGGCTATGCAGCGCTTCAGCCAGGATGAGTTTCAGCCAGGGTTTTTTCGTTCAAGGGAATGCTGTTGGAAAAAAAGCAGGTCCAGGTGCAGAAACACAGCCATCCTTCATACGTGCAGGACACAGGTACCACCACCCACCGTGGCAGAGACCTGCTTCCATCAGAGGAGCTGCTGCCTGAAGCCTGGCAGGTGGGGCACCAGGCGGTTCAGAGCTCTGTATGACAGTTTGATGTTAGCCATTAGCACAGCTGCATGGCGGACTAGGCCGCGTGTTTCTCACCAGTGTGATTTGTGGAATTGGTGAAAGGCTTCTAGGTTGAGTCTCCCTGTTCGTCAGTCTTTAAAAGCATTAAACAACCAGAAACGCTACATTTCTCCTAAGAGTGTCTGCACTTCCGCTTTGGAGGCAATGGAAGGAAATGGTCTTCTTCTGACCTTGCTGTTCCCTCTGTTGTTCCTCTCTCCACCCAGCGTTTTGCCCTTTCTGACACAGGCTTTCCCCGAGGTGCCGCCGTCGTGGCTGCGGGGCTCAGCCGTGCCCTGTGGTGGGTGGGTTGGAGCCGGCTGGAACCGGCTGTGTCTGGCTCGGGGCAGCCCCGGCCGCTCCACACAGAGGCCGCCCGGCAGCACCCCCTGACAGCCCGGCCTGGGCACCCCCACTCCATAGAGCAAAATAATGGTACGGATAGAAAATGGAGATATCTCCCACTCACGGCCCAGTTTTCTGTCAGGTAATCTGTTACCATCCGCCCCGCTGGGATCCCTTGATGGAAATGCAGTCGCTTTTTTCAAAGTCTCCTTATACTACTTTTTCGTTAGCGTTGGCTTTAAGTTGCTTATTTCCCCCTTCATAACTTCTTCATGATGAGGAGAGAGAACATACCTTATAATTATAGAGAGGTGCAGTAATACAAAATAAACTTACCTGGTCTTTCACTGATAACTCATATTTTGAAATGCTCAGTATGAGACAGAAGATAAGCCCATTACATTCACAAATACTTTTTTTCTCTTTGATACCACATCAGGAGTCTAAGGGGATGAAAACTAAATTTCCTCATCAGCAAAGAATTGTTATTGTGATTTTAGAGGTCCCTGAATTGTTTATAAATCTTTTCATAATTTAATACTCAAAACCTTAAGACTTACCTGGTCCACTGGGATATTAAAAAAAAAATTTAACAGCTGTTTTTCTTCAGTTTGTGATCTTGAGACTGTTTTCAGATGCCAAAAAATAGTCCTGTTACATTTCCTAATGTTTAGAAAATCTGATATACATCAGAACAAGTGCAATACAAGTTTTGAAACGACAATGTACTTTTCCACTGCATCTTTTAATGCCAATATTTTAATTATTTTTGTTCCATGTACCTGTTTGATTCAAGGATTCCTTTTAACACCTTTGAGTTTTGAAAAAACATCTGAAACAGGTCATCCAGTGAAAGTAAGATCTGGCTATATGTGGGAAAACACTACTAAGTGGGTTAAATGTTGTTAGCTTCTATTTTAACTTTTGGGGTGTTTTTGTTTTTCTTTTTATGGTACTAGAGTAAGTTATAAGTCAAAATATTTAGCTTAGCATGTTTTAGTGTGATCAGTGAATTTTTTACCTCAGCATTTCTCTAGAACTCCTTGATTTGTCACATGGAACATAAGTCTCTCTGATATTTAGTGAAGATGTGTAACCTTAACTATAGCTTCCTTGAGGTACGGAGCTTGTCTGGTGTTAACCTGTAAAGTTTACTGATTGTAATAAATAGCCAGCGATTCATTAATGCTAACAATTATCTTTCAAAACTTAAAAAGTTTTCCAAAATGTTTCAAAAGGAATGAACAGGACTTTTTAAGCAGAAAGAGTATGTTAAAAAGCCATTGTATGTGTTGTAGAGACATACCATTATACTGCATTTTATGCGTTGAAGGGAAAGCTGAAGATAGGATGTAAATAAGTTTTAAGTGCAGGCAGCAATGAGCTTCTTTTCTTTAGACAATCTACATGGAATTAAATAGCTTTATATTTTGGTACGTATGAAAATATTAAAATGTAAACATATTCCTAGTAAATAGTACTTGTCCTATTATTAACTTGCTGAACCTGTACTGGACAGATATGATTTCCTGCGGTTCTCCCTAGTGTTTCACAGATTTTCTCATTATTCTGCAGTGCACAGGGTAGACTAAATTCAGCCCTTAAATCTTTCCAGTGGTCACTAAACTCTCTTTTTTCTTGCTTTTTGCCAGAACAAGGGCAATCCACGTGATCTCTGGAGACTTCTCTGGTGGTCTGTGAATTTGCCTGGTGGTATAATTCTGATTCTTTAATTCCCAGCTTTCATCTGATTAAAAAGAAGCTTAAAGTAGTTTAAATACCTTCCGTTATCTGTTTTCCAGATAATGAATTGCTGTGGTTGGTCATGTAATCAGTCACTAATGAGAAGAGAGGTGATCTGTGTGAAAAAGTACTTTGTTTCATACAACAGTGTCTGAACATGGTGGCTCACAATCTCAAGTCTAATTACTTCGGCTGGGCTAGGCAGTTGCTTTCCTGAGACCTGGGATAATAACCTTATTCTTCATTTGGCGTTACTGTCCCTTATTGCAGAGCCACTAAAGTGTGAACCTAGATCTGTTTGGGATTGTCTCCACAGAATGTCCTGGGGCAAAGTGAAAAAACCCAGGAAAACTGTGTTGGTAACAGAACAATCTCAATATTGTGAGCAAGTTGCTCTCTGCGCAGCTGTTCTGTGTTGTTTTGCATTTCTGAGTTGCTCAGGAGCCAGCAAAACATAAGTATTGGTGGTAAAACATACTTCAATTCATTTTCTTTGTAGATGTTTTTCATTTGATTGCGTAGATCATGGCATAGTTTACGATTCTTTTCTTCTGTTAAACTGGAAACCAATCTTGTATAGTACTATTGGAGCTATTAAGTCACTAGATGTCATGCTCTGGATATAGTATGCAGGCATTCATCTCTAAAATGCCCACTTCTTAAAGCATTTAGAGGTTTTGGGGAAAAATTTTGTCATTGCCTCTTTTTCACCTCTTTCCCTTCATTTGCCTTTCCAGTCCAGCCTGCTCTGAAATACTGTTCTATGTGGGAATGATCTTTGATGTATTTCTGTCTTATTTTGTTTGTTATAGTGAAGAACAATCAGTCTGAGAGGTATGGGGATGTCTTTCTAAAGGAGACCAAATAATTGCATAAAATAAATTGAGTGGACATTCCATACAAATGCATTTTAGGGCATTGCACGTTGTACATTCTAATCCTAAGGGGCTAAGGAAATCATACAAACTTTTGACAGGTTAGTCAGTGGAATAAAAATATCTGTAAACATGCTATCAAATTTACAGTTCATTGAAAGTGACAGAGAGATAAAAGAGCCACTAAAATGATATAATACAATATGGAACTTTGCAGGAATGTATAACATTTAATCTTGTATACACAAATGCCTGTAACATTTCTGCACGGTTAATGATCCGGTGCTTAAGCTTGACTGATAACGCATCATTGGTAAGCATGTCTATGAATGTAGAAGATAGCATTGTCTAATTAGTTTTGCAGTGGCTTGGTTTTTTTTATGCTGATACTGGTGATGAAAATCTTTTCTAATCTTTCTTAAAAGTGTGGTATTCATGAAATTACATGCATCTAAATTTTTATTGCTACTACATAAAACATTGTGCTTATTGCTCCTTTTATCTAGTTTTATAAGTGTAGTGGGTATTTCTCTTCCTTTATTCCTTTTATTCCTGTTCCCCGTAAAGAAAAGGAAGAAGCTGAAAGTATCGTGAAATTGACTTGAAAGTTAAAATCTTTCAAATAACTGGTCCTGTCATTGACAAATCTTTTTCTTACAGTCTGATGCATTTCATGGTAATTTAGAACAAGTTTCAGAAATTTTACAATAATAAATACAGTTCTGCTAAAAGCATACATTATACAAGCAATAATTTAAAACTGTTCATGACATCAATTATATTTTGTCATGATGAAATATATAACACATTAGATTTTATCAGCACAATGAAGAGATACATTCCAGAATCATAAAGGTGGAAATCAAAATGGGTTTTCCTTTGCTTAATGGCTTTAATTGCAGGATACAATAGAACAAGGTTTGCTCCTTTATTTAAAATTTCATTTTATCAACTGTCTATAACCTGTCACAGTATGCCCAGTGCATGACGGTTATACCATTCCATTCAGTTCCACCTCAACAGACTTGTGACAATACGCCAGCTGATTGTTTTCTTCTCTTTCTTCAGAAATGTGCAGGTTCTGCATACCACAGATTTCTTAAAATGCTGTCTAAGCTCCATTACGGATGAGTATTATCCATTATCTGCTAGCTGTCCGTCTACAGACTCGTCATCTATCCATCCATCCTCCACCATAACCATTTGTAATTATTTAGCAGTGTTCATAGAGTAAACAAAACTGTTGAAATATAAGAATTATTATATTGCTTTTTGCATGGTCTGGCAGATCCAGTGTGTCTATCTTGGTTCTGTGCCCATGTACATAAGCTTTACAATGGTTATTTTGAAAAAAATTCCTTTTGGCAAAGTTTCATTCTTTGCATAGACTAAAGATGGTTTTACACTATGAACATAAGCAATTACTGTTATAGTTGTGTCTGATGCATATAAATTAAGTATATCTAGAAATCTAACTTAATTCAGTAGTGGGCCAAATTGTCTGATAGCCATACTTCCCAGAGGTGACCTGGAATAGAAAGAAAAAAAAAAAGGTTTTTCCTCCAGTACAGGCATGCAATTAACAATAAAGGGAAGAATGCATCAACTGTATGAAAGGCAAGGTACCAGCATGCAAATTATAAAAAAGCTGTGGGTTTTTCTTTCCTTTTTCAAATGTTTCTTAATCATTAGGGGCAAAAATCCCATTAATTCCATTAAATTTTTAAAGTAAGAGAACACTCATGACCTTAACCACACCAACAATGCTTTGGATGACGTGGCCTGTCTTTGGAGGTTTGGAAGGGATACCCTAGACTGCAGACTGCTGCGGGGGGAGCTGTACCCTCCTAGGGCCTTCAGAGCTCCCACACACTGTCTGGTGGCAATACGGCCTCCTCATTTTGACTCGCTATGCTTGGTGAGCAGGAGCCTGTTAAAACTACAAAACAAGCAAAAGCCTTACCGAGTTAAATATCCTTCCTATCATAGAAACGCCCTGAATCTCTTTAATTTACCACTATGGCTGCTTCAACATAGTGTTTTTCATGGCAATATATATCCAGATATGTTTGAAATGTGTTAGAAGTGGGATTCATAGTTAGAATAGGCAAAAAAGAGATGTTAAAATGTAAAATAGAAAAGATACAGGCATGTTTTGATAAGGAAGCAGACATCAAAAAATATGCTTATTTTAGCTTTCCTAAAAAGGCTATATGTATTTAATGATGTTTATGAACATTTAATTAGGACCAATATCACCTCTCCATTGCTCACCATAACCAAGATTCAGAGTAGCCTGTTCTTGTGGTGTATTCATTTATCAACTTTAGCCGTGGGATTCTCAATGTCACCATCACTTTCAGCACAGGATATCATCAGGATATTTTTCCAGAAATGAACGAGGTATTATCCAAGATGAGAGCACTGTATACATATGTTTTGTTACAAAGTTAGTACTGCAACTGGAATAGCGTAGTCCAACAAGACATAACAATGTACTATGTAATAGAACAGAAAAAAAAAACCAAAACACAACAAACACATAGCAAGCAGTAAATAATTAACCTCCATGGAAGAAACAGTTCTTTTGTGGAACACATGATGAGACTAGGCAAGGGAAAAAATTCATTGTCTATGTAGCTATAAATGAGTAAGCAAGATAACAGTACAAGTTTATAATCTATCATCTTTTTTATTAGATAGAGATATCAGACATTTAAGAGAGCTGAAAGGTAACTGAAAAATCTTTGGAAGCTGGTGTCAGTCTTTGGACACAGTGATGTATGCTAAGATTATTGGGAAAATGAAATTAAAACTAATGCCAACAGAGAAAAATGCAATCAGCTTAGCTGGAACACAATATATTATACAAGACAAGAGCTCTGGCAAGCTCTCTGATCTCTCTCAGACACAAAGTTGCCCACGTTCCACTTGTAAAGCTGTAAAAAGAGGGAAAAAAAACCCCTAGCAATTTTCATTTGTATGAATAGAAAGAACAATTAATTCCCAGGTCTTGTAATTATCTTTTTGAGTAAGAAGGAACAGGTCCAACTGTTCTGTAAAGAATGGATTTATTTTAGCTTCATCCTACTAAACAAATTTGATCAATCAGCCAGTTTCATAATCCAGATTGAAATCTCAGTAGTCAAGAATGTCATGTTTTCCATGGGCAGCTGGACAGGGAATAGTCTATGATCAACTTCAGCAGCACATTCGCTAGCAGAACTATATTGATTGAGCAGTGGATATTGTCTACTTGGACTTCAGGAAGGCCTTTGATGCTGTCTCCCATAAGATCCTCATAGACAAGCTGTTGATGTATGGACTGGATGAGTAAGGAAGTGGATTGAAAACTGGCTGAAAGGCCTGACCGAGAGGATGGTGATCAGTGGCACAAAGTCCAGTGGGAGGCCAGTAACTAGTGGTGTAACCTAGGGGTCAATAGGGGATCCAGTCCTGTTTAACATCTTCATTAACAATCTGGATCAAGGGGCAGAATGTGCCTTTAGCAAGCTTGTTGATGACACAAAACTCTGAGGAGTGGCTGATATGCCAGAGGGTCGTGCTTCTATCCAGAGGGCCACCTCAACAGACTAGAGAAACAGACTGACAAGTTCAACAAACGGAAGTGCCAACTCCTGCACCTGGGAAGGAACAGTCCTGTGCACCAGTATGTTTTGGGGGTTGACCGGCTGGAAAGCAGCTTTGCAAAAAGGCCCTGGAGGTCCTGATGGACACCAAGTTGAATGTGAGCCAGCAATGTGCCCTTGCCACAAAAAAGGCTAATGGTATGGGGACCTGCATTAGAAAAAGTATTGCCAGCAGACCAAGGGATGTGACCCTTCCCCTCTCTTCAGCACTGGTGATCACATCTGGAGTGCTGTGTCCAGTACTGGGCTCCCCAGTACAAGAGAGACATGGACATACCAGAGCAAGCTCAGTGTAAGGTAGCTAAGAGGATTTAGGGACTGGAATACCTCTACTATGAGGAGATCTGAGGGAGCTGGGACTGATCAGCCTGGAACAGAGAAGTCTCAGGGGGGATCTTGTTAACGTGTATAAATACCTAAAAGGGGTGTATAAAGAAGATGGAGCCAGGCTCCATCCTGTCACAGGTGCCCAGTGACAGGACCAGAGGTGATGGGAACAAACTGAAATATAGGAGGTTCCCTCTGAACATCAGGAAACACTTTTTCACTGCAAAGGTGATAGCACTGACACAGGTTGCCCAGAGAGGTTGTGGAGTCTCCATCCTTGGAGCCCTTAAAATGTCCACTGGACATAGTCCTGGGCAATTGGCTCTAGACAGCCCTGTGTGAGAGGGGCTTAGGACCAGATGACCTCCAGAGGTCCTTTCCAACATCAGCCATTCTGTGATCCTGATTTACAGTTAGGAAAGTTGCAGTGATAAATCTATCCTTTTTCTTCCCTTACAACATTGAAAAGGTGGACATTTTGATTAATTTCAGATCCATTATTCATTCCCCATCGATTTTTTTTTTTCTGAATTTAATTTGTTATCCCAATTCTACACATAACAGTTTTGAAATTTTGGATATAGTGTATTTCCAATGTATATTAATAAATATTTTTAAAGGTTTAGTAAAAATCTTAATGTATGATTTAATAAATGATTACTCAAATATTTGTGTTATGAAGAGTTCTAGCTAATCATACATTAGCATTAATATATTTTACCAATCTGGAACACATTCTACTCATGTCTGTAACATTCTTGTTACATGTATGAGTGATTTTTTTATGCTTTACAAATAATTTTTAAATGTGAGCATTAAGTGTTATCAAATTTTGTGTCTTCTGTCCGGAATAAAGTAAAGAAATTCTGTCTTCATCTGCCACACTTAAAGAACTAAATTTGGTGTTGAAAATGCGGTATCTTTATGTATAGTACCTCAAAGGTGTTCAAGGTTAAGCCACAAAAAAAGGAAAATAAAAATAATGCCACTAACACTCAGAAATGCCAAAACTGCTGCACCAATTACTTGTAAACATAAAAGATCAATCTTGTAGGGAAGCCTAGTGACTGGAAGAGTATAAAAAGAAAAAATCTGGGCTTCACACTTTTTTATTTGCGCCATGTTCCAGAACAGGAGAGTCTCTGAGATGTTTCTGTGATGGCTACTAGATAAGCTCTATAGTGATGAATATTCTAGAATAAAAAGTAGATATTTTTAATGTGCTTTAAGATGACTCTTTCAGAGGAGAATTATTTATTATTAATAAGTTATATTTTTTCATACATTATTTAATTTTTATTTTTTATTCTTTTTTACCATAGCCAAATGATAGTTTGGGGGCATAACCTACCTTTTTTCTTTTTTTATGACTGAAAAAATGGTGGCATCACTACCTCTGTTAACTATGTTAACAGAGTTTCTGTTTCTGTTAACTATGTTAACAGAAATCTGTATTAACATTTTCACTTACTACATTCCATCAGAATTACACCTATCCTGGACAGGAAAGCAGGCACAATTCACAATTCAAGATAATTCAAGATAAAATCCAGGTCTAAAATGCAGTGAGAGAGAGAGAGAGAGATGGTCAGTGCAGTAGCTATTTGCCTGCCACATTACAATTCTTTCTAGAAGCCTCTTTCAAATATCACTTGCAAATTCTCGAGCTGACTTCTATGATATTTCAAAAAGCACATACTAAGCACAAGAGTGTGACTGGTCAGGAGAAGATGGAGGGTATAAGTGATGCTCTGTCTGTTCGGGGAAGACTTTAGCCTGAGGTTTGTTTGTGCAGAATGAATGCCTTAAGATACCATGAAATTCTTGTGTAGTGCTGGATGCCAGAAGCTCCAATTGACTTGGGCAGATGAAAACACTGAGAGCACTTAATACTTTGTAGACTTACTATGCCTTTGTCATAGAAATTTTACCAGAGAAAAGAGGTCTCAGTCCATTACCTCTATTTTCATGAAATTTTCAAGTCCTTGTGAGATTGATAGCACTGAAAAGTGACGTCCTCTATTTATCCGCAGTATAGGTACATCATATCAACGCTTCTATCTGAAGCTATAAGTGTGCCAGCATTTCTACGTAGAGGAATTATTGTAGAAAAGAGATTAATCTCTGTGATCTGCCTGAAATTGGCCAGAGTAATTGAGCTGCTTGTATCCAACTTGAGACTACCTCTCATATATTTAAAAAAAAAAAATTCCTTTCTCAGGAAGGGTATGTTTCAAAGATGTTAGCAATAGGACTTTACTTCTTGGCCTACTGTGCATGGGACTAGGTGTTACCAAGCCTGTTACCAATGTTATGGTGCAATAAGAAGTATATGAGCTAGGACAGAGAGAAGATAGAGGAATTATTATTATTTTTTTCCCCAGGATAGTGACACCAAAATCCATTGCAATGGTGTAGATCAGGTGGAGATAATTATTATATTCCTACCTGTTTCAATGAGTTATGGTTAAACAAGCTCCTAAACAAGCACTTAAACAAGCATTACTTATTCTCAACTGTGTTATCAAAAAAAAAAGCAAATTGAAAACAGAAGTTAAGAACATTTGGGGCACCTCTTTATTTACAAGAAATGTGCACAAATGAGACCCGTTTCTGTGATCTTAGTCTAAATAAGCAGTAGACAGATGTCTTCCTTATTTCAGAAAATTCAAGTCTACCTTCTCCCGCAATTCTGGTGTTGAAAGAAGCTTTGCGTCTTCTTCCTGTAAGCCACTCCTAGCTTCTGCCTCTCTCACTTTCTTGGCATCCTGCTGTGAAGGTACTGATTGCATAGATGTTTTCTCTAGGGGGCATAAGCCAGCATCCTGTCTCTCTCTGGATGCACCTTCAGACTAGGCAGTTCACCACTCCTTTAGTTGTGCTAATTCACAATCTGAAATTATCTGTATAGAAATAACCCTCCAGAATACATATATATGTGTGTGTGTATATATATCTATATGGAAGTGAAAGGATAAGTATTCATTGTTCAGTTTGCTATTCAGCGCTGTAAATGGTTAGACACAACTGAAAGGACAATGAATTACAACTCTAGTCTGAGAATGTAAAATGAAGGCTGGAAGGACATGGTAGCAGCAGCCTCTTAAACTGGGATTACCCTCAGAAGCAGACGGCATACCTGAACCCTCACACATCCACACTGTGCCAAATAACCTGCTGACCCTGCAGCTCAGTAGGTGTTATTCAGTATCAAAGAATCACAGAATGGTTTGGATAGGAAAGGACATTTAAAGCTCATCTAGTCCAATACCCCTGCCATAAGCAGGGACACCTTTCACTAGATCAGGTTGCTCAAAGCTCCATCCAACCTGGCCTTGAACACCTCCCGGGTTGGGACATCCACAGCTTCTCTGGGCAACCTGTTCTGGTGTCTCACTACCCTCATCATAACTAATTTCTTCCTTGTGTCTAAAATTTCTGATGAAGTTCCATGGTCTGGTCTGTGACCTTCGATTTGCCAGCATTGTTTGCATCTACCAGCACCTATATAGAAGGGGATAAGTCCCAAGGCCCTGCAGGCAGTGTCCAGCAAGCCTGGCCCCCATCTTCCCCCACAGCCCCATTGAGCCAGGCCAGGGCTGTGGGTAGGGGGCTGGGACTGCCCCTGCTCCCTAGGTGCCTTTGACTTTATCAAGATCAATTCTGTCTCTTATGAATGAAACAATTTGTATAATTTGCAATACAAATCAGCTGGCACTCCGACTTGCAGGCAGCACTCTTGAGTGACATGAAAATGCAGTTACTTGGAGTGATGCCCAAGTGGGCAGACATTATAGAAAGGTCTGTGAGTCCCTACAGATAATTCGCTGGCTCGCTCATTCCTGCATAGTCGAATCCAAATTCTGCATCACTACTTCTAAAATATGATGGCACAGTAATGAGTTCTAATATAAGTAGAGGAGCAAAATGGCAAGAGTAGCTTTATATGCTAATTTTTCTGAATCCTTTGCATTCTGCAGCAGGCTCACTGAATATACTCTATACTGAAAATTGGTGATGCTAATTCTATTTAAATATTATGGATTGTCAATGTCGATTTAGGGAATGGGCATATATTCTCCATATTTATAAGAAGAGTTACCTAACCATGGTGAAATAAACATTGACAGCTTTGTAGAAATAGTACCAAGAAAGTACTAGAGCAGTAACATACTATGTATCGAAAAAGGTTTTACAAAAATAGTCCTACCTGGATTACAAATTATGAGGATGATTTCTGATGTCTTATCACAGCAGTGTGGAATATCAAATTGCAGTGGTCAAAACATTTGCACCTTTTTTTGTGCTGTAGCTCAAACACAAAAAGAAAATCTGGTACTATATGAAGAGGAAGAAAGCGTATTTGAAAAATAGATCTATAAAGATGGCAAAGGAAGAAGAGCTTTTACAGTTTTGCAGTACATAAAAGACTCACTTCGAGTTGATAAGGATTCTTCAAAGAACCCTTCTTTTAAATACTCCATGTGATGTATTGGTTTTCAGTCTTAAATCAAGGTTGATGGAATACAATTTCTGCAAGATATTGGAACATTTTTATTACTATTTAGAATAATAACATGTTTTAGCACTTTCTATCTTCAAAAGGCTTTTATTCAAAATGTTCTAAAAGCTTTAATTAATACTTATAACACACCCTCTGTAAGACTTTCTGTGCTCTACCCAAAAGGTCACTATCGTGATCACCAAGGCTGAGAACAGAAATATGCATCCATCTTTATTGTGTCTTTGTCCTCCTGAGAACTGCTACTTTTCCGGTTCTTCCCCGGTTGCATGTTGTTACGATGTTAGGTCATGACTCTGGATATGGAGACTGCCTTTGTGTCTGGCAGCCTTGAACCTGTCAGGTGTTACCTCAGTGTATGACTATTGTTTTCTTAGGCCCTGCCTATATTTTCCATAAAATGCATAATGTTGCAGACATTCACTTAGTTCTATCCGAAGTGGCAGAGTGGGAACAGTAAGACAAATAAGAAACTGCATCAAACAGGAGACCACAATCTATTTCTACAGTAATACCACCAGTTGCAGGCATGTCTCTCCCTTTCCTCTCCTCTCCTCTCCTCTCCTCTCCTCTCCTCTCCTCTCCTCTCCTCTCCTCTCCTCTCCTCTCCTCTCCTC
>JAOXJK010000001.1:104842038-104853121 GCA_025774025.1 Xenus cinereus | reverse complement strand
AGGTCAATTCAGTTAATGGCATCCCTAGAGTCTTTTTCATGTTTGTGCTCCAGAGCCAACATTTTCAAATGTTGGTAGCTACATTTAATTCAAATTGCTGTCTATTTTTAGGTGTATAAATAAGTGGTCTGTTCTTCAAAAATGCTCTTATTCACAGGTGATTCTGACTTTTCCCTTTGGCTCCAAGGTGAATAAATATGCATTTAGTATCTTTGAAAATCAGGACAACAAGCTTTAGAAGTCCAAATATGATTTTGTTGCAGAGGTTTTTCAAAATGGGAAGTATAGCATTACACCCCTAAGTTATATTTGTGTCACTTAAAGAATGTCTAAAATATGGGAAAAAAATCATTAAAAGTGAGTAAAAGCTTTGAGGCATGTAACGTTTTAAGATCAAAGCTTTTTTCTTTTTTTTTTTCTGTTTAACACATTTCTAAGGTGAAGTTTAAACCTATATTAAAGCAAAATAAAGTCAGATAGCAGCAGTATCCAAAATCATTGGCTTTACTGCATAGTTTTGAATATTACTCTTCTTCCTTCTCTACCTATATATACATACGCAATCATATAAAATAGCCTGTTAGTACAGTAACAAAAAAAAAATATGTCTTTGTGACCATCTTGTATCTGTCGTCTACAGAGGCAACGGAGAGCCCTCTGCTGACTTTACTAGAGGTTTCCCTCTGTCATGCATGGGAGGAGCAAGGACAGTTACTTCTTCATTTTACTGAAACTTCTTGCTTGGTCCAAGGGGTGCTCAATCATGTGCTTGTCCTTCTTTTATGCTACCATTAGAAAGAGGGAGGGAAAAGTATAATTTCCTCTCCTGATTTTTTTTTAACCATGGTACCTATTAAACATACAGAACTTCCCTCTATCAGTTTGATATGTATTTATCTACAAAACATTCCCCAGCTCTTGTCCCTACAGTTTCATCAGACCTGTGGTGTCTAAAGATTCGTTTAGTGCACTTGATGATGATTCCTTAATCTTTAAGTAGGTCCTTGGGTGAAAGGACAAAAAGAGGCAGAAACAGAGCGTTGTTGCATTACAGATATTCCCAGGGTCTAAAGTGGACATATAGGGCCATGCCAGAAGGCAAGTGTGGGGTTAGTACTCTGAAGTGAGGGAAGATGAAAAACACAGTATAATATGAATGAGAAAATGATATAATCCTATTAAGAGGAGACATAATAGACACATAGACGCGGGGTGGGGGGGAAGAGAAAAAAAATAGAAAAATAAGGAAATAATAATCTGTTCCCAGATCTTGACTGAGTCAGTCTGCTAAAACATATTGTGTAATTTTCAAACGGAGTTAGTCCAGCAAGGTATGTTCCCAGAGCTAATATCTTTTGATAGATAGATCAAGGGTCATTTTCCTTTGGCACTTACAGAGTTCAGGTCCTAAATTAACTAAACAAATCACTATGATTGGTTTGATATTTTAATACTTTTGCAGTCTTAAAGAGATTTGTAATTAATATGTTACAAATCTGAAAGTAACCACAGTACTGGTGTAAGTAGTCATTTATTTCTGATGCTTCTGCTTGAGTTTTTCCTTGTGATTTCTTCAACTTAAGTTAGCAACCAGTAAACAAAAAGGCTAATTGATCATTTATAGTTTACATGAAGCTGTCCTTCCTTAAAGAAGAGGAGAAATAAGAATACCTGTTACTGTATTCATAGTCCTTCACTAGGAAATAAAACTCATCCAAAAACTTTGTTCTATAATCCCAGTAGACACTGGCATTGTATAAAAAGGTTAGTAGCACACGTATCTGGTAGAATGCAAATATATATTTGTGGTGAGGCAAAAGTGAGACATAATATTTTACATTTTATTTATTAGGTCATTAGTTAAGCTAATCAGAACTTGTTTTTTTTCTGCTGTGGATATGCGTCAATTTCGACACGGTTGTTTTGTTTTCTTTTGTGTGAACTGAAGTTAAAAGTTCTGAGTCAGTTTCACTTGCAATTTCTACTTGTTGGAGTTGCCAGAGTGTCTCCAGTGAGCTGCTATTTAGGAGCCTCATGTGCATATGATTCTGCATAAGGTTTCTGGCTATGCTACATCTGTCCTCTGGCTCAAGGAAATTAAGCTGCCATAAGATGGTGCAGCACAGGAGATGTCATTTGATCAAAGAGCCTAGCATATGAAGAAACATATGAACACCAAACTCCTGGTGTTCAATAAGTGATACTAAACTGATTCAGAACAAAGTATGGTGACAGTATTTCTGAATTCAGATACAGTATTTCTAAACTGTTCATTTTTTTTAAAAGTCTTTCTATTGGGACTTTTTGTCCCAAATATGGATCGTAAGAGAAAAATTCCTAACCTTGGACAGTTCTTCTTTAAAAGAAATACAGAATAGTCCAGTTATTTCTAAGATAGAGGATGATAGTGAAGGTACATGTCATAGTGTTTGGTTAGTAATTTTTATTTTTAGTTATTTTTGACAAATAGGAAGATGTTACCTAAGTACTGCATAAGAAGTTCACACAGTGTTGCAGTAAGGATCTATGCAAGCAAACTGTGCATTTAGAGTGTTCTTAAATTCATGATGGGCCATATCATAGGTATATAATGTGTAGAAATTAGTTAGTCCAACTCAACCCATTTTGTTTGGGAAATAGAGCTGGGCTTCACCTGATCTGAAACAAATCTAGGATAGTAGGAGCTGCTTGCGCCTATGTATTTTTTAAAAAATGTGTTCAGATTTCTTATCAATCAAATTTACGCCAAGTAGTTTACTGCATACTGTCGAACATTAGAGGATTTCATATATAGGCTTTTCCTCATTCAGTTTCCCTCTCCTCACATCTCTGTAGCAGATGTGGAGCAGTAAGGGACCTATCTGATCATTGCTCAGCCCTGTCAGCAAAGGAGTGAGTGGTGAGCAGGCCTGGCTTTGCTGCAGTATGAGTGCTTTCTTCCTTTAGGAACTGGCAATTTCTAAAAGCTTTCATAGTTCTTATGTGTCTCTCAGCCCTTAGAAAACTGATTTTTGCCCATCTCATTATATGCTGGTAGAAAACCTACTTTATGCAAACAATTCCTGTTCAATCAGTGACAGATTATCACAGTGTTAATGAGCTTTCTGATAAAAGCGATGATGCCACCTTACATCCCCTGTTCCTGCCCAATCACCTCCACAGGGCTACATTTCTGGGCTTCCTGGAGATCACCAACCTGTATTCGTGGAGTTGTCCACAAATCCTGACCTGCAGGAACCCCTCCTCTCCCAGCTGCCCCTGGATACCTGCTCCTGGGCAAGTGGCTCTGTCATACCTGAACCTCGGCAACAGGAAAAATCAGAGGCTGATTCTCAGTGGGGCAGAGCAATTTCTTTACCTCCCTTAAGGAGCATCTTTCCCTTGAGGAATGTCTTTGAATTTTAAAATATGGGTCAGAATGTTTTTTCTCCCCAGGTTTTGATATCTTTTTCCCAAAAAAGTGTTTTCCACATAGTTCCAGGTATATTCGTCCTTTTCAGCAGTGCTTTCTCCTCTACTACTTAGCATTTTTATCAGTCCCTTTCTGGCAGAGTGTGGTAAGAGTTTTTTGTGGTCAAATACCTAATGGTGAAATATTCCTGAAGTGGTCTTCATTATACTTCTCATCACATCCCTCCCTGTGACAGTTGTATTCAAATTCCTTGAGCCTGCATGCAGTCCCTGTCCTTTGAGAGACTAGAGGTAAAACAGATTAAAAAAACCCCATTCAAATATTTCTCCTCGTATACTGTTTTTCCGTATATGAAAAAAAAAAAAAGAAACCCCAAACCAACAAAGAAATGTAGGTAGGAAAACAATAACACATTTGCGTTCTTAAATGATTTGATTCCATAACATCTCCAGCCCTACAAGACTTTTTGCCCTGATTTTCTCAAACTCTTCTGAAGAAAGCAATGAAGAAGTAGGTTAACCGGAGTTTCTTATTTTTTCCCTTGACACCCATTTTGTTGCTGCTGAAGTCGGCACCCATTGTGCATTAAGTTGGGCCAGGATTTGATTCCCTGAGTGTTGCTGTGAGAAAGTCAAAGAGGATGGCATAAACAATGTATTTTTTAAAAGTTTGACCTAACTATCTCCTCCTGAAGTCACCTAGGAGAAGAAGTCACTTAGGCCACTGCTGAATCCTTTTAAAAACGCTGTCCAAAGAATATGTTCATTATTTTTCTATTTTTGCCATTACCATGTAAAACAGAATTCTAATGAGAACTGTGTTTTCCATTATCTCAAATATTCTTACAATGGCTGAATGTTAATATTACTGGAAAATTGAAACTTCAGTTGCTTCAATTCTAAGGCTGAATTTTCTTCTTTAATTGAAAGATCGTAGACATAGGAAAACATGTTGACCCTTTATTGTTCGTGGTCAAATCCGATTATATATTTGTATACATTTAGTAGGTTTGGTTTATGGGTGAGTGGAATGCATGAGGTTCTTTTGCTGTACTTTGTCTTTTCTGACAATAGTCTCAAAAAAATGTAGGAAAGAGTTCCTAAAGAATTCTTCGAATGGACAACTCTAAAAAACCCCACAGAGAGTCAGAGAGAACCTGTGTTTATAAAAATACATAGACCCTAAATACTCTGGGTAAATACATTTCCATTAAGTATTCAAACACAAGTAGGAGATATATGACAGGGAGTTCATATGTGTCACTGGATTATGTTTGAAAACTTATTGTCTTCTTGAGGTAATTCTTAGCTTTTAATGAAAAACATGGACAAGTTTGGGGGGGTTTGGTTATCAAGAATGATAAAAATGGATTTGCCACATAAAATAAATATATTTTTTTCAATTAATAACAGTTTAAAAATAAAATTTTATTCTTGTCCTACAAATGGCCTGTAGGCTGGACCTATCGCTGGACCACCTCATATGGCCTTTATTTTGCCCTCACTGGTGTATCAAAGGAAAATAATTCAAGCATTTTAGAGACCTTGTTATTTGTTCCTTTGATAATCTCATCATCTGCCTTCCCGGTTGATTTTCTTTAAGAAAGGAAGTTCGTCTTAGAAATTGAGATTCTCTTTTGATCACTGCATCTGTAGAAAAGTGAGGCTAAAGAGACACATGTGCTGGGGCTCCCATTGGGGGTAAAATTAACATTCTGGCATGTACTTAGTAACTGCTGTCATTTGCTGATGGTGGGAAAGGCTGGAGAGCATAAGGAACTTGTACTGGGCTGTTCTTCTGGTAGCAATTCCAACATCTGCAGAAAGGAGTTTAGCAAGAATTAGAAAAGCGGAATAAATAATAATAGAATTATACATATGGTGTGAAGATGACACAGACAAGTATATTTCCAACTCTAGCTGTACTATTTCTGACCCATCTTTTTGCTGACTAACTCAAGTGACAAGATACTGAGCAACAGCATATGTGATTATTATGCACCATGTAGGGTTCAGAAGAAAGCATAAATAATTGCCATGCAATATCTATGTGTTTGATCTAGGAATGAAATCTTCACCAGATTTTCTAGTGCTTGATTGTGACTTTGAATGGTTTTATTAGTGCATATTAACTAAAAAAACCTCATCTGTCCGAAAGATTTGCTTTGGGTGGTGCAAAGCTAATGCAGCAAACCTTACTGTAGGAAGCAGCAGCATGTAGAAGTTAGTGACTTGGCTAATACTTGTAAAGACAGACTTAAAGTGAGGCTGAGTTTATTCCTTTATATTTAATCTCTTTTACTGCAGTGATCTGAAACTTCTCCTCTCTCAGTATGAATTAGTCCTGTTTCAGGAAAGGGTTTGTAAGACGCATTTAAATTGAAGTTATTCCCTGTATATGGGAGCTTCTGAGATTTTATCTTCTGTTGTATGTATTTATTGAAAATTGTACTAGATGTCTTGACAAATTATCTACTTTCATTGCTGGATACTCTTGACAGACTTTTTACCACCCATTTCATCTGTATCAGGATCAACAATTTGCCAGCCCATGTTACTTTCATGGCAGTAAAAAAAAAATAGAAGAAAAACATAAAAGAAAACCTGACTGGTTAATTTTCATCATCAGGTATTTCAGTGTAAAATTGCTGTTTATGTTTTCCTGTCCTATTTTTTCACCTATATTTACTCCTGTCCTACTTTTTCACCTACGTTTTCTCTTACTCTACTGCCAACAATGCATACAGTGATGTTTTCTCCTACAGATCATCTTTTGCAAACACTAATGCTCCTTAAGTATTGACTGTTAACAGTTACTGACCACCCAGCCAGACACAGTTCCAGCATCAGACTTACTCAGAATATGCAAACAAATGAGACATGGCTTTCCTGAAATTTCTTTTTGTTTAATTACCGGTGTCTTGCCACTAGCATTTGTTTGAGGCACAGGCATATTTTCCAGGACACAATAGTCTCAAGAAAGACATGACAATAGAAACTCCACTGAAAGTACTGAGCATTCCTTCATATAGCATTCACTTGAAATACAAGAGTTTGCCTGAAGCCAAAGCAAACATACATTCACGTTCCTCTCACAAAATTTATTTACTGTGTCAGTCATGGCAAATCTCTCATTCCTGTCAAATTAGACAGTCCCTCTGGCAGGTCACAATAGCCATGGTGGCATTATCAATATTTTTAAAAGGTCATCTATCAGAGAATGCGTGTTGTAGGTAATGAACAAGTAGGGAAAGAAGACTGCTTTGTACGCTCAGCGAAGTAAAAATGCTACAAAAAAACCTGATATACCTCAAGAAGAATTTGACTTACTTGCATTTTACAAACCATATCAACATCTGCACAATTCTGATCTTGCTAAATAAGACAGCTATTCTTTATCTTATTTAAATCTAGGCCCCATTCAGAGTTACAAGATGTTTTGCCACAGTCTTCTGTGGGACTGGAATTGGTCCCACATCCAGGAAGGAGGAGCAGTAATCATTGGAAGCGTTTCATTTAAAAAACTAAACAAATTAAAAAAAAACTTTTTTATTTTAAAAAACATTTCATTCAGATGTGTGTGTTTTGCTTTGAGAACATACACTTTGTTATCTGGAAGCAATTCAGTTATTCTAGCTTTCATTTTATCTTAAGCTGATAGGGAAAAAGCTAACAAAACAAAACCAGTCTTGTAAGTCCTCCAAAAGATCCCATTACTACTTTGGTGTTTATGGAACGTGGGAAGTAGGTCTGGTGCTTTACAGATAAATGCAATCAGTTCTTGCATCTAAGGAGCCTACAGTTTAAATCTCTGAGCTTGGCTTTCTGTATCAAATATATGATCTTTTATTTTTATGTATTAAGAATCAAAACTGAACTTTTGAAATTTTCCTTTTAAGAAGAACAATTATTCCCGTAGATATAAATAAGTATTTGGGCTCTTTCTTTTTTTTCCTAGGAAATTGAAGATAAGCCAGATAAAGCCAAAAGTTGTTTTTTTTTTCATTTTTCATACCTGGGGAAAGGAATCAAAGTTAAAACTTTTGATTTATTTTTTTTTCCAGTACTTGAAAACAGTGAAACCTTATGTAAATTTCAGCCCATGAATTTTAGATATTTTTAGCAAATAAAAAAAGTATTGTCCTTTTAATTGAAAAATCCACATTTGACAACAGCAGTTGTTATCAGTTCTGTATGTGATCATTATCAAGGCAACGTGGTGTGTTCCATGTGATTGTGAAGAAAATGTGGAAGACTTTAATTTCTTTATGGTGGTGCAAAATCTCACTGTGCAACCACTTCGATGCACAATAGAGTTCTAGCCAAGATGCGTAAGAAAAGCCCTTTACCCTCCAATGTTGCTCTTTTAATGGGTGGCGAACTCAATTTGTAGAGACAGAAAGACTGGACGTAGGGAAAATGTGAAGTTTCAGACGTAGCATGGCTGTGCAGCAAGGCAGCATGGGCTTCAGTCATTTCAACAGTCTGTTGGCACAGCAGGAGGAAAGCACGACGGGAGCTTTGGCTGGCAGTTCAGGTTTACTCAAGCGGCAGCTCCAGGTCATTGCTGCTGATTGCGTAACTTCACTACAGAAGTTTGTGTCTTAAGCCGCAGAGATGGTTCGTTAACAACAAATAACTCCAGCTCACAGTGCACCTTTTGCTTTCTCAATAGCTAGAACGTAAAAAGGCTTTGGCACTGCTTCCCTGTACTGAGATTCCCCACTGGCAGTCAAAATGCTGCTGTTCCTGTCATTGTCACTGGTGCATATTTAGGTGTTGACTTAATGTCCACTAAAGTTTATGGAGACGCTCCACAGCATTCGCTTGGCTTTACATCAGAGGAAAGAGACCCAACACTGGATCTTCATGAGCTAACAGAAAATCAATTTTAATTCCACAGGATGGAATTATTGGGGTAGAAACAGAAGTCATTAAATAGCCTTGCTTGCTCCAAGGCTAGTGATATGGTAGAAGAAGTGAAAAGAAAAATTTTAACTTTGGATTGCTGTAGTTGTTATACTCGCCTACCTTATATTTGACTTCCTTGTTAACCTAATAGCCGGCTGGTATTTGTAAGTGTCTATATTTTCTCATGGGAAAAAAAAAATGTAGCTATTACTCTGGTAGACAAATAATGCTGCTACTCTCCTTCTCTAATTAAAACTAGTTGCCATAAAAGAAGCTAGTAGGGTACCACAGCACCGTCTTTTAAAAGCTACTGTGAAATACAGGCCTGTAAACTTTACGGATTAACAATAACTGCACATAGAATAAACAGTAAATTATAGCTATAAGGCAGGAAAGAAAAAAAAAGGGAAGGCAGCCTAGAGGCTCTTGTGGGGGATGGGGCCTGGCTTAGCCACGGCCAGGGCTTGGGCCAGGCCCTGACAGCGCCCCAGGGCTGGGGTCACCCCAGCCATGGTTTTGTAGCAGGGCTGCCGAGGGGGGTCTCCACAGAGGTTCCTTCCAGCATTTTCTCCAGGAGCTCCGGGGCAGGCTGAGGTGCCTTCAATGGTCCTCTGCTCATGACCACCCTTACCAGAAAGGGGCCAGTGTGCAGCGGGATCTGACAAAAAGTAAAATAAAAAAAAAAGCTAGATCAATTTAAGAAGGTTAAAGGACACATGAAAACAAATGGGTTTAATTCTAGTTAATCTTTTATCACCTTGTGCCTCTCTGTGTACCTTGGTTTTCAGTATTTTAATCTGTTCTGAATTATGGCTCCAAGTGTCTCTCATATTTCTATTATTGATACCCTTGCTGTATGCGCGAGCCTGCGTCTTCCAGACTCTTCAGATATTTACTTCTTATGTAGAGATATATTCAGTTATGCAAAGACCTCACATTATGAAATCTTCAACAGAACCCAAAAGTCTTTAACTAAAGGGTTAACAAGCACCTTAAGCAACAAAGAGATCATACTCTGCTCTTCTAAACTGTCCTCTTGCCATAGAAGTTCTGCTCAAAAAATCTGAAGGCTTCTTGTGCTAGACTGAAGTCCCGCAGGGCTGTACCTTAGCACTTGTAATGCATGGAACTTACCAAAGGGAAGTTGTAGATACTTTTGGTCTTATTTTGCTACCATTTAAGAAGAGGTGAACTATTAAAATATAACGTATGTTTTTAACTACCATATTAGCTTCCTCCCTTTTAAATTGTTCAATTTGTGTACACACTCTAAATTAACGACAGTGGGTTATGAAAGGGCAGTAATCAATAAGACAGCTCATTATCTATGATACTTATAATTATCCTGATGCTAGTACTAATCTATTGGTTTAACCAAAGCGTATTAAAAAAAAATGTCCTAACAGGACATCTCATTATCACCCTTATTTTTGCTGTGGAGTTTTATTAGAAAATCATGCTACTCATCTGAACTGCCACAACAACAGCATTATCCCTAGGGCGTTTTTTCATATCAAGGTTAATTTATAGTGATTAGCATAAGCGCTACAGATGTTGCTATGGGGATAGGAACCTCGCATCTACTATGATGGACATCACATGATTGCTGTTACAGATCCAGTATGATTGGATTATTTGTTTTAATGTCATGCGAAATAAGTCACATGATGAAGATCAGAATCTCCTTAATAGCATTTCATATTCTGGAAATCAATCACCTTTTCTCCATTTCTCAGTGTTAAAAGTGCCTGAGGAGCACATAAAACAAATGTCTTTAGTTTACTGCTACTTGTATCTAGTGACTAAAATATGCACCTATTTGAAAAATGAAAAAAGCAGTTAATTATATTTTACCATAATTGCAGTAGTATTTTTAAGTAACCTGGAATAAGATCTTAGCATTGATGCAATTACATCACATTTTATAATAAAACCTTATGCTGAATGTGTGTAAAGTCATGTATTGATGGATGACCCCAATACCATTAAAGTCACTGAGAAGCACTTTACCTGCCTCAGCAGGCGCTTTTGTGTTCTCCTCTCTCAATTCAGTCACAGGAGTGACTGAATATATGTATACTTAAATATATATTTAGTATATAGTATTGCATTAGAAGGAGAAAAATGTTTCCTAGGGACTCAATAAGGACAACAATTAACATCTAGAAATGCGGCATATTTAAAATATTAATTTTAATACGTTTCTTAATAACGCCTGTTATAACTGTGGACAAAAGACTACGGTTACTAGAGTCTTCAGTAATATCACTTTAGAGAAACAAGATGGCTTTGTCATCTACAGGAGGATACTTCAGAGTCTGCTGGGTGCTGTATAATGCTTCTTGGAGACGCTTTTCTCTCGCCAGTGACTGCATAAGCAATGAAAGCTCCTAAATTTGGCCTTCTAAAGTACATCTAGAACACAGTCTACAGTAACTTTAGATAGACCTTATTAACCTTTCATCCATTTTCCTCTCTAGTGATTATTGCTATGACTAATGTTTGGATTTTACATCTGCAGTTTTCTTATTTCCAATAAAGTAGAAGCAGTTAATTGGGGAACTACTCTGATTACTGGCTTTACTTTCTAGATAAGTTTATGTCTTTGTTATGTGATTTGGTTCTAAGCTTGCTAATGTTATTCTATACATCATAATGTTATACTTAAAATTAATAAGAAAAAGGAACAAGAGGATTTTTGAACATATTGAGAATAAAAAAATATGTTAAGTTCATATTTCATTAGTTTGAGCGCTGATTT
>JAOXJK010000001.1:104826067-104836701 GCA_025774025.1 Xenus cinereus | reverse complement strand
ACTTTGGTGTCAAAAGCTTTGCTAATACGAAATTAATTTGCATATTTTTTGTTGTTCACCTAAGGTAATTTTGTTCCATGTTAAAACATTTATCTAAAAAAACTTTTATTCTCTTCAGAGAAAAGAACAGATTAGAAAAACATAATCAGCCCTTTTTCTTGGGTTCATAAATGAAAAGCTGAACTATCTGATCTTCCGTAAAGTGTTCCTTGATGTCAGTTTCCCTGATGAACTTTTTTTTTATTATTATTTATGCTGCTTATACATTTTAAAACTAAACTTCAGTCCAGCCATCAATCCATAGCTAGAGCTCAAGGATAAGCAACTGCTAATTCAGAGTAACAGAATAACTGTTACGAAAAAAATAGCTGAAAATTGCAGTACTTTGAAAAATAATGTTATGAGAAAATAAATTATATTATACACTGATTTTTTTTTTTTCTTACCATCTGGACATTATCATAGCTATTCTTCCAATGCAAGTATTATCTCAAATGCTAAATTTCTGATTGAGGTCTGTTTGTTTCATCCGTGGAAGAGGCTGAGAACATGGTGAGGCTGGGTAGAGTTTGCTGCATGGGATTTTTATCTCTGTGTTGCCTTGTTAGGAAGTAGTGGCAATCTGACTGCTTTGGGGGAAGCTAGAACTTGTCTGCAGTGCCCATTTTGTGCCATTAATAGATTGTGTTAATTACATACCTCAGAGGCTTCTTTTGGTCACCTCCAGAAGCCAGAAAGAAATTTCTTTTCCCTTATTATATGACAAATGGTAGAGGGAAGAATGAAACGGGGAAGAGGTGAAGAGTTAAAACGTCAGAGATGCATTTGGAGCTGGAGACAGCATGCATTGCTGCTAAAAATTCTCATCTGCTTTGCTGACATATTTTGGTTAGAGAGCTAGGGTTAAACTTAATGGTGGCAAATGATATTTATCTGCTTTTAATTGAGTATAATGGCACTTATTCTCTTCTTATGTTAACAGTTTTCAAACCTCTTCCCTGTATACAAATACCACAGGGTTTTAAAGCCACAGCAGTCCGTGCCAGATCATCCCACAACAGAACTGGACCTCCTCCTGCTGGGAAAGACAGGGGCTACCCATTGCAGGAGGATCCCATTGTGGGAGTGTTCAGGGATGTCCTGAGTGAAGATGGTAGCAATGATGGGCCAAATACTCGCCCTTGAAAAGCTAAGGAGGCTAAAAACATTGACAGCACAGCATGGATGTCCAGTTTCTTATAAAACATCAGTGCAATGTATTTGTCATGACACAGAGGGAAGGTCAAGAAAAGGGTCTGTGTGACAGACAGTGTAGAAGAATCTGGAGTGTACTTTTCAACTTTATGACTTTTTGGGTACTGGCAGCAGAGAAATGTCTCAGGAGATTGTTAGTGGGGAAGAGAAATCATGTTCAGGAAAGAAAGATCTTCTATTTCTTTGGCAGAAACTGAAATAACTGCCAAGTCATTATGCCCTGCTAAATCATTTGGGTAAGGATATCTTTTTCCCATAGAATTTAAAACAAATACTTAAGAATATAACATTTATAGGTTTCCACACATGTTGAGAATTATTTATTTGATATAAATATGACTGTCATAAAATCATTAAATATAGAGAGTTTAGAATCGCCCTATAATATTTCTATGGCTATATATGAATAATATTTATCACTATCTGGTCATGAGTATTTCATCGTGATTTTGCATTTTTTATATAATTGTATCCATTCTTTACCAAAAAAAAGTAGCATTGAAAGAAACATCACAACTGAACTCTGGCGATGCAGTTAATTGTTGCTAGAACTTGTAGCTCAGACTGCATCCCAATTAATGGCTTGGATTTCTAGGTAGCCATCATCCAGCTGTGAATATATTCAAGTACCTTAGATTTGATTGACGGAAGAAGATCCAAATAAACAATAACTTGATGATATTGGATGCTAAACAATGTATGATTGAACTTTCCTCTATTTTTCTCAGGAAAAATTCCACTCTAGGATTTTTCTATTAAGCTTTTGGTTTCTAGTTTCCTCTGATATTTTACAATGTCTTAGAATATTGAAAAAAATAGTGGCAGTACTGAAATGGATTTTTTGTTGTTGTTGTTTTCTTCTTTTCCTCTGCTTGGTTATAGTTCTTCATGGACTTTTGTGTTACAGATTTCAATTTTTACATGCTGGCGGATGCAGACTGTCAACACCAGTTAGTTCATCTCTAGAGTATGTTGTCTGGAGATCAGCTTGAGCATAAATATTATATACCTAAGCTCCCATATTATCTGTTTTTTACACATGAATGGCTTTATTTTCACCACAGAACGAACTGTAATGAGGCCATTAAGTGGCACAGAGTTCCTGTTTAGTCAAAAGGAAGCATACAACTCTCTGTGCTACCTCTGTGTATTTTTTCTAAATGTACACAAATTTGAGAAATTGAGATAAAAATATTCAAAGAGACCACATCTTTTTCTTTTTCTCTGCTTTTCTTATAATATTTTAAAAACACTTCTCCTGCACCACCTTTCAAAAGTCATTAATTTCTGAACACTTTCAAGAATATTTGTGGCACCCTTGCTTCCATCTGCAGGACAAACACTTGTGGAAGCTAATTGTTCATAGATACATTAAAGTCAAGAAGCTATGATTACTTATCCCCAATAGGTATCTGATTTCTTGTATCTATTTCATTCATGGGACTGTCATCATTGAAAACATTGTTTGCTATGGACATTTCTGAGTGGTGACTGAACATCTACTACATGAAGCTGGTTGTGTCCGGACAACTAAAAAGCTTTCAGACCTGAATTACTTGCTTTTCTACTCTAAGTATGTAAATCCCCATTGAAATAGGACTGAGATTTCTATATACTTCTTTGTGTTAGGCTTTTATTGATCTAGATATACATAACACTTCTATAGGTAAAAACAGCAAAAACACTTATAAAAATCATAACTAGACATAGATATAGATATTTTGATGTGGAAAGCTTTATTTCTAAGAAAATGACTGTATTTCCCAGTTGAAATTTATTTCTAAGCTCCAAACAGCTTAGAATCAAAGCAAACCAATTTTTTTCCTTATATTGTCAAAAAATAAATCCTTAGTGTGCCAAATGTGTATCTTCAGGGCAGCAATATGAGGGGAAAAAAATTATTCCAACAGTTCTAAAAAAATATTTGACTAAAGTACTTGGTGTCTTCCACAGCAGGTAGAAAATCATGAAACATTTAAACCCAGCTATCTTAATACGAATTTATTAGAGCAGTTGTATCTTCAGACATACCAAAGGGAAAATTAAATCAACTACCTTTATAAAATGTATTAAACTAATTTATTTTACTGCACCTCAGCAGGAGAAAAAAAAATAAAATGAGGACAAGCCTGCCACCAGTAATGAATAAAAAACACTCCACAGCAGGAAACAAAAGAAATAGAAGGAGAAAAAAATATAACATAAGACTGAAGTCAGTTCATCATAAAGAGTACCATGTGCAACATGACAGCTTTGCCAAAATAGGTGCACCTTTTTAACTACATGCTGGTGTTTGTTCAGATATCACAATCTCATCTCATTATTAACATTGTCTTACAAAAAAGCTAAAAAGGCAGCCCACCAAGATAGCTTACACAAGTTAAAAATAATTTTAAAACCCCATACCAAACGTCACCCTTCTGTTCAGTGAAACATTGTGAATTTCCATGAAGCCGTTAAGACAGAGAAAATACAAGCATATTGGAAACACTGTCCTCCAGGACTCTGAGATTATATTGTCTCTCTTTGTGTTGTATCCCAATGGTTTTCAGAAAGGGATTTGCCTTGCTCTACTGCAAATTTGAGCCTCTGAAGTATCTGCTAGAGCATTCCCAAATGGTCTGGCAGGTCAGTGTCCATTCAGCAGAGGGTACTGGTGCACACATAGAGGAGACCATCAGTTTCTTCTTTCTGGAAAATCTTTGTCTTTGAGAGATAAGATAGACATGCACAATTACTAACAGAAAGTTCTTTAAAATGTTGAAAATGTGTGATATGTCTGTGAGCAGAGATCTTCTTTAACTGAACTAAACAGGATATAGACAGGTTAAATGTCTATTTTACCAATTTTTTTTTCTGTAAACTTACTAATTTCATCCATTTCCAGTTAATTCCGATGTCTCTGTTGTGTCTAGAAGTACATACCTACTGATTTACCAATTTCATTAGTGCAATTCTTGCTAAAATGTCACAGGTTAACGTAACATTAAAGGTGCAATGTGGACAAAATGCGTGTACATGTACCACGCAGCCATGGAGGTACATATTCCTGTTCCACAGGAAGACAACTGGCAGAGGGTGCTAGCAATGTCATGGTAGTATCACTGGTGAAGAGTGAGCATCTGGAATAGGAGCGGTAACTGATGCAGACCACTGGTAGCATATTTAGCTTTTTTTTGTGAAGAAGAAAACCAACATGAAAACCCTGGAGAACTGATAGGAATAAGCCTGGATGGAAGCTTCACTGAGAAGGACTTTTTTAACGTTATTTGGGCCATGTGGGCTGTCAAGATGGAGTCAAACCACAAGAGCGAAGCATGTTTGGGTGAGCATCCCTTGGTGTCCAGGGAAGACAGTTTGGTTTTTTTTTTGTTATGGTGCTTTTAAAAGTGGAATGACCAATGAGTTTCATGTCATTGAGCGTCAAGATTACCTGTGAATAGTTACAAATACTCTACATTCTCCCTCTCTGATAACTTTCCCTCTGACCTAGGACCCAACTTGGGACCTGGTCCAGCTTTCCAACATCGTCTTGCCTACAAGAGTGCTCAAATACTGCTTTGATTGCTAAAAGTCCAGTACACTGAAACAGATAAATTTGAGGGAGTTTTGTGGCCAGCAAAGAAAGGTTCACCAAATGTCAGTATAAAGTTTAGAGTGAAAGGTCTGTGTCATCTTACTTCTAAAATACTAACCTTAGAAATGTCCATTTGCCATAAGTGCAGAAAGAGGGAGCTGATGATAAAGCCTCAAGACTATCTAAGGGAGGTGCAATGATAAAACCGTATAAAATCAATTCTGTGCTAAAATGAATTCTGCCAAAATAAAATATTTTATAAAAATGGATTTTTTTTTTTTTTAATTGATAAGTAATTTTGGTTTGTCTGTGGGCTTTAAATCAAGTGGCCATAATATTTTTGATGCACCTCTGGAAGCTACCTCATGGTCTAATGGTGAAAGAGCAACATTAAGCTCTACTATCAGAAGGTCAACACCCATGGAGAATCGGCAAAGTTGCAAATTGCTATTAATTAATTTCCAAATAATTGTTTTAGCACATAGCTGCTGTTCTTCTAAAAGAAGCTAATATGAACTGCCTCCATATGACAAAAATCCTTGCAGTCCTACTGACTTCAGAAGATTTCCATTCAGACATAAAGATTTTGTAATTAGAGCTAAATGCTACCAGGAAAATAAATAAATAAGCAAGCCCTTTTTTCTTATTGCTACAAATACTAACATTTTTCAAGAAAGGAATTCTCTGCAAAGAGATTGAGGATGCATATAACAAACAAGTAACTGAGAATAATTTCTGGACTTTCTGAGAAGTGGGTTGACTAAAAAGGAATCTTTTGGCTGTTTTACTTGGGTTCAGTTTTGAAAAAAAGAAACTAAAATTATTTGCAGTGGAAAAAATGTATCAATCTTCCACCTGAAAAAGCTATTTTTAATTTCCATTGTATTTCATAGTTTGCAGATGACAATATTTATGTCTTCCCAAGGAACCCTCAGTGGTTCTTAAGGAAGTAAAGATGCTGGGAAACCATTTTAGGGTTGAAGCGAAGGAAAAGGAAATTTAAAAAGGTCTGTGGCAAAAAGGAGGCATAGTCTTACGATTAACAAAATGTTTTCAAACACGAAAAAAACATTAGTGTCGGAACCTCAGGGATTAGTTTTAGGGCCACTATCATTTCTTATAAATTACTTATAAGATGGGTTGAAGAGCAGAATATAAATTTTCTTGTATCATAAAATGAATTTAAGATCAAACAATCCAAATGACATTGATAGAATTCAATAGGATTTGTACAGATTAAAGAGTAAGGATATAAGGGGGAGAGATACAAAAAAATTGCTACACAATGGAAATGCAATACATGACATTGATGTATTTTATCACTTCAGGTCCAAATAGTATAGCTTATAAAGCGGTGTCATAGTCCCACATATAACCTATTTTTCTAATAACATTTATATATCTCTGTAGACCCTTAAGCTTTCAAAGCTTGACTACATAACGAACAGTTTGTGTCTCTAACATAGTTGTTCCGTAATTCAATGGTTTGGACAATTAGAAGATGGAATTTATGAAATGTATTGTGCTGGGAGAATTACAACATCCTACTCCATGCCATTCTTAATGTGTAAAACCAGGAATCTGCTCCCCCAAAGCTGTCACCCAGTAATGATCTGCTTCAGAGAGGGATAAAAAATTAAACAGGTCTCTCAGATCCAGCTTGATGTGAGCTCAGTCAGCCATAGTGAGGGACATGAAAGTAATGCTGGGGAGGATCAGTGATTTTTGGTTCTAAGTAGCTAGAAAGCAGGGCCTGTTCCATCTTTCCCTTTATGTAGATGTTATTAAAGTCTTCAGAAAAGAGCTGCTGGCATTTGTTGATCAGAAAATGAAGAATAACCTACTTCATTAACTATTGTGACAATTTTTCTCGTCTCCCTTTTCAGTGAAGTCCTCTGTGTTAGGCATGACTTTAGCAGGACTGTTGTTTGGTTCCCTTTGTTTTTCATGGCAGAGCATTTTGTAATCATGGTGGAAAAGCCGTTCATGCTATTGGACAGAATATTTACCAACTTTGTGGTCTTCATCTTAATTTTTTCAAACTAGAAAAATTCTAGGTTGTAATAATTGCATGTTATATGTTAGAAAGTGCTTGGAAGTAATTTTAAAAGCAGGACACAGTAAGTACTTGGTTCTACAAATACTTCCAGAATCAGTGTTCATTGTGTGAAGTTAAATGCATGCACAGGTTTTACTAGGATAAAAACAGTGAGCATAAATTAGAAGTTAAATCTGACTTGGAAACATCCGTCTTGTCTCTTCTTGCTATTGTTTAACAACTTTGGATAGGGATTTTTTTTCATGTTGGCCTTCTTTCTTGAACTTCCAAAGGAAAGAGGGCAAGCATGCTTTCAAGACCTTCCTTTTCTTAAAGATTGTAAACATTTTTTCTTTCTCCCAGCTTACCTCGTTTTATTTCTCCTGTGATTTTCTCACTTTGTCTTTTCTTGGTCACTGGTGTGACTGCAAGGATGGAAGAGCTAATGATGCAGAGGCAAAACAAATAGGGATCCTGTTGTATGCTTAAAATGTTTGATTTATAGGCTTTCCTGAATCCCTGAGAAGCCTGTAAATGGGGATTATTGTATGATAGTAACCTAGCTATGGTTCTAATGATAGGGAATTAGTGTATGTGATATTTTTCCTAATCTATGCAGAGATATGTTGAAAAGATGGATTAACTCTGAGTCCATCACTGTGGAAAACATGATTCAGTGGATAAAAGCTCAGTTCTCTTTGACACGAAGTGCAGGAGCAAAGAAGCTATGTGGGATATTTCATATGAACACTTAGACTGTTCTGAAACCCTGTCTTTCTTTCTAATACAGAGCAAGAAGCAAGCGGGCAATGTGGTGTCTGCATTTATTTTAGAGAGCTTCTCTGTGTGTAAAAGGAGCTGTGAGTATATCTTGAGATTGTGTGCCAATTTGTAGAGTTTATAGCACTCCCATTCCCTTTGTGCTTTCTAGGTATTTCTAGGGTGCCAAGTTGCTTACGTGATCTGATACAAAGTCATCTGAGCCCTACTTACTCCTTTGACATTTCGATAGCGGGTTATTATATTCCACTTTTGTTTCCTTGCTATTCATGTACTTTCTAGTCTGCGGAGTGAGCATTTGATGCTTGTAGCCCCTCCTGCCCCCACTTCTCTACTAATGTTCTTTGTGTCAGTCTTTCTTGAGCAAGGGAGAGTCCATAGCATTCCCTTAGAGCTGCTGCAAGAGGAGGGGTGAAGCCTCTAGCTCTGTTGAAAATCTGTTTGCTCAATGCCTGCAGGCTGTGTGTGTGGCAGCCAAACAGCTCACTAGCTGTAAGAGGGTGAAAAAGAAGTATGGGGTTACGTTGAATATTTTGGGCTTTTGCTAGGGGCAATGGTAAATGTCTGCACTCACAGTTTATTTAGTTCTGTATGAATGATTTGCTGTTTCTACTCTTTGTTTTTAACTAGAGCAGAGAAGCAGGGCATATTGTATGAAGGAGCTGGAGCCCTGAGACCAAGATAAGGACCATGGATATAGCAGGCAGCAGAATTGCTGCCTGTCATTGCACCTTGAGAATGAACCCAAAATGAGAACCAAATAAAACTTCTAATATCAGAAGGAATACATATCTATCAGAATTTTATATCAAGGGTAGGGATATGGATGTTCATTAGTCACTTTGCACAGACACTGACATCACACTATACTTGCTCTTCTCTTAAAAAGCTATACAAAAAGCGCAGTCGTGTTTCACATTTAATGTACACAAAATGGTATTTGAGTGAACGAACAATTTTTCAATGCTAGAAATCTGTTAATGCAAGATAAAAGCCAAAAGATTCAAGAATGTGATCACATATACTCTTGAAATGTAATTGAAATATCAGTTTTAATCTCATTTTAGCAGCTATCTGAAGCATCTCTGCATATTGCTTCAGAAAGCATGCAGTATAAATACGGGTCTGTACTGGAGTTTTATTAGAATGTATTTTCATATGTGGTTGTGAAAGGAGAGGTCAAGATGAATCAGTTTTACTGCGGTGCCATGTGATGCTCTGTCATGAATCTCATAAAACCCTGAAGCAGTTTTTATGTTGTTCAGGTTTTTACTGAAGATTAGAAGGAAAGAAGAGGATTTATCAGCAGCAGCAAAGCAATGAGATGTTTCTTGTTTGTGTTTGTTTTTCTTATTGAGATAGATGTTGCACAGGCTTCTTCCCTTATTTAACTCAGTTGTGGTATCTGATCTACCAAATGAATTAGGTCTACTCGTTTTAAGTGGAAGAAATATGTGGATTAATTTAAATCTTGTAACAATGTGCTTTACAAATAACCAGAAGCAAGAAAAGCAATTAATATTTTTTTAAGTTAGAGGTAAGCCACAAGTTTTTTAACAGAGTTCCTATCTATTGTAAAATTACTGTGAGATTACATCTGTACTCAGTCACTAAAAGTATCAGTCCAAACATAGTTTTGCCTGAGAAATATCCAACTGTTATGCTTAGAAGAGGAAAACTCTCCTTGTCTAGTTTGGGGAGGGCAAAGAGTCCTCTCCAGACATACCATCTCAAATTGCAGCAAGTACCGCTACACCGCGTTCTCTTCCTGGAGAGCAGAGTTGGTCAGGCAGCAGCAGCTAGAAGCCTAGCTGACAGAACTACCCGTGGAGATAGGCTGTTGAACATCTACTGTGCCTTACTTGCAGCAAACTAAAGAGTATTTTCTAGGGGCTGGACTCGGGCTTACTTCATTGACTAAAAATTCTTCAGTGTTGTCCTAAAATACTTGAGAACTAGATTCTCGATAACAACAGGGTCACTCTAAGCATATTCAATGTCAGGTTTTACTTGCAGGGCTTCTAGAATGAAAATGATTGAGCTTTCCAGATCCACTTTTTTTTGTTTCTCTCTATTAGCACAAATACATAAGGGGGTAAATTTGCTTTAAAACTTAGCTGACAAGTGTAATGAAAAATTAATTATTTGGGAAAATACTTTAAACGGACTAGGCTTAGGTAAACAGTTCCATTTGGAAGCTCAGTAGCACCCTTTGAAACTTCTTGGAAATGTGAAATCAAGTCCTGACAACAATGAAGATCTAATCTGAGAAAAGCTACTCTTAGTGTATACAACTGATAGCGTCCTCTTCTGATGAAAAGATTTTTAAAAGCAATCAAAATCCATAATGATTATAGTTTTGAAATGTGTCTGAGTTTGTTCATCATGCTGGGGAAAACTGAGAAACTAGCAGAGCTTTTTGGGGAGTATTATATATTATTGGAGGGTAATATAGTATTAGTGTACATTTTAAACACAGAACATTATTTTCATTATTTTTGTGCAACATTATTGCACAAACACAGAATCAAGAGGTGGCCTATATCTTCAGCAGGGTTGAAAGAAAAGGTAAGACAATAAATAAAGGAAGTAAACAAAGAGGGAACCGAGGGAAAGAAATGGAATAATATTAGTCAAGATGATAGGCAGTTGTATCAGTGGCCATGCTGTTTTCATGGCGAGAGAGATATAAGGGAGAATTTTAATGAAGCAGTCAAGAGGTTTATGGGCAGCTCCTCTCACGGACAATGCAAGAGCCCCTGAAAGTGAACAGCAAAAATTATTTCCTTAATAATTTTTGTTCCTTTTTTCTTCTCATTTTACAGTTTCAGTTCATCTGCAGAATATGCAACTTGACCCACTGGCTATAGCAGGCTATATGTTAATCCAGACATCCTGTACCTGCATTTCATAGAATCATAGAATGGTTAGAGTTGGAAGGGACCTTAAAGATCATCGAGTTCCAACCCCCTGCCATGGGCAGGG
>JAOXJK010000001.1:104795965-104820228 GCA_025774025.1 Xenus cinereus | reverse complement strand
ATCCAAAATCGCAAACCAGTGAATAAAAAACATGGAAAAAAATACGACACTGCCCTCTCTGCTTGATCTCCTGCTCACCCCACAAGCTGATTGTATAATGCAGTAAATATTTTGCAACTCAATAATGAAACTTCCCTGGTTTATTGGCCCCAGCCTTGACTAGCTCTGTTTTAATATAAAAGTGGTTATGCTTATGAGTAGGAGAGTTTGCAGTCAGATTCTTACATGTGGAATTATTGTACTATCTTTTCAATAAAAAATAACATTTAGAAATCTTTCTCCTGTGGAGGGACAGAGTGGCAGCAACCCACAGCCATGCTGCTAATGACAGACTAAGGAGATAGGGAGCAGCCTGTCAGCTGTACGTATTTGGCTTTTCTTTCTGATTCTGTTCCTGGTGATGAGGTTCCTGCAAAGTAAATTAGGCATACAGGTAAGTAGTATTATTCTTATCCAGAAGAGATGTCTTAAGGGAAGCTATGAATACTGACTGAAAATATATCCCTGTCATACAATCAGTGAGAAGTAAGACTGTTACGGTGATCTGACTGAACTACCAGTGGTTACAGGAGTACTGAAGTAAAAATTTTATACAGCTAGAAAGCAGTAGGCTGTTTCTAGAATGTTACTGTTCCATGGCTTTCAACAGTGGCTGGACAAGCTACAGTCTGACTAGTTGCTTGAATCTTTTGTGTGAGTTACAGAAAGACTGGGCATGATTCTTCACTTCCTTGCATGTTATGCAGTGGTTTGTGTCTCTGTGGATATGGAGCATGACCAGCCCATGAAGAATCAACAACCCTTTTAGATGGTATTTCCAGCAGGTCTGTTTTCAAGTTTGGCAGTTCTAAATAACAACATCTGTACAATAAAACTAGAGACAGAAGCGTTTCTTGATTACAGTACTAGCTTTTAAAGCTTATTATTGGTTAATGCAATGTTTGAAGGTATCCTCAGGCGGGACAGAGAGGGCACAGCTTTGTGACAATGGCTCTGATGGACTGCTTCTAACCTGGCACTTTTGCATGTTGCAAAGAGATCTTTTAGATGCAGGAACTTTACCTTTAATTACTTCTGTGCTTCTAAAAGAGATCTTGTAGATGGCGCTGCCACTGTCAGCCATCTTGGTCAGAATATGTGACGTGACAGGCCAAAATCCAAAAAGCAGGGCTACATCTGGAACTAGTGTAATTCAGTATAGCTCTTGTGACCGTTGGGTGTAGCTGACTGATTTCAGCTGTGTATGGTATAGGTGTGGTGCAAGTGTATGAAGGCATTTGGCGTAGTAATTATGAGTGATTGCTATCAGATGACAACATATGATAAAATTTGGTTTGTTTTAGTTCATTAACATATCCTGTCTGACAGTGTAACCTAGACAAGAAATTAGTAAGATAATGAAAAAAAAAAATGAAGAGAAAACAGTGTGGGTGAGATGTTATATTGTTTGCTTAAACAGCAGTAGAGGGATCACATGCAGGTGATTTGAGAAGCTGTGTGCTTTCCAGAGCTTCCTAATGCATGTGATAACTAAACAAGTTAGGCAACTATGCAAAGACACCTCAGAGGGCTGCAGTCAAGAAGGAAAATGAAGTGAACTCATTTTGACTACCCTGCTTTCCCCTCAGGGTCACAAAAAGGGTCTTTTATAAACTGAAGGGACCAATAAGAGAGCTTCCTCTGCTTCCTGGTACTTTCCTTCTAGAGCAAGAGTTGATGATAGTCTATAAGTTATGAAGAATTTCTTCCCATTTAGTTGTCGTTTTGTAACAGAGCATATGTGGCCATTTTACTTTAAAACTTTGCCTTCCCTTTGCAGGCTATATTTTACGTTGCTTTCTGTACTTCATAGTTTCCTTCTTTTTCCATGGTTAATGATTTATACTCCTTAATTTGAATTATTCTTGTTACCTACAAGTTGCCTTCAAATGAATGAAGGTGAAACAAGGCATTGGTAGCAATAGCAAAAATAAAGACCAAAAGCATGTTGTTTTTGTAGTGAATAATTTAAAAAAAAATTAATGGAATTCTAAAGGTTATTGCAAGGCAAAATCAGAATGCTGTCTCGGTACAAGCATTTTATGTAAATATAACATTAGAATATGTAGAACACTGTTCAAGTATTATGAATGCAGAGGATATATATTTTTTAACTCTAAAATTGATAACCACAATATTGCCTACATTAAATATGTTTTGTACCATTATTTCCGGTGGTCAGGCTGATTCACTTTGAGTGAAAAGTTAATTACTTAATCTCTCTGTGTCTGAGTTGTTAAGTTTTGAAATTAAAACAGTGATTTGGCATACCTGCTGCTTTTACCACTTTTGTTGCAGCCTACTGCTTTTGAAAGTAGATATCCAGTTGTTTAGCAGCAGTATCTGTCGGACATTCATTTGGAAATCCCTGACAAATGTTTAGTTGCGTGTGCATGGGCTGACACTGCTTTGCCTGTGCAGTGCACCTAAAGCATACCAGACACTGAACCAATTGATGAAAATGAAAATGTTGGCAAATGTTTGTCCAGTCCTTTGTCTGCCCTGTCTATTTAAAGTGGTTTTCCATGGGTGTAACTTCTTATGTGTTTGTACATCTACCACAATGGGGCCTTTAGATAGCACTGCAGTGAGGGTGGTAAACAGTAATACAGTGAAGCTTTTCCTCCCTAGGGGGAAAACATCCATTTCTAGACATATCACTTTGTTGTGATTGAGAGGAGTTTTGTGAGATAAGAAATACCTGAAAGAAAGTTGCAATAAACCAGAGAAATTGTTCTCCAGTTCTTCGATGATTGTAGTATAAATGCCACTGACGCAGCATTTACTGGAAGTAATTATTTTTCTCAGTTGCTAACTTCTCCCCTCTAAAAATATAGCATGGATCTGGAGAGATCAGCAACATCAAAGCTTTTCTGAATCTTAAGCATGATGTCTGGTTGCAGATTATAGACAGCAGCCATGTAGAAATGGTAGCTGGAACCTCTCCAGCCACCAACCACATGCAAAATCCTGAACCTTTTGAATCCCTAGTGGATATTATATACCGACACGCTATCCAGGTACTGAGTTTGACAGAGCTAATAATACTATTTATATGTATAATTATTGAAATTACCCATACTCTTTTGGTTTAATGGTGTTCAGTAAATTGGCATGCATAATTTATACATCATTGCTGTCAACCATCAATCCAAACGTGAGACAGCAACATATAAACTGTATGACAGAATAAAGTGTTTATGAGTTTATTGAGGACAAGATCACCATAAACTATGACACCAGAAATTTTCATAGCATTTTTTCAGTGTTTGTGTGAAATAGGATGCTGTCTATGGGATTTCATTTGTTGCAATACTATAAAACCTCTTCAATAAACAATTTAGAAGACAACAACTACAGCACTCTTCAAAAAGACCCTGGGGACAGGATTTATTCTGGAAGTCAGTGTTACCATATTTGTTTCAATTTTTGCTATGGCTTAGTTTCAGCCTCTTATTGAAATGTCAGTCATCTAGTAGTGAAATGATATCCTAAAAATTTACGAATTGATACACCTTTGAGGCTTAATCAGGAGATACACTAAGCTAATCAAATTCAACTATTATCATGCTTATTTATAATAATAATAATTAAAACTTTCCAACTATACCTTTAAACAAGAAATGCTTAAAATAACCTTTGTCTTCACACATCTGAATATGCATCTATGTGTATCTATTGCCATAGCTTGAAATTACTTTAACATTCATGATATTAATCAAAATGGCAGGTCACATTACAGATGATTCAAATGCCCCAATCTCATTACACAGGACTTGCTACACAGTGATATTGGTATTATGTTTTCATTTTTATTTTAAGAATGCAGTAAACAACTAATTATTCGAGATATTCTAAATTTCTTTTGCAAGGTGCTAAGTGCTGAAAGAAGTGATTAATATGAAATGAGGTAATCTATGAATAGAAGTAAAAGAGGAACTTCTGAGTTATTTTTGGCACTCTCTAATGAATAAATGGATTGTTTTCAATGTTCCGTCAATGAGTACAATGAGTTAAAATGCACTGTGAGTTGAAATACGCTGCCTCATTTTCACTTGTTTTGAACCAAAGCTATTAGAGCAATAACAACCACAAATCTTTTAAAGAATTAAAAATAATAAATATCTATGTAATGCTCATATTCCCATAGATGCAAAAAAAAAAATCACGCTGCTCATAGAAACCAAGGATCTAATTGCACTTACTCAATTAAACAGTGAAAATACATTTTGATCTTATATTTTAGTTTCTGTGACTGAACACTAGGTCATAGCTAGTGGCTACTTACCAAGTTAAACATTTGTAGAACTTTTTCATTACCTTAAAATAGCTCTTTGGCCACAAGTTATGCCTGCAAAGTAGCTTTCCTTTGAAGACTGTTGATTTAAATCATTGAGACATCACCCAGAACGGCTATTAACCTGAGGAAGAACATTCAAAGAATGTTTAAAAAGTAAAGATATCAGTCCAAATGTGAAAGCAATCATGGTACAAATGCATTTAGAATCAAGATTATGATAGCACATACAGTAAGCATGATGAGGATAATGCCTACCTAGTAAGTAATCCTGATAAAGCATTACGTTTCACGTCAGTGCCAGCATCCTGCTTTGAACAGGAGTTTGGACTACAAGACTTCCTGAAGTCCCTTCCGCTCTGAGTTATCCTATGATACTAACCTTCAGAAGTATAAATGCAGTTCATGGGTTATAAGTGACAATAGCTACTGACTAGCATGTTATGAATGTTTTCCATAAGCTTAGTAGGTCTAGTTTCTAAGTCTCACCATCCTTACTGGTAAAAATTAATTTACTGGGCCGTATCAGATGTAAAAAAAGAAAAAAAGAGTATTACACTGAAATTATTATGCTTAACCTTCTTGTGATATCATGCTCATACAGTATTGAAAAAGAATACAGATATAAAATACGAAAGACATTAAAGAGAACAGTATAACTTGTATCTTTATACATAGTCCTGACTAAACTTTGTCATGTTCCATAATTACAAATTCCTGGTATAGTACCATATATACTTTCTGTTGAATTTCTTCCCATCTGACTTAAGAACTCGAGAATGTATCTATGCTTGTACTAACCATAATCTGCTGGTTTTATAGTCAGAAGAAGGGAACAGTCACTTTCATTACATGAAGTGTCTGGCCACCTGCTGTGCAGTTTCTCCTCTCCTGGAACAGACACTCCAGACGTGTCTGTTTCTCTCCATTGAATATGATATGAAGTAGGTTTAGATGACAATTTCAGATGTTGATGCCGACAGTACAGACCCCATGGACCCCCCTCAGCCATGCGCAAAATATCACATACACAACCCTGATGTCTATGGGAAAATAAGCCAGTGATGTCAAAAGAATATTTTAGCAGCAAAGTTAGAAGCCTCTTGTGTCTCTGAGGTAATTCATATAGTTTGCGTGAGTGACAGGAAAAGGGACAGATTTCCTGTGCTAATTATCTACTAGTAAGAGAAAGGCCATAGTTTTATCTGAATCCTGTTGAAAATCATATTTAAAGTTACTACGGTGTCCAGCTATGTAATTTATAAGTAAAACTCTGCAACATAGGCCATGTGATGTAGCTTCTGTCAAGGCCAAAGATGCCAACCAGATTCTACATGCAATGACCCTTTAGATGAACCCATTACAAAAATAGGATTTAGTGTGTGCCTGGTGTCAGCTGGAAAAAGCATGAGGACAAAGTACCAACTTCGTGACATTTCTCTGTTGTATCTAAAGACACGCTTAAACCACTTTTAAGAGTAGCTTGAACAGGGCATAAAACCTTGTTCAGACATGTGAAAATGAGGAAGACTCTTGGTCAGCTTGTCCTTCAAGAAAGATGGTGTCAGGGTGCCCTCTCTCCCCAACCAGCCCTGTTCCACAGCCCCCTGAAGTGAGCCAGGATGGGATGTGAACGATAATTGGGGTCAGCCACAGCCTGGCCATCCTCAGGCACTGCTGCAGGCCCTGGGCCTTGCTGGGAAGGCAGCCCCTGGGATGAGATGAGGATGAAGTTGTAGTTGGGGTGTGGTATTACCTGGCTTATTAGGACCCAGTGTTGGGCAGGATGCTGGTCATGGAGTTTCCTGTGTTCCAATTTTTGCCCTTCACCTCTCATCCTGTCACTGGGCTCCACTGACAAGACCCTAGTCCCCTCTTCTTTACTCCCCCAGTAGGTATTTGTACACATACTCAGATCAGATCTCCTGAGCCTTCTCTGCTCTAGCCTGGACAATGCCAGGTCTTTCGGCTTCTCCTTGTAGGACACATGCTCCAGAACCTTAATCATCTTTCTGGCCCTTCCCTGGACTCTCTCCAGTGTGTCCCCGTTTCTCTTGTTCTGGGGAGCCCCGCACCCCAAGTGTAGTTGCAGCATTGTAGTATAAGTCTCGTGTAGTGAAGCTTCCATTCAAAGATTTCACTTGAGAGAGGACGCTTCATGGAGGGATAAATGGAAATTTTTTCCAAACAGGCCTGTTTTGGAGAAAGTAGCTCTGCTATTGGAAATTCTGTGGCATATGTGAGACTGCCTGACTATGTCAGCTCTTTTAAGCAAGGAAATATACATCAGGAAACATGCAGAACACACAGGTGCAGTTCTTTAACACCCAGAGGGAGGAGAGGGATCAGATTTTTAGGTTGTATTTCTAATATTTTTCAGAGGTTTTTTACTTCTTAGGGCCACAGAGTATCTAAGTGGGTCAGTACAGTTTTCTGCTCAGCTTTTTGGCACTTCTTTGTGTTTGTGGTGGGTTTTTTTTAAAATGATACGTCTGATCATGTCTGAAAAGTTATTCATAATATTTAGTTATTATTGGAGGGTAAAATACTTAAAAAAGAACACAGATCTTCCACTAAATGAATTCTTGGCCTTTCTTCCATGTCTTGTCCCATGGTTTTGCCTTCCATAGCATTCTGAGGCAGGTTTTGGGAAACCTGTAAATCGTTGCAGAATAACAGCTCTAACTCTGTAGACAGTATTAATTCTCCAAGGTACGCTGATACCTCCGATAGAAGCTATGCTGGCCTTGATAGGGTTTCAGTGTCTGCATAAAAATGAGACTGAACTGGAGTAAGAGTATAATACATATCATTTTTATGACCACTTTCCTCTGCCCTTTCAGTTGTAGGTACCTGCTTCTCAGCAGCCACTAGAGTGTCAATGTCAAAGCCATGCTGACAAGACCTCTAGTCCCTGTTGCCCTTCAAAGTGGTGTAAAGGGTTCACCCAGTTTGTGGCACATGATGCATGGGCTCCCTTCCCCATATCAGCAAAGCAAGACATTTCTTGTCCTTTAAAATTTCTTTCGTTACTTCTAACTTATACCTCTCTCGGGTAATGGAAGCATCATGCTCTTCTGGAATATCTCTAAGTAACCAAAGGGAGCACTGCCCTCTAAAGGTTGAAGGTGAGATAGAAGGCAGCTTTTACTAAGGTCTGAAACGACCTTAGTAGGTCTTTTCAGAATTACCGCAGTAAAGGTTTTTCAGGTCATAACCAGCACTTAAGTGTGAAGTCTGAATGCCTTGTATCAGCATGATAAATAGTATTGGTGTAGTCTTGCCAGGTTTATAATCAGAATGACTAATAATAAGACAAAAATAATACACAATTTTAACAGTGTTAGAAACCTGGCATAGTTTTAAGCTTGCAATCTTTAGGCATATTAAAGTGTTTAAAAAAAAATAAATAAAAGACATGAGAGATATTTACCATAGCTGCTTCCCCAATGTTTTGTTTTTTTTTTTAATTAATGCCTATCTGCAATTTCAGATCTTCAAAAATCCAACACTAGGTTACAATGAGCTAATGCAGAAGGTAAAAGTAAAAATGGGTTAGTAAGACATTTAGAGGTTAACATATGACATTGAATTAAAAAAATTCTATGAGTCCCTGAAATTTGAACTGCTACATTTTTAATGCATCAATAATTATCCACAGTAAGACAGGTAGGCCTGTAAGGCTTCCCTACATTTCTGTAATGTATTATGCACCGGAATGACTTATTCTCAATAATCCTAGGAAAGGTAGATTTTTAGTATTTCAACTTTAAAGGCAGAAAAAAGTTGCTCTGAGTTTAAATCATCTTCCCAAAAGATAAACCCACATTATCCAGGAAAGCATTTTCATTCTTAAACCATAGATATAGTCTTGAATGTGAACCAGGTCACCTGAACAAAAGAAACTGCATAGAATCTCGAATTGCTTTGGAATGATGAGATCAGTAAAATATAAATATAATAAAGAAAAAATGAGTATAGCAAGACTGGAAAAGAAATGGTAATGCTTCCAAGTCCTGCTTACATACCTAGAATAAAATACAAGCAGACTTCTCACGTTATAAAAACAAGAGCTAATTGGCCTTGTTTGCTGAGTGAAATTCAAATTCTGTAAGTCATAACTGGAGAATTTAAAAAACAAAGGTAAAAAAGGTCTTGATTGCACCATTCTGGGGCCCCTGAAATGATCATTAACATTAAAGCTGCACTAATTTTCACGCTTCTCTTACACCCTTTGGTCTCAACAAAGTCATAGTCCTTACTAGTCATAATCCAGACTAGAAAAATCTTCCAGGAGCTACCAGCCCTCAGTACATTCATATGTATGCAAGCCTCTGCTCCTGACACCATGCTGGGAGTGAGAAGGGGCAGGGAAAGGAGCAGAGAATGCTTTCTGCTTTGGAGGTAACATTACCCAAAAACATGGAGAGGTCATATTTGCCAGGGAAAGAGAAGTAACAGAGAAAGATTATTTGGTCTGCAGCTAGGCCAGGCAGAGCAGTGAACGAGACCAGTGTCACCAATGTGGGACACAATTGTAGCATTAGCATCCACTAGTATTTTATCAATTGGTAATGGTATGATTTAGAAATTAGTATGATTTAGAAATCATAGTATGACCGTGGTGTTGGTACATTGCACGTGACTAGGAGAATAGCTCAAAGTCATCTGAGGATTTCTCTGAAGAGGAATTTCCCACGGCAAGTCAAAATGGATGTAGAGCAAACGTGTGCTGACAGAATATCATAAAACGTCCCAGTGCCAAGAAGGGTCAGGTCTAAAAGATCAGATTCACCCAGGTACTGCCTTGTGGAAGACCAAACAAATGCTGCTTAGGTCAATTGATTGATAAGTGAGGGAGGAATTGGGTTTTTTCTATGAGGAAAGTAAGCTCATAACAGACAATGTCTTCTCAAAGCTAGACTCATCTGCACTGAACTTCTCATACAGCCTTCATGCTGACCACCAGAGTAGTAGAGCTAAGACTTTTCTCCCACACTGGACACAGTTTTCAAGGATGCTGGAAGTTTCGACACCTATCCATGTTACTTCAGTATATGAAACCTCTCCCTTACGAGGAGATGCTGAGGGACTTGGGTCTTTTTAGCCTGGAGAAGAGAAGACCGAGGGGGGATCTGATCAATGCTTATAAATACTTAAAGGGAGGGTGTCAAGAGGAAGGGGCCAGTCTTTTTTCAGTGGTGCCCAGGGATAGGACAAAAGATAATGGGCACAAACTTGAATATAAGAAGTTCCACCTAAACGTGAGGAGGAACTTCTTTACTTTGAGGGTGGCAGAGCATGGAATAGGCTGCCCAGGGAGGTGGTGGAGTCTCCTTCTCTGGACACATTCAAAACCCACCTGGACAAGTTCCTGTGCAACCTGCTGTAGGTGGGCCTGCTTTGGCAGGAGGGTTGGACTAGATGATCTCCAGAGGTCCCTTCCAACCCCATGTGATTCTGTGAAAATTATTAGGCCCCTGATTTTCTGTCTGTAGAGGACGTATTTAAAATGATATTTGAAATGAAGCAGTTTATTAATGTTCTTGACAGCCCTATGCCATGGTCACTCTAAATGGCCAACTGTCATCTTGGGTCAGTGGCTTAAAGGACAATCTTTAGTTGCAGCTGCTATGTACATGGGGAGGGAAAATACTATAGTTATATTTTAATTAGTTTTGAAAAAGTCTGTGTATACTGTCTGAAAAGGACTCTGGGATAAAAAAAGGAGCAATTTGTAGGTAAATTACACGAGATGTATGGCTACTACCAAGATATAAGGATAATTTTTATTTTTCACCAATTTGCTATTAGTAAATACTTGCTATTACTAATCATTTGCTATTATTTGCAAATTATTTGCTATTAGTAAATATTGCTGACCCTTGTTTTGCCTTTTTTTGAGTTTTAGGCTATTTATTTCTATTATTTTTTTAACTATAAGAAACAAATACATATTCTGTGGTATTGTAGGCAGAAAATCTATTTTCAGGTAAAATTAACTTGGATTGAGACAACCATCACTAAAACAGTCAAACAAAACTTCTGAATTATTAACTGTATTATTGGTATATTGTGGTACTAGGACGTCCCTTATGTTTTTCAAATTCTGTGAAACATAACTATCTTCCTTTTTAATCTTCTCTTAAAGCTTTTACAGAAAAATAAAAAAATAAGACCCATGAAGGGATGTTACAATTGGTGGAAATCTTCAAATATTCTCTCTACAGAGCATTTTTTTTAAAGTAATAAACCTGTGAGGTAGAATGGAAGTAATTTCTTCTCTTTTCTGACTGTTCTCTGTTTTATTTGCATTCTCATAGGGTGTACATTGTCTGCTGAACTGCCCATAGCTTTCTAAAATATGAAGTCTGGCTCTATAGTGGTGTTCTGCATTCCATTAGATTTAATAAATAAGGGTAGAATGGTGAAGCAGAGATTTCATGGCAGCTGTATGCAAGAAAACAGGGATTTGAGATGATCCCCCAGAAATACTTAACACAGAAATACGGTTCTCACTTGAGGAATAATGATAGTAAGATAGGTCTGTCTTTCATTTTGGTTTGTGTAAAGAATATTCCTTTCAGTAACCTTCATCAAATTTTATTTGACTTGCATATTAATAATGTATTCATAACCTCACACACTTGCTCACATTTCTTCCTGGAAAGGAAGCACATCATTGTGGCAAAGATCTTCAAAAGGTAGAAGTTCACATAACTTTACTAAAATCAATGGAGTTACACTGTCAATGGAGCTACCCTTCTTCAATATTTCAAAATAGTATTTAGTTTTATTTAGTGATCTTGGGAATACCTGTTTGACTGTAGGACCTTGCGCTGCCTAAGTGATTTACAGTGATTTTCCTTTAGTATGCAATGATTTTTAGAAGCCTGCCTGCAGCTTATTTTAATGAGAACTGTGGCTAAATCAATGTGCTCTATTTCAAATATGCATATCCGTTGAATCTTTCAATGTGTTCTGGATTTTTTTCATATGGCCTTCTATCAATATGAGATGTGTATCTTCATTAACTACTCCCTGATTATGTTTAAAGCAGGATAAATGCCAGGAAATCTAAGGTTATTTCCATTTTCAGTCTAAGAATCAATTACTTAATCTGAAGACCAGCACAATAGTCAGTCTACCAGGTAATCTTATGCAGAGCAGTTGTTGTTCTGGAATTTGAGATACTGGACCAGAAATACTTGTTATACCTCTTAGTTAGCTTGTATCCAAGCATGTTTATTGTATACTACTATATTGTTTAAGTCATTTTAAAAGCTTACAGAAATCTGCATGCGCAAAGGTGTTAGTTTATTTGGTGGTTTTTTTCAGTTAATATGGTTGCACATAAAACAACCAAAAGCAGAAATTTGAAATGCAGTTTTGCAAATACTTCTAAAAATTTAAGCCAAAATGTTTTCAGCCCTGATTCAATATTAGATCACATTCTGCTAGTCAGCAGTTTGATAGCTGTCCTAGAAATAGTCACAAAATTACAGTTCCTACTGTTGAAACTTTGCATGTTTAGCTGACTATAGTGGTGCACTACCCCAGATTGTGCACGGTCTATTATTTTGTTGTTTTAAAGGAGCATATTTATAATGCTTCTGGCAAAGGAATATTCCTTTTTCTTCTGTTGTAAACCTCATGACTTGTTCATTCATGCTATTTATTTTTTTTAATTAAAAAATTGAACTTAGTGAATGAAGATCTCCCCAATGCCATATATTTTGGTAATTTTTTTGAGTGAAGTAAGTGTGTACTATTTCTATAGCTGATATGTCTTCAAAGAAAACCAATTTTTTTCCTAGCTTAGAGACTCACAGTGAAAGTTCTTTTGTTTGGTTTTAATAGAGCTAAATATATAGTAGCAAATGGTTTATATGAAAGAAACTCATGCTGTACATTCCTCAGCTTATGCCTGCAGTTACTTGTTTCATTTTTGTTCATTTGTTATGCTTCAGTTTAATATCTTCTGTAAACTTGATGTGACATGAGAAATTCCTTCTCCCTGTCCCAGTGTGAAAATACACCCAAAATTTTGACAACCGAATATTAATTTCAGTGGCCTCATTTATTTATTTATTTATTTATTTTTTAATGCCCATAATACCACCAAATCAGGCTTGACGTTCATATCTGGCCCCAACTAAACCAGAAATTCTATATCTTTTTTTCTGTACAGTTGTCCAGCTTCAACATGAAACATGATGGGTATCCAGACCTAGAACGTGATGTGGGCTTGTGTTGTAGGGTCAAAGGCAGCAGGTTTGGAAATTAATCCCTTCCAGATAATAAAAGAAAACTGACTGAAAACTAACATTTCCTGAGCAGTTGTGGCAAACCCAGGGCTGTCAGACATTACTGGGTAGCACCGTGACATCAAGGAAGCAGGAGGGCTTCCATTACATTCAATGCTCCAAGTTTCAGCCTCTCTTTTTTTTTTTTTTCCCCACTGAACGCAGACAGAGTTTGATCACCTTGTGCAAGGTGATTAAGTCAACTTTTACTGATTAAAGAATTTACATACTAAATTTCACATTTGTAGAGTCTTTTCTGGCCACAGAAGCCAGAATAACACATGTACCACAGTGCCTAACTCATAGGAAGATAAATTTACTGTTGTGACTGTACAGTAATTTGCCTCTACTCTAATCCCTGTTTCAAAGGCTTGATCCTGATCTCTCCTTGAAAAATCATGAAGTCACTGGCTGTTTTCATTTCTGACTGAATCCTGTGGGGATGCATCATTCTCATTTTGCAACTCTCGGTTCTTAATGACTGAGCACTTATGGAGACTGAGTCTGTTCCTGCTGAAAACAGTGGCAAAATTCCAGTCAAATAATGGTGTGGAAAGAAACCAAAAGACAAACTCCATTCTCCATTCATGACTTTCTCTACTCTAATTGCTGCAGAGGTCATTTTGCTTGTTACTACGTTCATTTTCCCATCGTAAGACAGATGCCATAATAGCTAATGTGGTCTTTGGTTTATTAGCTCCCATGAGGCCTTTTCTTCCTTTACACTTTAATTCTCTATCTCATTGTTTACTTGAAGAAAGGACTACCAAGGAAGCAAGATCTCAATAATTTTTCTTACATGCTTTTCCACTTTCTCTATACAAAAGGTTTGTTATAGATATTTATTAGCTACCCTAAATAACATTCTAAGCAAGCATTTGGATCATTTCAGTAACTAATGTTTATTTTTATAAGCAATAGTTTAATTTGACACTTTGCATAATGTGCGTGCAATAAGGGTGCCATATTTGATGGATAAATGCCTAGAAAAAATCATATTGCTTAATAAATAATGTTGGATTTAGATATCCCACTCATTTAAAGCAAACTTGTCATGGTTTATTAAGTGTACTAACTAGTGGCTTGTTTATATCTGTGCATAAATAATATGAAGCATTTTTGAAATATGCGCCTTTAGAACTACACAATATTACTCCTTTATTGTCATAGATTATTAATGTCCCCTCAGTGGTTGGCAAGCTGCCAGCAGAGCTTAAACAGGTATTAGAACATATCTTCATACACTGAACCTTTGCCTTGTCTCTTGGGACGAAAATTATTGAGCCTGAGGTGGTTCTGTGTGGTAAGGGAATCGGTAAAGCAGCACATTTCTTAAGATGGGAATCTGCATTTATGCAGACGGTGCACTTGCTCTCTGGGTTATCCAAGTAGCAATGACTCTGAACTTGTTTATGTCTCTGGACTGGCTCCCTCATGCTGCAGAGCTCCCAACATGGAACCACACGATCTGTTTCTGGAGCTGGGTGCTAATCAGGATTGCATCAGCTGGCTTAATTTATAGTTAACACCGGCCTTACTGTTCCCTCTGTGACCAGCGGTTAATACCTTGCTTCAACAAAGGTTACTTGGGCACTACACTATTTATTTAGACAAAGCATGCCTTTAATAATATGTGTTTAAGAAAGACTGCACACCTGGGATGTGTGAACCACAGGTAGACTCATTTTCTTCCCGCCTTTCGAAAGTTGTTAACATTTGGGTGACACAATCTGTTTATAAAATTGTCCATCTATCCCTATTTCAGGTAGCATATCTTTTAATGGCTTAGCTGGCTTCAGGTTAAACTTAGCTGTAAATTCTGCAACTATCCTTTGGTGTTTAGTGGGAAATCGCTTACCTAGGTTCAATGTGATGCTTCACTGTTTTTTTTTTTTTCAACGTTGTCTTTCAAATCTAGGCTTACTTGACCATCCTTAGGACAACAGATCAGTACCTGTATCAGGCTGTAACTTATCCTTACTAATGAAAACATGTGCTTCTTAACAGAACTGTGTTCTTAATTACGTCTTTATTCCCCTGTATCTAACGGTCTCCATTTACATATATACAGAATCCAACAAAAGGGTTTTAAAGTCTTCCTTGTTTGATTTATCACCTTTACTATGTTAAATTCAGCATTTGCCTCTTTCAAATTCTTTATTTTACGCTTTTTCTTTCATTTCTCCTACATACCATTCCTCATCTACTTCAGACAGTTTGTCTCATATTTCTGTCCTTTCTTCTAATCTTCCTTTTAACTTCAAGCTCGTTCACTTTTGTAGCCTATTAACGTTGCTAACCGGTTCAGGTATTCTATCCAAATGAGACTGCCATGCTACCTCCTACACCACTTCCCTGTACCTGCTTCGGTGTTCACTCCTATGCAAAACACAGGCCTTATCATAATCATGATTATAGCAACACGGTTAAAATGACATTTTATATAGCTCCGCTCAATGATCCACTTTGATAGATTTTTGTTGCAATGATTTAGTTGGAATCTGGAGAGGATGGGAAAGGAAGGGGAATATGTGTTTTATAGAGCTCTGATTAATAGATGAGCATGTCTACCTTCTATCTGAGACCTTCTCAGTGGGGAAGATGTTAGTCCCTTGAGCCAAAAATTAATTGTTGACTTTGGGGACTTTGCTAGAGTTGAAGACATCATGGTCTACAGCACACAGGACATCTGGGAAAAAGTTTGTTTCTCAGTCTCAACTCCACAATTTGAACTATGGGTGCAAAAGTTTATTATCATTCACTCACCACCTCTAGTGGTTAGATTGTCCACTTCCCTGCAAGCTTCCCCAAAAATACACATTTTCCTGCATTCACAGGGACAGTATATAGGAAAAAGGTCAACATGTGTTCCTTTTTCCTCTGTTTTACAACTCATGGTAGGTCTCACTTGTTTTGTATTGCTGCTGTTACTCAAGGTTAATTATTTCCCACTCTGGGTAACTCCTTCAGTTTATATCTTTATGCAGCATTTTGTATTTACACCCTCGTTATGTTTTTAATAATGCATTTCATTACAGTTGGCAATTGATGGTTTTCATTACTGAACAAACTGTTAATTTAATGCTAACGCTGTTTTAATTGCTGGCTTAGTTTGATTTCCTTGGTTTAATTCTTTCCATCTGTAAGAGAAAATGGCTTCAACTGTATTTGTGGAACTGCAAATTTTAGATTAAAGTTTTGAATTTTTCTCAGGGGTCTTTTAAGAAAACTATTGGTAATTTTCTTAGTAATACGTTTCTGTCCTGCTCTTTTTTAACATGTGTGTGTCTGTCCAAAATATCTCATAGTTCACCAAAGACCTCAAAATGGGACAGCAGTGCTAGTAACACTATGGGACCATAAACATAGGGATACAAACATTACTCCCACCCTGTGTATGTCTAACTTGAAGATACTGAATATGATGCATATATATTATTTACTCTAGAGTTCATCTTTCTGAAAAGGTAAAAGATCATAGCGACTGCATTGTATTTGCCATAAAATATAGTGTCTTCAGCAATTATTATTTTTTTTTAATTATAAGGAACATGCCCGAATGTAGTATCTTCTTTGTAATCCTGTCTTCCATAGTTTTTATTCAGAGGAACTGGAAGAAAGAGTTAATTTGGATCGTCTTTCAGAACTGTTCTGGTGGCCAGAGTTTTAAGATGTATGTTAGTCTTTTGTAGAGGATGAAATCAGTTGTTCTACATGTAATGTAAAGGGGCTGCAACGAGATCAATTCTAATTTTGCCCTGCCTTAACACTGAAAGTCTGCAATATTCGGACATATTTGAAGCTGTTGATTTAGTTTGGAACCTGCTTCTAGCCTATCGTCTGGCAACTCATGCCTGTTCAAGGGATTTGATTTTCTAGTGCCCTATGCCAATTTTATGTGAGTGTATTTGTGTTGATTCCTGGCAAGTTGCATATGTTTTATTCCTCTCTGTCAGTCACACGGTGTGAAACAAAAATATCAAGAATAAATTTATAGCACATATAGCATAAAAAAAGGGGAAAAGCAGTTTTTAGTCACTGTGAGGCAAGAGACAGTTCTTGTATTTGGGAGAATGTAGTTTCTCTCAATGTTTGTGTAGTGACGCTTAATCACAATGGAGAATCATGTGAGGGAATTTATTGTTTCCTCTCATCTTTTAATGGGATCTAATCAAATTTGAGGGTAAAACAACAAGACACAAGCCTGCCTAGAAATAAATAATAATCCTTCGTCACTCTAAGGAGGGTAGGAATGCCAAGGTGGGGGCTAATAATGGAAGGGTGCTTAAGGAACCAGTTTTGCTTTACCTAACCCAGGAAGGTGAGATATGTAGAGGTGAAAAAGAAGGGTACTATCTGAGACCTGAGAAAAAATTATCTACACTGGGAACATCTGTGCATCAAAGCCTTGATCTGTATTATGCAGATGCTTATTGGCCTCAGGATCTAGACAGCAATGTTGTACTGACATGTGGAGGTATTTTGGCATGAGTTGTATTTATTACACCAAAATATAAACCAATACATAAAAATGGAGGGGAGGGGGGGATGACATTCCTTACTTAAAAAGTGCTAAAGAATTATACCTGGTTGAATGGATAGAAATGAATGTACATGACAGAAATGTCCTCACATAAATGTATTAAAAATTTAATTTAGTTCTATCATGAATAAGGTATTTGTAATCATCATAAGTGTACTAACACAATCAGACATGTATTTCCAGCAGCCCAGTTGGCCTGAAAAAATAAAAGCATATCAGAACCATCATCTAGGCTTATGTGCTGTCAAACAACTAATGTCGGCCTGCCTTTCTGGTCCCACTGCTAACCTGCCTTAGCTTTCCCAGGTCAGTGCTGCTCCTCTGCCTCACTTGTCTTGCTGCAGAAGGTCCTTTTTTCCCAAATTATCAGGAGGATAAAGCAGTGCTTTATTGGAAAAAGCTCTTGGAGTCCTTCTGACTAGCAGGACAAAATGTGAAAACTAAATTATTCATAGAGTAGGAAGAGGAAGTAGATCCATCCTGAAACAAAAAGGCTCTTTCTGCCCTACCTTCACTTGCTGTGATTATGTTCCATCCAGGGAAGTTACTGAAGTGCTGTCTGTTACCTTACCTGGTTGACTGCCCTTCTCCAGGAATGGGGAGCATCAGCTAATGACCTTCATGTGTCTGCAAAGTCCTACAGGAGAGGCAGTCTTCTGAAAGCAGGAAGGAAAAACGCTTCTTGGACTTCCTCAGCAGCCATGGGCAGCTGCTCTTTCTGCGGCTACAGAAGTGGGCAAACAAGGGCAACCTGTGGCCACAGGCCCCTTTCACTCTCCCGTGAGCATTAAAAATTTGCATGTCTCAGTGACTCAGCTTGCTTGCTGTGAAAGCTAATTGCCACTGCGCTGGAGAAGGCACCCTTTAAGCAGTATTTTTAACTGGTAATAATAACTACTGTCACTGCTGTAGGGGTGTATATCTAATCTTAAAACTGTGTGAAAAGACATTGTGTCCTTCATATCCTTGAGCACATATTGACTCTAACCTGATGGAGGAAAAGACTGAACCTCTCTTCTGCTCAAGAAACACTGAAAGTATTTTGAGAGACTAGTTATGTTTCAAAGAGCATCAAAGCCACACTGGAATTTTGCAAAATGTAGCACTCCCTCTGGCGATGTGTATTAAAATAGGTTACTAGGAGACAATAGGATAAGACATAAAATTCTTACTCTGCCAATCTCTATTTTAGAAACTATTTACCTACAGCAACACAGGTTCATTTTGAAGTGCAAGAAGTTTGGTGTATTTTATGCACCAATATTATGCTTATAATGTCTCTTAAAATCCGCAAAATCTGTCAAAATTAGTAACTGTCAAATCTACAGTCTTGAGACTCTCTTAAGGTTATATCTAACTGGGACTTCATTCTTAAGTCTCTTTGAAACTTTAGAGGAAGTTGCATGAAGAGGACTGCAGTACACAAAACTTTTCTGCCTCTCACTTGATTTTACATATTAACAGGAAAGGAAGTGAAGTTTCAAGGGAATTTCTTGTGAATAAATCGGACTAAAAAGAGTGAAAATCTCTTTTTTTTTTCCCATATGGGACTTGGTGGGGTTTTTTTTCTGACATGTTTGCTATATTTAAGTAGTATGTATACGCAATAGGCTGTCTTTTAACTGCAGAAAGATTAAACAGATAAAAAACAGAACGCTAAATAAAAGTAAGGATGGAATTGACATTGGTGAAGCATGAAGGAGTTTAAGGAGATATCCAAAGAAAGGCAAGTTTCAAATGAAAAAAAAAAAGAGACAACATTTCAACAAAATAAAGCTGGAGTATTTGGATGATACTTGAGGGAGAAAAAAGTCAATCTGGAATTCCTTCTTCGTAGTTTTTAACTTTAATCTTGTTATCGGCATGATGTCAATTTCTAGGAAAAATAGGTAAGGCTTTATGGTCTCTCCAGAAGCTGGATTTTACTCAAACTCTGTTTCAGAGGAAACTCCTACGTTTTGTCTCCTGTTGTGTTAAATAGGTATTTGTAAATCACTTAGATAATGAAAATTACCAAGTACTTGTGATATGATTCCCCTTTGTTTCTGCTTGGCAATGTGATGAAGCACGCCATCACGTTGTGTTTATCATTTGAGGACTTGTGTAGTCCCAATATAGATACCTCTATATCCAAGTAAGCTATGTCCAAATTTACAGAGAAGGACTTATACTGAATATAGAACAGACGTTCATTGATGCCTAATTTATTTTGGTTTTGCATGAAAAGTTCTTAAAGTAGCTATGTTAGTGATTGTGTCTTGCCCATTTCATTGGTTTCCAGTGCCTATGCTTTTAGTTTCTTATTAAAGCATGGTACAATATCTATTTTAAGGGAGACACATATTTTCCTATATGAAAATAATTTGTGGTACATTTTCTATACAATAAAAGGCAAAAATACACAACTTCTGATAAGGAGATGTGCTGTTTACTTTGAATAAGCAGATAAAAATGAAAATATGAAAAAGATGTCCATGTTATACTAATGTGTTGATTGAATCTATTAGATCACCTCTATAATTTCCCTTGACATTTATGCATATTGAAGAAGTCGTCAGCAAACCCTTTTAAGAGAAATATTATCATGGAACTGAAATAATGCATGATTAGATGACTACACTATTTTTGAATTGTGACAAAGCCAAGAATTAAGGTCACTTCTTATTTTATTCAGGTCATTTGTTGTGAGGACATTGTCCATTTTTTTCCTGTATGTAGTTGGGACAGAAATGCCGTGAAATAATCTTTCAGGCACTATAATAATTGTTCAGTTTGTTATCAAAAGGAAGGTATCTACAAACATTAGAAGATGGAAAATTTGATATAAGGGTAACGTGGGTAGGTTTCAGTCTCAAAGTTGAAGTTAGATTTTAGGAAAAGCTCGATTGTAAGACTTTCTCTTTTGTCTAGTTAAGTGTTCTGACTTGAATGGGGGGGTTGTTTGTAGATTGTTGGGTCTTTTTGGCTTCGAGATTGATTTTCTTTTTTTTGGTTGTTTATTTGTAAGATAATGACAGGAGATGCATTGTGTCAAATTAAACACACTTGGGAGTCTTTGTGCGCTGCATGATCTATCTTATCATGATACTGGCTAAGAGTTCTGCTAATTACAATTATTGTGTGCATTTTGAGGCTAGAAATCTACAAAAAGTGCTAGGATCTATTGATTCTTGCTCCACATCTGGCCAAAATGTTCACTGAGTGAGGGATGAGAGAAATCAACACAAAAAATGTCTTGTGCCCCTTTATGATTTTCCAACAAACAAAAGGTCAAGTTTCCTGTGAGGTTAGTATCAATTTGCTCTTATGTCCCAGCTGCAAATTTTAATGTGTTGCTGTTGGAGGAAGAAAAAAAAAAAAATTAAGATTCCTTAAATAGTTTTTGAGGAAGAGCAAACAAGCATAGTGGAGGAAAAACAGGTTATTCTATGTATATACATATGTATGCATGTATTTTTACCATCATCTTGGAAGGCTTATGTCCTTTCACTTTAATTTTATTTTTCCTTTTGAAGGCTCTTTGTGCCTTCTGATGACTACCCGCTGACTAATGGGCTGCTAACAGAGGTCATGGACAAGAGTTGTAATGTTTTGGGTATAGCCTCCTCAGTGGGGTTGTGATATTAAAGTTATATTCTGTCTCCAAGAAGACCATTATCATTATAAAGTAACACACATCATTAAGGAGAAGCTTCATGAAGACCATTATCATTATGTGGTAACACATCATTAGACAGTATCTTTATCTGCACAGCCCATTGAGGAGGGTACAGACATAACATGACAGCTCTCTAGAGTGACATAAGTCAGTCTGGCCATTTATTTCAGCAGGGGTTACTTATGTCTCAGTGATTCCTCTCGGCATCCTTTCTTAACTACCAGTTGCTAAATAGAAGGAGTTGCTTTAGGATAAGCCCCAGGGCTCTTTGAAAAAGAAAATTCCTGCTGGAGTTGGAGTACTCCTTTCAGCATAATCACTGCTTTGCTACAAAAGGTTCATGCCTGTCACCTCTGTGCCAAGCTGGAAAGGGAAATACCTTAGGCACCTGCAGATTGCATATGGGTATCACAAGGGACATGCACTGTGATGGAGACTAGGTAGGCACTGGACATAGGAACCTACAGCAACAAATCAAATCTGTTACTCAGTGCAATAGATACACTTGGCTGTCCTATTTATGCCACCAGGTAACAAAAGTAGCTCTGTCATCCAAACGTACAATAGGCTGGGGAGAAAACTAGAATCATACTAATTGTATAAATTGTGTAGTCGTGCTGGAATAGGAAAGTGTAGAAAAGTCACACCTATACTTCAGGAATCATATTTAGATGCTCCAAACACACTTAGTTTTCTCTTTTGACAATATAATCCTGTCCTCCTCTCTTTAGGTATACTGAATCAAAGCGAAAATTATTGTCTATCACAGACACAGGAAGCATTATTTTTATCAATCTATATTCATGACCATTATCGTTATGTTGTATTCATAATAAGAGATGTGTTAGGCATTATTTTGCACCAATATGCTGTTCTTCATTAAAATGATGTATTTTATACTCTTAAAATACTTTCTTCTGTTTTGTGTCCTTTCAGAAATTCTAATATGTAAAACATGTTTAATTGCTCTTACAAGAAAAAAAAAATTTTTATAAGTGAAGTCATTAATTTTCTGCCTCCTTTCTGTATAAGGAATTAAAAGACCTTAAGAATGAAATGTGCGTATTTTCAGAGAAGGAAATTTAGAAACGTACCAAATTTCTGTTCCATAACATGTTTTCAAGAGCCAGTAGAGGGTGCATTTTCCACAGCATAGTTTAATTGGATTTCTAATTAAGCATGTGAATAGAACTATTCCATAATAAAAATATTATTTTAGAATTAACTTTCAGGAAAGCAGGGCAAGATCTATCCATAAGATGATCAGTCCATTCCTTCTTAATCATTCCATCTTATTTGTATAATGATAAAACATCAGTTGAGATATTTTCTGTTCTTCTTTTATTCTTTTTGCACCCAAATGGCTTAAATGGCTTCCACTTATAACATGGCCTGAATACTCAAGCATACCATTTGTAACACTGTTACTTTAGCAACTTTGCAGTATATATGAATAGGGAATCGAACAGAATAAATGCCTGCCTTGGTTAACATGAATCACTTGATAATAATTGGTGTGTAGATTAGAACACAAATGGTTCAGTCATCTTAACACATAACGTGGTATTTCCCCTCCCCTTTAGAGTGTCAAAATTGAGAAACAATCAGAATATGGTAGGTATGCTGCCACATCCCCATATATTGGGATATGAAAGAGTCTCTAAAAATGTACAAGCTACATGATCTTCATACCAACCCCAAAAACCACAGTGAACAGACAGCATGCGATGGCAAGCCTACTGAGGGCCAATTCTCTTCACACAGACAATTATTTATTCCTGATTATGTCTTTACCTCTTGGGAACACTGTGATCTACGGAGCCACCGTTCATTTTCAAAATATATCAAACAATCAGATTTCAGGAACAAATTCCAGTTTTCCTTTCTATTTTTTCCAGCTTGCTTTTCACATTTTGCATAATTAAAAGGACTATTCAGTACTTGTATTTCTCTGTGTCTTCCAAGACAGTAGCAAGATTCGATATGTATTCGTCTTCCACAGCAGATTAAAACAAGGTCATATTAGCTACATGGCACAGTCTGTCACTTTGCACTCCTTGCACAAATCCTAGGGCCTGGAAATATGAACAGTCCTTAAACAGCTCACTTTTCCTTCCTCAAAAGATACCTAGCAGAATACCTTTCTGCCACCCATACTAGTGCTGCTAAGGAACCCCTGAGAAGGTCAGTGAAAAGCTAATGCCAACAATGAGGCTGTCTTTACGGAAAGCCGTTCCCATCATCCATACAGCAAATGAGAGGTCCTTGCTCCATTCAGCAAAGATGAGGCATTTTTACTCTGCATGGGAGATCTTCTCACCTCTAAAGTTATAAATAGGGGTGTAGTATTAGCAACAAATATGCATGTCTCACTGTATGTATAATGTCTTTCTGTAATGGTTCCATTTTCTAGATGACATTTATTTAGTGCTATTTTGAGTAGCAAACATGCTCCAGAGGTCATTCAGAAAGTAACTTTCAGAGGCGGTCACTCCTAATATGTTTTCTTTTGAAGACCTACTTCTAACATATTTCTGAGCTTGCTATTTCCTCTTATTCACTTGAGAGTTTTTAAGAACGCAATCTTTTGTTTTTATTACTTTTTTCAACATAGAAATAGAAAGTTTAGGACTCCCAATGTCATTTAACACAATTTGTAATATAATTAATTCTCTCTGGTAAATCCCAATGGCACAATATACTCTTACAAGATAGTTCTCTTAATCTCCAATTAAACTGATAATTTCTGATGGATGTCTAAAAATTTAGCATTACTGCCAAATTCTGTGATGTTGATAAGAAGAGCTTTAATTTAAGGAATGAGAGGAGAAATTCAGTAGTGACTGCATAATCTCTACATCTGATTTAGGACACAAGAAAAGAAAATGAGTGTAAGATAGATAAAATAAAAACAAAGTGCCAAATATACTAGGTCAGTAGCTGGATAAATAAAACAGAAAGTTGAAGCATTCTGCCTGTGTCCTCTAGAAAAGGTCAGAAAAACTTACCAGAAATATGTTCTGATCAAAGCTTGAAAAACAAAGGCCGAAACTTCAACCTACGATGCAGGATTTCAGATGGCATCAGAAAGGTGAGATCAACATCGTGTTAAAGCACTGTTATGTCTTTACTCTGGGGGAACTAGTGAATGGGATGTGTTGGGTATAGGAGGTTTTCTTGATAGTTTATCTGTGCTTTACTGGGCACAGTACTTTTTTAGTTGGTTCTCAGGAGGTAGGCAGTAAGGGAAGGGGGGCAAAATAAAAAGCAAAAATTTTGAAATAATCATAGAATGGTTAGAGTTGGAAGGGACCATAAAGATCATTGAGTTCCAACCCAATGTGATTTAAGCCACACTTTTTCCAGAGTTTCTCTTCATTTTATGTTTCAATTATTAGATGCCAAGCTTCAGATACCACA
>JAOXJK010000001.1:104774008-104792644 GCA_025774025.1 Xenus cinereus | reverse complement strand
TTGCCACAGTAGTATCTAATTGAGCAGTCATTAATTCATTCAGACAAAATTAAATGGAAGGATAAATATTTTCAGAGAGACAAAATTTGAAAAAAGAAGGAAAATGAATTCTGTGAGCAGATGAACCATGAAGAACTAAGACGTCAATAGGAGAGACATGAAAGTAAATAGGCCTATTGGTTGCATCTCAATATAGGTAAGGTTCTGAAACAACTATAGTTTAAAAAATATCAAATACAAAATATTAAGGGGAAAATATGATAAAAATTATAGAATGTATGGTATGTAATGATTTTATAAATGGAGAAGTTCTGTTGCATGCTTGCATCCTTTATTTGGATTCACTAAGGCATTCGATTTAACATAATTAGTGAAGAATCAGAAGACAGGGATTTAACAGAGCAATCGTAAAACAGGTAGAAACTGAATCAAAGGCAAATATTAATGGGTAAGTTAGAAGAATCATACAGTCATTAGTGGGGTTCATCAGGAATTAGGATCATTATTATTTAATATATTAATATTTTTAGTATAAAAAAATAAGAATGTAATGGCAAAATTTGCTGTTGACAAAGTTATTACATGGAAACACCTGCATGATCTGTGATAAGAAGGAAATATCTGAGGAAGGGAAGTCTCTGATTCCTCTGAGCAACACCAGTGTATTTGAGCTACCAACAGGGTGTAGCCCTGAGAATGGGAAAAGTGACCATAAGACATGACTAGCTATCATACCAGATAGACTAGAGACAGGTATTTCTGATGTTGTACAGGGCACTGGTAAGCTCTCACAGGAACACAATCTACAGTCCTCATGACCCAGTTTCTAAAAGGAAACTCAGACTAGGAGAGATGCAGCACAAAGCTACTAGAGTGACTAAGGAGAGCGAATATTACAAGAGAGGAAAATGAAGGATATTGTCTTAGACAAAATGGAAAAGAAATGAGGCTTCAGTATTGCTGTCTATAAGTGCCACAGCAGGAAAAATAAAACGTGAAAAGAGCTAAGTGAAAATATCACTAGAGAAGAAGTTAGGTATAAGATGTCTCCAGATAAATGTATGTTGAAAACGAAGAGTTTAACTGGCAGTCACGAGATGCTGGAAGATAGAGTCTCCCACTGGGAGTCATGGGGGCAAAAAGTTAATTAGTTTTAAGATGGAGATTAATCCTATTTTTTAACAGATTCTGTCATATGGCCACCTGAAATAACAGGGGATTGGACTTTGTTCTGCAAGTTTCCTTCACAAGCCAGTTCCAGCCATTCTGTCATGAGTCTTGCAGAAACTGCTATTTTCTGAAATCTCTAAGGGCTTGTAGCAATGTGAAAATCTATTCTTTCAGTAACTACCTACTTGTAATGATTACAGCGAACTTGAAAATGTGAACTTCAAGGGTGCAATGCCTGTGAAGCAAATAAGGCCACATTTACATATATGTAAATACTTGCAAGATTTATTGCACTAATATCTAGGAGCTGGAAACAGTGAATTGCAGAATATGAATGCTAATTCTTTATTGACTATCAAATACTGTCTATGACATCTTCTTATTTCAATTCCTATATATACTTCAGGCTGAGTATTTCAGAGCTTGACCTTCATTAGCCCTCTCTTATTTTTCATGTGGACTCAGCTTATCCTTAATCTTAAATTCCTGTCAAAAAGGAGATGTATCCCTCTGTAAAATATTTACACCTTGATCTTCTTCCTGCAAAAACTTACACGGGTCATGTATAGCGTATGCCAGGGAAAAATCTGTCTATGAATAATCAATTATTTCAATAGGGTCATTGACAGGAAAATTAGCAGTTATGCATGTGTATGCAGAATTACGACCCTGATTTGGGAGCTCATGTGTGATCTAGTGATATGTAGGCTTGGGGAAGAACCTTTCACAAAGGATGGAATCATTCCAAGGAGATGGCTGTGAATCAGATCAATGATCCTCTTTCTCCCAACTGAAAACTGTGGTTGCACATGCAGTGAAATACTTTTCTACAGTCCGTAAGATATGTTCTTGGCTTGCTAAATGGGAAATGCTGCGCTCCACTGCGTTTCAAGCCTCGTAAGTGATATGCAATGGTACCATATGGAAATGCCTTTTAAAAATCCAATCAAAAAAATTGATTTTTCATAGACAGGGCTCAGTTTGTCATCAAGTTGCATTCCCCACAAACCCCTCAGAAATGTAGCCTGCCAATAAAATATGCAGAATGATTACAAAACCACTATCAGTTTTCGCTGTGATGTTTGTTTTTGCAGCCTTATGTTGAAATATTTTATTTTCTTCCAAGACTGAAGTGCCAAGGAAAAATATTATTTTGTTCTGTATCTGCCCACCAAACCCTCCAAAACACATGGGTAAAATTCCAGGCTTTAGTGAATACCCTTTTCTAACTATGACTCATCTACAAAAATAAGATTTAAACACCTTTCTAGGCAGATGTATTATAGCACAAAATTTATTATAACAGAACATGTGTTGTTATATAAATCAAAACTTATCATAAAATTTAATAATAGCATTTATATTTTTAGAGATAAACAGATTTAAGGTAAAGTAGTAATTGCACTTTCAGTGGCTTCAGCAGAATGTCTTTGGTGTAGGATTTTGCTGTGTTTTTTTCTTTAAACTGTTTCAGCTTTAAAAGACAGAAATGTGAATGAGTAATAGAGGTTTTGTATATACTAAGGAATGGATGTATAGCAGATGAAAATTAGTGTGGCTCCACTAAAACCAAAGGAGCTTTTCAACCTCCAAAAATCAGACAGAACCAAAATTTTCCCTGATATTTTTATGGGTTTTTTAAATGGTCTTTCATAGAGAGCTCAGTTTTCGCTCTTTTTTTGATAGCCCCAATCAATTCACAGATGGTTGGCAGACACACTAGATAATAAAAGAAGTGTATTTTTTATTAAGTAAGTGTGGCTATAATAATGGTATTCACTGTGATTTTACCACTGAATGCTTAAGTCTTACAGCCTGAACCAGCCAGCAGTGAACACCCTGGGATGTCACTTTGCTCCGAGCCTTTCTGCTTTTAGTGGTTCTCAAAACAGACACATGAGATTCTCTTGTGTGGGCCCAGTTGCAAGATTAAAGCACTTTATTAAAACACATAACAACTTTTTCCTGAGTCATGAGCATCCACGCTTTGTTGTTTATTTAATAGCAAAATGTGACTTTTCATTCACATGAAATACGCACATCTATAGAGGGTACTAGAAGTGTGATCAAGGTGCCTGTATGTTTGTGATGTGAATAGACTGGCACTAATTCAACATTATAAGTAATTATATCACATGTGGATTTTTATAAAAATTAATCAGAAAAATGAGTGTTCAGTACCAGTACAGTACATTATGTTTAGATTTAGCATTTACTTGCATGCTCTGTGGTAGAGAAGTATTTTAGGAGGTTTTTTTTAGAATTGCTAAGTTTGAATACTTGTTCTTTGTTCTCTTAAAAAAGCAAACAAGGGTATATTGAACTAAGACAATGAAAATTGTTTAATCTTTGCTGTAAAACAGATCTAGAAGATATAAGAAATATATGATGACATATATAAATTCAAGGCAGTAATAATTTTCTATGTGTTTTAAAATCAGCTGAAGTTAGATCACAGGCTCAGGGTTAACTTTGGATGCAGTGGGACCAGCAAAGTCACAGGCATGAGAATATGGCTGTAAACAGCAAAATCTCTGACTAGAGACAGAAAAGTAAATGTAAGAGATTTGAAGGTTTTGAGGTTTGAATTATTTTTCATCTTAAATACTGGATTTAATATTTTTTATCAGAAATTGGTTTGGCACAGAGCAGAGGGTGCCATTAGATTTCTAAAATCTATTGAAAACCTGTGATGACGAAGCCAAATCTTGAGTTCAGTGAAGTGACATGGTTGCTCCTCGAGTGTTTTGGCGTGTCCCACGTTGAGCTGTGATCCATGTAGTTACCCTGCACGCTCTCTTTCACCTGTTTAAGAGAGGGACTTCGCTTTTATTTCTTTCTGCCACAACTGTTTTTGTTTTTTTTTTCATAAATGCTCTGAAAGCTGAAGAACAAAAGCAGAATTTGAGTCTAGGGAGAGCACTAGAGTTTGTAAGATATTAATAATCCATCTCACTAGCATGTGTTCCAGTGAAAGAACATACAAATGGAGCTTGCTGAATACTGTCTAGGCTCAGCTGCCCTTTTCCAGCAAGAATTGACTTAACACACAGAAGGACAATTTTTCAACATAAAGTTTACAGTCACACTGACAATGTCATTGCCATTTTGCTTCATTCTTTTGTCTCTTGTCTTTTTTTAGTTGATAAAAACACAAGGAAGGAAAGGTAGAGAATTTACTGAAGAATTATACCTTAAAAAAAAATAAAATTGAATTGAGTTGCAAAAGGATTGAATATTCTATGAGACAGTCCTCCTTCTGTTTGGTTGTATTAATTACTTCCTCCATAAGGAATGCCAAACAATGACTATAAAAACAAAATCAGTCCCTCTATTTTGACTGGGATATAGCAATCCTAGCAGGATGTTGTCGTACCTATCTTTTATTTGTAAAAGCTGGCAGTCATTCCAGAGATTGCCAGTATAGTACACAAACACATGCAGGAATTACTGTTAGATATTAACTGTGTGTATTGAATGCTTCATTGCATATGTTTAAGAGTCTCATGAGAAAAATCTCAGCGTATGCACAGAAATGACATGTGTTGCCACCACAGCTGCTACAGTATTTTCACACTTTAGCGTGCTGTCTCATGGCAATCAGGAAACTATTATTTTGTATAAGAAATAAAGAAAACTTGAAATGGCGGGTTTTGTTAGCCCTCTGTACTTCATAAAAAAAAACAAAACACAAACCACACATCCTAATCCCTGCAAACTACCTCCAAAAAAATTCAGCCAGCTATGCTTTCTCCACCGTCTGTCTCACAGCATATCATTCCTTCTCACTTGACAAAAACACTGCCTTTGGCTTTTTGTAAGAACGGAGCGTAAGATGTTGTGAAATCTGGGATCCAAATGATATGGAACCAGGTTTGCCAATGCAATGCCAAGTTATCACATTTAGCATTCATGCTTAGAATATGTTTTCATAAATAAACTTAAAGAAATACCCTAGGAAAGGATGCTTTAACTGTTACTCAATTGCATCTAGATGGCCCGATACCACAAAGGACCAACACAGTGATGTTGTTGATTCTTTTACCTCCCTCTAAATGCATTATAGGGTACTTGCATTTAAGTTTCAGAAGAATGAGTGTTATAAATGCGTGTAACCAACAGTATTTTTATAGTATACTTACAAAAAACAAAATCTGTGTTGCTTTAGAATCTGATAATAGGCTCATTTCGAAGCCTCAAACTCAGATCCAGCAGAAAGAACAGAAACTGAGCTGCTAACCTGAGGAACAGGATTCTTTCCATACAGCAGCAACACAATTTCTCCACTTATTTCTTTTCAGTATGATGGGATCATGGCTGTTAATCTGCTCATGGCAGCTTCCCAGGTAGGAAGCTAAATGCATCTGTGATCCCACCCCTGTTCCCAGAGCATTGCTAGGGACTTGGCACAGAGATCCCTGTACGTGTGTGCAGCAGCAGCCTTCCTCTCGCTTCTCTCCCCAGTTAGAACTGCTCTTGGTTGGAAGATGATTTTCCTTCAGCCTCCAAGAGCACCTGGAAAAGGTTTGGGATTTCCCTTGTTGTAACAAGCTATGAATTTTCCTTGTGAGTCTTGAAAAAGTCTGCCTCATCTTCTGCTGCACAAAGCATCAGTACCTCACGCCTAAAGCAATGGAGGTCTGCAACTGCTCACACAATTAGTGAGCACACTATAGTGCAGCTACTGGTGTAGACTAGAAAAGGCTATGAAACTTGCCATGTAAGAGTTAAAAAGCAATGGAAAACCATCACTGCCTCTGGGTATACAGAAGACAAGTTACAAACAACATATTTTTACCCAGAAGAAAATGGCAGATGTTCCTGGGACAGCACTGAGAGCGTCTGGAGTGCCTGTAGTGATAGTAGTATAGGTTCTGCAGTTCTGACTTCATCTTAGGTGATTTAGTGCATGGAGTTAAAATCTTGGCATGATTTTCATCAATGAGAAAATCATAAAGCTGCATTTTTAATGAGCTATCTTTAAACAAAAAGTTACAAAGTTCTGTTTGGCTTTTTTTTTTTTGTCTTGGGAAATGCTTGCAATATGCTTCTTTTCCTCTCCACACTTTCCTATCTATAACAACATAAGCCTCTGTTATAAAAATGGAAATATTAATGCCCAGAGGGTTTATGTTTTTCAGATTTTGTGTGAAAATATGTGCCCACAGTCAACTAATAGAGTATTGGGATCATTTATTATTTCTTTTCCTTTATTGTTTAAAGACACAGAGCTTGATCTACAACCATATTGTTTCAGGCCTGTGTATTGGCACTCTACTGAAATCAAAATTGTGACCTTGGGTTTCAGTGAGCGTGAGCCAGCCCCGCACACCCGAAGTGGACATTGCTTTGGTCTCCAATGTCAGAACTGCTCTGAGCTGTGGCTCTATTTCACTTCCCTGTGACGAACACCAAGAGGCACAGTGCAATTAAGAACAAGTGAAACCAACAAAGGAAGGAGGCAGTCAGTGCCTGCTTCCTGCCATACCAGCCTCTTAAGAAAGAAAAGGGAAACTGCTGGGCTCCCCTGCACCAGCGAGCAGGAGCAGAAGGGCATGCTGAGCCCTGCAGGCTGCTGCTGACCCCAGAGCTCAGCTCTTCAAGGATAGGTTTCCTTCCAGTGATTCTATGTGGCCACTTTTTCTTGGGAAGGTGCTCAGGCACCCACTCTTGTGGTGACGAGGTTCCCCATCAGCCTCAGCCAGATGGTCCAGAGTCACGGAAGGGCAGGTAGCTATGCTGGCACGGTTAATTAGCCTGCAGAACCAGCAACAAAGTACACGAACTTTGTTGCTCCCTGAATGTACAGGAAACTTCCAACGTTGGTTGAGTGTGAACAGTTTACCAAGGAATGGGGAAGAAGAACAGTATAGGATGTTCCACATATCCTACCAATATTACCCAGTCTTACTTTCAATTACAGGTTAGAATGATGTAGTAAACAATTGGGAGGTCTACTGTCTCAGTATTTTGACAAAATGAGGTAGCGGTCTAAATTTTTTAGAGAGATGGTTCTTACTGTAGTGTAAAGGGTTAAAATTATCCAACTATACATGCTGCATAGAGTATTAGAAAAGCAGAAGCACAAGTAATACCATGATATTACTTTATGAACATGAGTGAGAAAAACACACTAGAGAAGGCAAAATCTGAATGATAGGGTGTTGAATATTTTTGTTTTGAGAGAAGTTTGGATGTTCAACAGATGTTTATTGCAGAAACTCTGAAGAAACACAGATACGAGACTTTTGAAAAGTAAATTTATACAGCTTTTGTTAACACACACAAAACAATCAAACCCTATTGAGTATCTCTTAGTTAATTTTCCAGCAGGTTTCTGTCTTCCATTTATCTGCTCTATCCCTGTGAAAGCCTCTGTTTTTATAATAACTTTCAAAATGAACGTATTAATATTGCAGAGAAATCACCTTTCCTCATTTGACTGGCAGTTCTTACACTAAGACAGGAAAGAAAATGTAAGCCTTTTCCATCACCAGTGTTCTTAAGTCTGGCAAGAGATCCAACAATATTTTGTTGGTTTTCAGCCACTTTGGAGGAAGTTTAAGACATTGCCGTCAGAAATAGAGGTGGGGGACGCGGCAGGCTCAGATAGAGCAACATAGATGAGTTCTGACAGGGCTGTGTTGCAGCATCTGACTTTTCATTGCCTTATCCTAATGTCCTTTGTCTTCATCTATCCAATACAACATTATTACTGTGATACTGTATGATTAAACCAACAGAAACTTTAATTAAAGGGTAAAAAACCCACGGATCATTTCATCCATTACAGTGGTACTATATTCAGTAGGTATAAGCATCTTCCTGCTGCTGCTGCTACTTCTTAGTATCTTTCCTAAAAATATTACCAGGAAAAAAAAATTTCCATGTACATTGCACCATGACAGTTATTGTTTGGTAAATTCACATCCATAGCAGCTACCTACTGACTCAACAACCAATTGTATGAAATCATGTAAAATCATTGAACTCTTGGCCAAACATTTTAAGCTTTGATATTTCTATTCCACTAGCTTGTAAACATACAGTAGAATTGCTTTTATGATTATAGCAGAGGAATCACTGATGATTTATCAAGGAGAAGCTTATTATTAGTCTTGTCAAGATGACAACTTCATTAATTATCCAGTGGTTTTGTTGATCATTTCATTTCTTCATATGAATAATTTAAAACTTTGATACATACAGTAATTTTCGTGAAAGGCCTTCATATTGGTCAGCTTGTCAGTTGCACATAGAAATCCCAAATTAAATTTCTAGTGTCCTTTGCAATCTCAGTGAAGTTAATTGAAACACTGTTGCTTTCGCCATTTCTAATCCAGCTGTAACAGTCTAAAAGAAATTACCAAAATAAAATGCCTTATCATCATAAGCAAAATTTTAATTAGTTTCATATTTTACTTCATTAGTACTAAATTTTTGTGACACAAATAATGGTTCCATGTGCTATTTCCTATCTATTCCTTATGGCAAAGCAAGTTGAAGAATTAAGAGCAAGGCACTAAGGGACAAGTAATAGATGAGATAATAAAGTGTTAACTGTTGGAAAGTAGCTCTATATTCCCAGTCCTTAAAAAAGGAACGCAAACAAATCCAATATCATTTTATTACTATTTCTATGATACCAAATTGCTGAGGACCAATCTGAAAGGAAGTATCAAACCTGAACTACAGTGTTGAGTTACTGCCTTTGAACAGCAATAATATATATCTGTTGCTTTTATTTTTGTGTTGGGTACTGTTACGATCCTCACTACCGCAGCGTCTGAAAATGGAGACACCAGTACATTTAAATACATCTCCATCTTTCCAAAGACTTGTCTTTGAAGCATATTCTCTCTCTTTTTTTTTTCTTTTGTGAGGGATACTGCACCTTAGTCCCATCTCACAGACACAGAACTGAGTGAAACCAACAATTTTTGTCTTGCTAAATTTGCAGTGTATTTATAACCCCAGATTGTTTTCAAAAGCTGATAAATAGAAACAGAATTTTCCAAATTTGCCAAAATAAGCCCAATAAATATTTAGCCTAGGAAATAATGAAATGCATCCACACTGTCCACTCAGAATATAAATGAATATTCACATGCTAAGCATACAAATTGAATGTTTTCCGCAAAACAGTTTCCTTAACCAGTTATAGATCAGATACAATACCTGGAATAGTTGATCTCCAGCTACTTCATGCTTAAGTTCTGCATTATCTTTCTGTGTAGAAGCAGGCAGACATGGTTTATGATGAGTATCTTTTAACTAGCAAGGGAAAGATTTTCAAGCATTATAAATAAGAATCAAAAAATTACAATGCAAAAATAAGAAAAAATTCTTTTAAGAATGAAAATTTATATTCCTATGGAAATGAGTCAAAATGTGGTAATGGGATTAAGTCATCTAGAAATGCAACATCCAGAAACAGCTGATAAAAAACATTTATCATATATTACAATCACCTGTGGTATTACACGTGGAGAAAGGTATGCTCAACACTTCACTGGAATAAGTTTTGCAACTCTGGACTTGATTGCCTTGCAGTGCAAGAACACATTGATTCCTTTCATGCTGTATACCTAGAGAATTAAGTCTCTTGAAAGAGATCAACATTTTAAGGGACATCCCACAGACACACATGTTCTTAGGATGTTTGAAGTAAGTAGACCGTTTCTGAAGTTGTTCTAGATGATTAGTGGAGCAGCATTCAAATAAATGAGAGAGGCTTTGATATTTCATTTCTAGTTGCCATTCTGGCCCATGTGCTTTTAATATCAGTCTTCATCAGACACTAATGACCTCTGGTTCTGTCTGTATTTAATATTTATTCAAATCTGAGGTAAGGGTAAGGCCTCACTCATATTCCCTATAGAGAGAGGGCAGACACCCAGCTAGTCTGATTGACATGTACTCAGAGATCAGCAAGTCCAATAGTCAAAACCAGCAAAGTATACATTCCTGATTAGGAGCAACAGATAATCATCATGAAACATTTTTTAAAGTAGCACTTTTTTCACAGATCATCTGTACTATTAGGATGCTTTGTGTACTACTGAGGGGATAGGTAGCCTTCACTTAATGGAGCTGTGGGTGCACCCTGTTGGTTAACATCACCTGTGATTTTCATAGGAGTCATAATTAGGGCTTTGTGCCTTGGGTCTTTATATATGTCAGTGGGACGGGAACTTGCGCCAGGCTCAACTCACCTCCAGAAGTAAGTAAGTACAAAGCTCTAGTAGCTCACTGTGCTCAATTCAGTAAATATTTTGGGAATTGAGAATATTGATTGACTGGTGAAGCTTATGTGGTCAGATCAATTTCTTTCCTAGGAAAGAGACTTCAGAATTTCAATTTGCCTTTTCAGTTCCTGAAAGATCTGATAGTATGCTTAATGTTTTGCTCTTTTTTCTTTTTGTTCTTTTTCTTTCAAAATCTACCCTGCCGGGGTCACTTACCAATTTATTTTCTCTGATATATAACTTATGTGACTGGTACTAGAGGTGCATGGAAAAACATGCCTGTTGGCCTTGCCCCTTCCTTTCAGGTGATGTATGGTTCAAAATGCTTTCATCCCTAGCTTAGCAAAAAAGTCTGGGGCCTTTAGTAATGCAATTCACAGTGTGATGACAGTCATTATCCTTCCTCTTACTTCATCAGCCACTAACACTTGGATTGCAAGAAAACCACTGCTGTCCCTCTTAAAGAATTCAGTGCAGCTGTGCCATTGTACTGGGGTGGGAATTCATCATTAGTTATCCAGGTGTTAATTTAATTTTTAATGTCATAGTACATATGCAAAAGAGTGTTAGGGTGTTTGTTGATAATTACTTTGAGCAAGATAAGGTGCAAAAGGAAATGGCTTCTACATACATGATATAATACACCTGTAGGGATGTTACAAATGTGATGTGTGACTTCATACAATATGTTCCCCAATATGAGATTCAAAATTAATCCTTTTCAAAGCTACAGAAATACAGCAAATCCATACTTTAGATTTTTAAGTTTTAGACTTCAATGAACTTTAACTTTTCACTAATGTCTACAACATCTTATATTGTTCATGAGATTGGAGAAGCAGAATTATATTCATCTTGGCATACCATGCACATAGGACAATTTGTTTACAAGTAAAAACATTTTTCCTACATCTTTTATTTTAATGGAAAAGAGATTAAAACTTTTCAATTATGGATGTCAGATACAGTTTCAGTGACAAACTCTCATACTGCCTTTGTCTCTGGATAATTTTTGGTTTTCTAATTACACTATAGAGATGCAGCCAGATACTAAGAATCAAACAATTTAGCTGATCAAGATTAGGTAATGAATAAACAAAGAAATTATCAAAGCCAACTGTTTACAAACAGAAGAAAAACAGTGATTATGAAAAGTCAAAAGTATACTTAGTGAAGTAAATGTTTCACTGCAATAAAATTCCAATTATTTCTTTATTCTGCTATTTAAAACATTCTAAGCTGTAAAAGAGAATTCAAGAGAAAACTGAAAAAAAATGTATTAACCATTTAAAAATAGATAGAAAGGCTAAAGCAAAAGCCTTAGACCTAAAAATGAAATATATATTTTCTGAAAATATATTTTTTAAAAATATTTAGGAAATAAAATTGTATAAACCTGATGTGCTTTGGTAGTTCCAAATATATATATTTTTAATTAAAGCCACTAAATCCCAGGAACCAAAGTTTTTTCCTCTTCTATTTGTAATCAACGAAAAAAGGACAAAAATATTTTATGAAATTGTTTCCTTTGACCTTTTACACACAGTATAACTTGCTTTTTAAGTGACGGCCACAAGCTAGAGCAGTTATTCCATTCCATGGTATCGCACACCTCCTTTGTAGTTCCCAGCACAGGAGGTATGGATACAATGGGATAAAGCAGTGATCCTGACTGCAAGCAGGTATCGCGTAGCATTTCTGTGTGCATTTCAACCAAATAGGCCTGCAGTAAACTGTAGCCACGCAGCCAAATTAAATTATCAAAGCAGCAGTAACCCACCCCCCTGCAATAATTCAAAAGCCTCACAGTACTAAGGTAGCATTCCAGTTGGACTGCTTTAAGGCTAATGTGATATACTATCCTGCAAAAGGAACTTAATAATTCAAATGCAGATGTCTTTATGGATAATTCAGGATAAGGGGGAAAAGACATCAGGTCATACATTGGTGAGTGAGAAAAATTTTGCTTTCAACACAAAATCCTAATTCCAGAGTTTCCAATTTTCAGGAGAGTATTGTTATTAAACATCAAATTTGTAATTTGTGCACCAATGAATAATGAATGCTATATTTTTGTCTTCTGGTATTTAGAATTTGACTTGTTTAGATGTATGTATATATAGATGTATATATTTATATTTGTAGCATGAATAGCTTCTCAAGAAAATCCCAGGAGAGGAGCGATTTGTTCATCAATTTGTTTTTACATGGGCCCACATGAATTCCTCAAACTCCCATTAAAAAGAACCTTAACACCAAACACTATTCTGCAATCCCAGTCAACCAAAGCAAAGATGCAACATAATGAAAACTTAATTGCATAAGTTCACAAGGGGAGAATGAGCTCCCTAGACCAAGTCCTAGATAACAAGTACATTTAAAAAAAAAAAAAAAAAGCAGCAAACCCATTGTGACAAACAGCTGTTAAAGTGATAATGCTGTCAGAATGAAACAGAAATTTCAGTACATTAGCATCAAACTAGGCCGCCCTAAAAGTGTATGATGAATATAATTGACATAAATAGGAGGCTGGACAGCTCTAAGAAAGTGGTCTTTTTTTTAAACATTTGTTTAAGAAACAAATTTCCTGAAAACATCAGAGTGTGATTTGTCAGTATCCAAGTTCAAAAATGGCCTACAAGTAGAACTACCTAGCAGAACTGGGCCTAAATATTAAGGCTATCAATCTGCCAAATTGAATTTGGACTATTTTGCATAACTTGAAAACATTGTGGCCTTAAGTTATGTCACATAGGCTGGAGTCATAAAATGTCAGGAATCATATGATGAACCAATAGACACCAACACAAGTCATGTGGAAGTATGGGAGATCTTAAGTGGTTGAGGAAGAGGCATTTGTTTTACAGAGTCTTAATAAATTAATTATGTGAACCACAGAAAGTTATCTTGGATAGCTGCTAATTGCCAATTCTTCTTCACCTGCCTCATCCCTGGTTTCCTTTCATACACTCCCTTTGCTTGTTTCCACCCACTTCTCATTCCTGAATGCAGGAATTTGGACTTCACTGCACTCTGTGGTGCATCTGCTTCTCCCTTGCCATGTGCCTGGTGTCCTACTTCTGTTCTGCCTGGCTGTCTTCCTCGTTCTCTTTGTTTTTTCATGTCAAAATTTTGACATGCCACAGAGGTGACTCCGCTGGCACTGCTTTTACATGAATAGTTTGCAGAGATAAAAAGCAGTCCTTTACTGTAAATCATTACCACGGTTCTTCATTCAGCAGGACTTCCTTTGTTGCCTGTTATTGATTGTAATGTTGTGTCTAAACACTAAACCTGAAAACACTTATTTGCCTGCTTGGCTGCTCACCTCAGTGATCCCATTGACTCAGTTTTGTGTGATTTAGAATAGTGGAATTTGATATTTCATCTTTGTTAAATACAAAAGATAGTCCATCTAGTTGTACAACACTTTCAGGAAGCTATCAGAGGAAAAATACCTATCAGCAACCATTTCTGATCTACCAGTTTAAAAAAAGTAAATAAAATTTATTCCCATCTAGGCCTGATTAAACTTCAATTTGAACTTGTCCTGACCAGAAAATAAATGCTCTTTGGAGTCTGGATTTTTGCCTACTTGAAAAAGCTTGTGTGTGTGTGAATATGTGTGTGTGTGTAGAAATATGATTTATGAAAGTATTGATTTTTTTGTTAAATAATGAATTAGATGTCCTACCACAATATTATTTATCAAACTTTTTTGTCATATAATTAAATTGTCACATAATGGATTGCAGCCATATAGATTCATTAAATATTAAAACCTACATATGACACAGTTCACTTTTCCTTTGGCTAACAACACATTTCCTCTGTTTCTTTCCGTTAAGGTCAACAGTAGCTGTTCTTCAACCTTTGCATAGAAGTTGCAATACCTGTTTTCTAAGGTTAGAAAGCAGATGGCAAGCAAATCCATGAGACTTGAATGTTTACTTATTCTCAGTTTGAAAGCTAATTCTTCTTGGTGATCTTGGTAAACTTTAATTGTAATAGTTAATGGAGCCTTTTGCCTTGGAGACAGTTATTCTGTCAGTCGTCTGCAGGTGTGAAATGAGCAAGTCTGCTGAACCGTAATAGAGTGGTTAGAGTCATATCTGAACTGGGCTTCCCAGTTCAAGACGGACAGGCAACTACTGGAGAAGGTACAGCAGAGGACTACAAAGATGATTAGGGGCCTGGAGCATCTCTCTTATGAGGAGAGGCTGAGGGACTTGGGTCTTTATAGTCTGGAGAAGAGAAGACTGAGGGGAGATCTGATCAATGCTTATAAATACTTACAGGGAGGGTGGCAAGAGGAAGGGGCCAGTCTTTTTTCAGTGGTGGCCAGGGACAGGACAAGAGGAAATGGGCACAAACTTGTACATAAGAAGTTCCACCTAAACATGAGGAGGAACTTCTTTGCTGTGAGGGCGGCAGAGCCCTGGAAGAGGCTGCCCAGGGAAGTGGTGGGGTCTCCTTCTCTGGAGACATTCAAACTCCTCCCTGGACACGTTCCTGTGGGACCTGCTCTGGGTGGACCTGCTCTGGCAGGAGGAGATGATCTCCAGGGGTCCCTTCCAACCCCATATCATTCTGTGATTCTGTGAAGACCTTGGCAAGGCATCAGACCCCGAAAGCTCAGAAAAATGGGTTTTGAACCCAGGACTGAGCTACTTCTCCATTGCTCAGGTGAATTGCTGGTATCTCTTCGGGTTTTTTTTTAAAACAACTTTCAGAAGCCAAAGCTGGCAGGATTCATGCAGCTTCAGGCCCTTCCAGAGCATCACACAGCCCTTACTCAATTCAGAGCCCTGCGGGTCTGAATTTGCACTAAAATTCTCACACAAGCCCAGCCCCAAAGCCGTTTCCATGGTCCACCGAGGCCACCAGAGTGTTTTCCAGTAAGCAGCTGGGGTGCTGTATTTTTTTTGTACCGCATTTCATCTCGCCTCTGCTCTGCGTGCCACATATTGCCTTAATTTGTCCCACTTGTTCTTGAGCTGTCGCTGGGTGTGTTCCCTGTTAGCTCTGCCTCTGCTCATTCCTATTGCTAACGACTGGCTCGTGTACGCTAATTAACATCCTGCCACATCAATGTATATTTTTACACGCATCCATAAACTGATACGTGCTGCTTAAGACGTTCTCTGCAAAGATATCCCCAGAAAGCAGATGCAGGGCATGTGGCGAAGCCAAACATGAGATGCCAGCCTGAACTGTGTGTGTGGGAGCGGGTCGGAGATGATTTATATCTCCCTCAATTGCTAAATGACCTTGCTGATAGCAACCATTAGTTTTACAGTGCTAAATTGCAGGAGACAATACGTTCAGCGCCGATACGACAGGACGTATTTCATATGCTGCGCTAAACACATGTTAAAAAACCAACTACAAGGAAGCGAGACAATTTTTCAATTAATAAATATAGCGGAGAGTGCAGCACGGAAAAGGCTGCCGTGGCAGAAAGCAGATGTTGGATACTCAGGAAAAAAATATTCGCGATCTCTAATCCTGCTGCAGTATTAATTTCCATCAGCATTTCGTGGGTGCGGGCTTGCACGCCCGCGAGGAGGAATCAAAGCCGCTCTTCCCCGGGTTTATCTGGGCTGCACAAATGCTTCTGAGCAACTTAGGGTCTGAATTTCCAAGGGGAAAGCCGTGGCGGTGGCAGGGAGGTGTTTCTGGGGTGAGGTGGTGCCAGGCGCTGCAGTGGTCCCTCCCGCGGGACCCTTGAGAGTCTCCCACCACCCCATCTTTAAGGTCAGTTCGGAAGCAGAAGCCAGAAGAGGGGGCAGCCAATGGGTTTGAAGATGCTTTGAGGTTTTCCCTGTGGAAACATCTAAAATTTGACCTTTAGTTTCTGCACGATTCATCTCTTCCAGGGGTTAAATGGGGCTAATAATATTCCTGGACCTTCTGAAGAGAGGTGGGAGACCCGGAGCTGCCCCGGTGCCGGAGCTGTGGTGCAGGTGCCACCAACCTGGCCTCTCCCACCCACTCCCAATTCACCCGTCACTTACAATATCCAGGTTTCTTCATGTGATCCCACCCACAGCTCTTCCTGAAACTCCTAATATTTTAGGAGGCCAGGCTGGATGGGGCTTTGAGCAACCTGGTCTGGTGGGAGGTGTCCCTGCCCAGGGCAGGGGGCTTGGAACTCGATGATCCTTAAGGTCCCTTCCAACCCAAACCATTCTATGATTCTATGATATTTAAAGCAGGTTTTTTTCTCTACCTTCACCTCGCTAGCTCTCCCATCTAATTTTAAATTTCATCCATAATAGTGTATTTTCTCTGCTTCCTCCATGTGTTACCACATGCCTTTTTCTCAGTATTTTTTTAATTTAACACTGACTCTTATTTACATATGTGTTTTGAATAGACGTGAAGTGAAACTTATGTCCAAACCAAAAATATTCTATAGAACGCAATACATAGACGCCTTGCAGGGTACACCCTAGTGTGGAGAGCTGCCCAGGAAGAAGTTGTTTTTTCTTTTTTTTTAAAAAAAAAAAGCAGAATAAGCATCCTCAAAGAGCTGGCTGCTGCTGGTATCCATGAGCACACTGGTTATTTTGGCAGGGCTGGCTAAATTAGCTGACAGTCAGCAACAGAGAAAAGAAATGGTTCTTGTCTGTTTAATTTAAAAGAAATAAAATTTAAAAATAATTAAAAAAGCAAAACTGACAAAAAATCCCAACAACAACAAAAGAAAAAAAAAGAAAAAAACAACAGAACATGAACACGGCGATAAAATAGCATTTCTAAAGTTTATCTGAAAAGTGGCATGTAAGGAAAACGTTGCACAAGGAGCATCTTTCTCTCGGTGTCGCAATCTGGTCCCCACCCCGGGCACCCGGCCAAGCCCCCCGTGGGCTGCGCTCCCTGCCCGGCCAGCGCTGGCCCTGCTTCTTTTTCAGCAAAAAAAATAAAAAAAAAAATGGATTTAGCTTGGTTTTGACCTTAACTCACTTTTTTTTTTTTTCTTTTTTTTTTTTTTAATAGGAAGTCATTATAATCGTGCAACTGGCAGGTCGGAGCAACATCCCCCAGCTGGAGGCTGGCTTGACAGGGTTATGAATTACAGATGTTGCCTGTGGGAGGAGTTGGGTTTCGGAGCGGGGCGAGGAGTCCCTGGGGTGGGCTCCTTCGGCGAGTCGAGCTTTTTTTGTTTTCCACTCTAAATGAACTTTTCACTTTAAAGACAAGTAACATAAGACAGGCAAAGCCAGATCCTCCAGAAGGGCAACTGCTTTGCTGCTCCCTCCCCCTTCTTAAGGCACCCATGGGAAGTCCTGCAGAAAGGTGGCTTCAAGGCTTGGGCATCTCCCCAGCAGTGGTAGCAGCTCAGGACTTATTGCCGTCAGAAGCCGTTTGCCTGGAGAAAGCAGTAGGCTGAAAATTATTTAATTTGTAATTATGATAGTTAAAAGCATGGCAGCTATAAGGATTAAAAGGGCAGTGTAAAATAGGGACAAATTTTACTGAGGCCAATTTGCAAACACAGACATAATTACTCCTTAAATCAGCTCCAGCAGTCCCAAACCGCTGGAGGTCCAGTCCTTGAGCTAAACCTAACTAAGCTGAGCTCCATGGCTTTCTCCACTCCAAATGCAAAATTTAAAGCTCTGGAGAGCAGAGGTGCCATTATCCCTACGGCCTTGTCCGTAATTCCATCTGGGCGATTAGGCCATGTTGCCACCTATATCCCACTCAGTTTTTAGAAGGAAAAGCTATATTTGGGGTTGGGGTTTGGTGTGTTTTTTTCCTGTTATTTTCATGTACAAATACTTCTTACCGTTCTGTCCATTTTATCCCCAGAAGCCAACTTTGACTTCTGAAGATACCTTTGTTGTTGAGAAAGGACCCACATACCTCCATGGATGTGCTCTGTGGGATGTATTCACTTCTCTTCTGCCTTTCAGTAACTTGACCTTTATTTTCATTGTAGCTCCTGATCCCTATTTCACCTAATGCCATTTGTAAAACATGAGGATTCATAATTTTTTGGCAGATTATTAGCACTCATTAGAGTTGGTGCACCTGACGTGCATGGGGACCTTCATTTGCTCAGCCTGAAGAATCCCAGAATCACAGAATGATATGGGGTTGGAAGGGACCTCTGGAGATCATCTCGTCCCACCCCCCTGCCAGAGCAGGTCCCACAGGAACGTGTCCAGGGGGGTTTGAATGTCTCCAGAGAAGGAGACTCCACCACCTC
>JAOXJK010000001.1:104706475-104765358 GCA_025774025.1 Xenus cinereus | reverse complement strand
TCTAATCTAAATCTCCCCTCTTTCAGTTTAAAACCATTACCCCTCATCCTATCACTACACTCCCTGACAAAGAGTTCGCTCCCCATCTTTCCTGGAGGCCCTCTCTAGGTACTGGGAGGCTGCTATAAGGCCTCCGCAGAGCCTTCTCTTCTCCAGGCCGAACAACCTCAACTCTCTCAGGCTGTCTTCACAGGAGAGGTGCTCCAGCCCTCTGATCGTCTTCATAGTCCTCCTCTGGACTCACTCCAACTGGTCCATGTCCTTCTTATGTTGGGGGCCCCAGAGGTGGAAGCAGTGCTCCAGGTGGGGTCTCATAAGAGTGGAGTAGAGGGGCAGAATTACCTCCTTTGACCTGCTGGCCGCGCTTCTTTTGACGCAGCCCAGGATGTGGTAGGCTTTCTGGGCTGTGAATGCACATTGCTGGCTCATGTTGAGCTTCTCATCAACCAACACCCCCCATTCTTTTCCTCAGGGCTGCTCTCAATCCATTCTCTGCCCAGCCTGTATTTGTGTTTGGGATTGCCATGACCCACGTGCAGGACCTTGGCCTTGGCCTTGTTGAAGTTCATGAGGTTCATATGGACCCACCTCTCAAACCTGTCCAGACCGCTCTGGATGGTATCCCTTCCCTTCAGTTTGTTGACCACTCCACACATCTTGGTGCTGTTGGCAAACTTGCTGAGGGTGCACTCAAGCCCACTGTCCATGCTGCCAACAAATATTTTAAACATCACTGTACCCCAGACCTCTGTGGAACACCACTTGTCACTGGTCTCCACTTGGACATTGAGCTGTTGACCAGAACTCTTTAAGTGTGACTATCCAGCCAATTCCTTATCCACCGAGTGGTCCATCCAACAAATCTGTGTCTCTCCAATTTAGAGACAAGGATGTCATGTGGTAGATGGTGTTAGTTGCTCTCCCCCAACACACTAGCCCCCATCATGGGTCTTTTCATGACTGCACAGTCCGTCATTATATAACTACATATGTACAGGATGCTTTACATCACATTAGCCAGCTTTTAGATGTTTTGGTAATTATTTTTATCGTTATTTTTACAATTACTCTTATCACTTTCACTCAACTTTATTATTTTAATTGATATCACATGATTTTGTTTCACCCTATTTTCATCTAGTTGCTCTTCCTGAACTTTGCACCTGTTTGCATAAACATCAGCTGATTTTGAAGATTATAGTTTGGCTGTGTTACCGAGGACTATGCATGGGAAAAAATGCACGGTCTGGATTTAATTAAAGAAATTATGGTACCATTATATTGTAAACTGTGTTTGCATGGCAAAGTTTTGGTAACAGAAGAGCTACAGGGGTGGGTTCTGTGAGAAGCTGCTGGAAGCTTCCTCTATGTCTGGTAAAGCCAATGCCACCTGGCTCTGAGATGGACCAGCTGGTGGCCAAGGCCAAGCCCATCAGCAATGGCGGTAGCACCTCTGTGATAACATATCTAAGGTGGCAAAAAAAACACCTGTGGGGAACAACAGCAGTGGAGACAGGAGTGAGAATATGTGAGAGAAATAACACCAAGATCAGTAAAGGAGGGGGAGGAGGTGTTCCAGGTGCCAGAGCAGCGATTCCCCTGGAGCTCATGGTAAAGACCATGGTGAGGCAGGCTGTCTCCCTGTGGCCCATGGAGGATAACGTGGCAGAAGTTATTCATTTCTTTCTTTTAAGAATCTAGGATATATTTTTTTTAAAGAAATATTCGTAAGGGAGAATACTTCTCTAGTGAGGAGGGTGAAAGGGGGCTGTTCTGCAGATTTGGGAAAGATCTGGAATAATTACATGTTCCTCACAGAGATATTGTACTGAGACAAGAGTAGTTCATGACAACTTAGTAAATCTGAGGCCACCTCAAACTTTTCAGAAGTGATTCTAAATTTACCTCAGTATAAATGACTAGCTTTTGCTAAAAAAAAAATAAATTGTAAATTGAGTAGAAATTTTGCTTTTAGCCCTATAGTTTTAGTGTCAGTAAGTGTGGAAAAAATCTTTCCAATGTATATGGTAAGTACTATTACAAATCTAGTAGAGACAATAAATTTTGCATACCAGCACAAGATCTCCAGCTGTACTTTAAATAGATCTGAGTTCATAGGACCCAGAAACCAAAACTGTTGCAAAACCAAGCCTTGAATTTTATACTTTTAAAATTGACTATTGCATTAAAAAACATTAAAGTTATTTAGGAAGCTAAATTGGAATTCATTATCTAAGCTATTTCTAATAATGGAAATTGGATTCCTAAATCACGTGGTTTCTGTTGAAAATTTTGTCCAGAGTCCTTCAGTAGCTGAAGGAATGTGGAGAAAGTGGGATGGTGAGTCACCTAATTGCCACTGCTTTGAGATGTTTTTGGTAGCAATCTGTACCTTTTACTTGACCCTTCTGCTGTATTCTGAGAAAAAGAGAATCAGTTTCATGCTGCTTTTGCAGAGGAGCAGAATCTGTAGTTTCATGGCTCTTTTGCCGTACTGAAGGACAAGCAGAGTGCAAGCCTATACTTTCTTCAGTCCATCAGGATATAAATGAATTAACTTCATAGTCAGTATTTCTAATTGTGTATACAAATTTTCTTTTTTTTTCCTACTGTGTATACAAATTTTCTTTTTTTTATAAATAATTTTATTATTCTCATGCAACTACTATAGGATTCTTGAGTGATGTTAGAATCTCACTTGTATATGTTGGTGACTTTTTCAGGGAATCATTTTAGTTTGATTAGTAAGAAACAAATTATGTTTTTCAAAATGTGTTTATATATACACAGAGTGGAGGGCCAGTTCCTTGCTGCTTGTGGTGTCTGTTTTGAGAATTATTAGGTCAAAATATCTAACCACTACTTTAATAGATAACCACTACTTCACTAGAATGACTTGTTTTCTAACCTAATCAGATGAAACAATAGTACAAGTAAAAAAGTTGTTTGTTTGATGAAGTGACTAAAGATATTTCTATATTATTCGAAGGCAGCTGTAGTATGACACTTCTTCTAATTACTAGTGGCATAGAGAAAGAAAAATACACATCTGCAATTTTCTTCCGGAATTGTCTGGATTTCCAACACGTCACACAGATGATAAGTGAAAACGCTGGTGTTCAGTAATTATATTCAGCACTTCAAGGGTTTGCACAGATATGTTAATAATCCCATTAATCTTCTTCCTTTATATGTAAATCTGTAGCCCAGATGTTGCATCATTTGCAAATCTTGCAATTAAAACATTTTATAACTTGCAGTTATGCAAAGGGGCAGTAGACTGGAAAATGGGTAAAATTGCTTGGCTAGGACATTACCATGGCAACCCACTGACCTCTGTTCAATTAGTTACAACTGAAGATCCAGCTATTAATTATAATGGTCAGAAAAGGATATAATCTAAATCTCCTTTTACCTTTTTAATATGAACATTTCTTCCTCGCCATAAATCTCTGACTTTAAGAGACAAAGCTCCAGACCTGAAGCATTAAAAGTGATAGTGCTTAAATACTGATGGAAAGTGGAGGACAGTAAAGGAATGTCATTTATCAGCTATATTCAAGGTACTTCTTTAACTTTTTGTAGTCTAAGCACTCTCTCAGGCAGGCTTTAAAGTGAATATTCTTTATTGCTCATTTTAGCTATTGAAATCTACATTATACGTGCCAGCAATTATCTCTCACTTTAGAAAGCTGCTGTTAATTAGGGCCAAACTAATCACCAAGGAGTTGTGGAAACAGATAGATGCCTCCCTTTGTCAGTTTTACATTTTGCCTTAGCAAAGTTGTTATTTTCTTGGCATGTTATCAAAGAAAAGTTATCTGTTAATTATAGAAGACATTCCACTTTCTGACAGTGGAGCAGTCACACCATAGTCATACAGCAACACTCAGGCTGGACAGTAAATATCTTGGTGTAGGGTTATTTTTTTGGGAGGCTGTGCAAGGTGCACTACCTCACCTTCAGATTCAGTCCAAATAAATGCACAACTTGAGCCTGTGATGTATTAAAAATCTCGGGATTTTAGTATCTTTAGTGTCCTGTTTTTTGGGTTTTTTTTTTAATTTTCTGGTTAGCTCCATTTTATGTTAATCATTAGACCGGAGAAAACCAGGTACTCGGCACAATGACTTCTTCTCCCTTCCTCCTTGAAGTGCAATATAGTCAATGTTCATGTAATCAATGCAGACACGTATTTCTGGTCTGTAGCTTATTCTTAAGATGGGGGGGTAGGTTTTGTTGGCGGTAGTGGTTGGTGGCATTTTGGGGGTTTGTATTTATAGAAGGGTTTTTTCTGTTTTGTGTTCTTCTTTCTTTTTTTTTTTAAACACTTTGCCCTGATAATTAGTGATGAAACGCAGGTAATGAGCAGAATGGCTGGGAATAGGGTTTCAAAATCACTGGACTGGGCAAAAGTTTAGTTAAACACAAGGGATTGGCAAAATATGTGATTACTCTCTAACTGACTTCCAGCAGTTCTGGATTAGACACATATAGATTAAAGTGTGCATTTAAATATGTATCTCTTATGTAATAACCACCAAGAAATATCACCCCAGAAGGTGTTTGTGCATTTTTTATGATAGTCATACCCTGCACAGATGGCAAGTGTATAAATTGTATCCTGATTTTTGCAGCCCTGTGCAGGACTCTGATACCAAACAAGAAGCACAGAGCAGTGTGATACCAAATATCCACTGAAATTATTTTGAAGTGTTCCCTGTGCAAGATGTAAATTCGCACCACTTCGGCCAAAAAAAATGCCAGTGAAATCTTCTTAGCAATCATAATTACATTGCACTAAGTGATGGACAATTACAGCAAGCTCAGAACTCCTTTTGGCATATTGATTACATAGCTGTAACTGTTTATTGTGATTCTTTCCCTCTCTGCCTCCAAGGCCCTTTCCTGCAAGCCTGCGAGGAATTTAACTGTGCAAGTAATGTCATCGCCTGGGTCTACTTTTCAGTTATTTAAGGAAGCATATCAAAGCAATATCTTGAAGACAGAACATGATAAATACCTTGTTTATCATGGGAGTTCCCCTATGTATGTAACAGCCCACAGTCATTGTATAGTAGATGGTTCAAAAATGCAAATCCAGCATAATTCATTTCTAAACAGTCTTCAGATAATTTGTGGTCCAGGATTGAACACAGAAACTGCAACTTTCCAACCTTTTTTCTTACACCCAACCCCCCGCCAAGGGCATTTTTGCAATAGTTTTTTTGGGGGACAGAGGAGGGTTGGTTTGGGTTTTTAATTTGTAAGCAACATTTAGCATTCTCTTCTCTATCAAAAGGTGATGTGTACACTATATTAGTCAGTGTATCTGAACAAAATCCTCTTTGAGCTTTTTAGAATTATTTTGTTAACATGCTCTTTCTTATTTTTTTTTTAATGAAACTAAATAGTAATCAAAGAAATAGCAAATTCAAGGAGGAATTTACAGTTAGTCTGAGCGAAAGACACATACCTATTCCAAAATGTAAGTTAGCCAGATATAGGAGGCATTCACATAGAAGAAGAGATTTAGACAGTCCAGTGAAATAGATGGGGGGAAAAAATATTGAGAACAGGAAGAATGTAATTGTAAAAAAACCTTTTGAAACACAGAAAAGGCCACTTCTGTGCTTTCCAATGTAATCCTCAGCTTTTCTTTGCAAAAATACATCTGTATAATTTTCTTCACACTGTCTAGGCTTCTTACCATTACCATTTGACTGCACATGCAGAAGAATTTATGTTCTGGATCAAAGCACTAGATTTCAGAGGATGGTGTCTGGCAGTAGGCAAATTTACTATTATTAAATTCCACTGAGTCAGCAAATTTCAGATATCATGTAAGTTACTTCTGCCTACTTCTACTTGAATTGAGTTTAATATTTCCCACTCTTTCCATGAGATATATATTCTGATTGAATTAATTTTCTTTACGTTCCCTAAAAAATGAGTCTGGGCTATCTGAACACTTCAAAAGTATCTGGTTTACATTTAATCAATATGTTTTTGAGCATTAAAATGTTTTCATGATGTCCCTTTTAACCATCTGTTCAAAGTCAATAAACCAACTCGATTGTTTCTTTTTCAATGGGTCATTTTGTAAGCCTTGCCTTATACAGGATAGTAGCTGAGATGTGAAATTTAGAACCAGAGCATCAAAATAAGGTACATTTGGGATACAGGAGCAAAATAATGGCTAGACCTTATAACTTTCTCACATATCTGCTCCTTATTTATTTCTGTTAACATATGAGTACTCACCTGATTAACTGTTTCAAATATTGTATTTATAAGGAAGCAGATTGTCGTACTGCTGAATCTTCATATTCTTCATATTTTCACCCTAAGTGCTTTGTCAGAGTCTGGAAGGTAGATCTCAGAGGCTATGTCTATTATAACAAATAGAAGGAGAAAATCCTGTCATCTGGCGCTGCAGATAAAAGGCACAGCACAGCTTTTTCCATATGGTTAATTTCCCTCCTTTCCTCTCTTGCCCCTTTCTTCCCAAAACAGAGTGGTTTAGTCTCTTCTGCCTGCTGAGAGTGGTTCTTGATCTGTGATAGTCCCCCGAATTATCCCTGAGTATTTTCTGGATGTAACTAGTTGGTACAGGTTGAATGTGTGTCAAGAGAGTGCCAACAATGTGTATCATCACATCCTAGTGCTGGCCTGTTTGGTTTGCTGTCATAGGTGTAGCTAAACAGTTTTATGATATATATCCATATGGAAGACTGCAAGTGGACACAAGCTCAACACTTACAAAAGCTGTGTGGCAATCCCAGAGCAGCCAAAATGGATATATTCTGAATATCCAGAAGGTTATTTATTTCAAGCTCAGGATTGCACTTATATTTTCACAGAACTTCTGGTTTTAAGTTGGCTTATGTTCTATTAGCTGAAGAGGCATAGCTCTCTTGCATCTGCCTGGAGAATACCATCTGCTGCTATCTTTTCATTAGCAGATCTAGTAACAATAGCCATGTGCAGTTTTTACACAGAGTGAAATCCTCACCCCAAAAACCTCTTTTTGGAGTGTCTGATCAATTTGGTGCCAGCACAGCTGAATGAGCCTAGGAGGCTGAGTTTCACCAATCAGTGGGAATAAAGTAAATAAAGTAATAAAGTGGGTTTTTTTCCTTTAGCTTTTATCACAAGTATATAGTAAAAATGCTTGCCTACAGTGTGACTACATGTACATGCATATGCATGCACACATGCCTACAAACATATGTGCATATAAATGTAAGATATGTATACTGTAGAAAGTATATATTTTTAAAGTCAAGACTGTACCATTTTCAGAAAAGTTATTTGATGAGGAGGGTGGTGAAATCACTTTTCCCTGAAGACAAGGTTTCGGAAGGAACAGAATTCCTTGTGGCGTATGGTGGGTGGGCTTTGTAATATCTACAAGGATAATATAGCTTTTCCCATGACTACCCATATTGCATTATTCATTTGTGTGCAGGAGATATTCAGTTTTGACCCATTTCTCAGAAATACGACAGAACAATTTTTACTTTCTGTCAAAGCAACATGAGCAAGAATACAAGCTTCCATTTTAACTTGCCCTTGACCTGTCCATAAGGAGATGAGGGGATCATCTTGCAAGCCTATCCTATGTTGTGGTGATGGAATGGACTCTGCAAGTCTGCAGTTTTGGGTAGTTTCTATCCATAGTTGAGTAGCACAGGGAACATATGCAAAGAGAATCAGACATGGAGAGAGGGGAAAAAAATTATTAAATTATACAGTATGTAATGCTATGTTACATGGATGCTGTCAGTGGCTTTGGTGGGTTTTTTTTCTACCCCAAACAAATTGAACTTATGTTCTAAAACTTATGACAAAGCTAAAATCTGATGAAAGAAGTCCAACTTTGTTAGGAAAGGTTGACACACTGTGACCCAAATGTCTGACCTGATATTGCTCTTATTGCTAGTAGTCACCCTACAGGCATTATCAAAGCAATTTAAGCTGCTGTAGATTTAATTCACAGTGACATAATTAGAACGTTAGTAAACTTGGCTATCTAGTCATTGCGAGTCATCATTTGCATACATGATGAAGTTGTAGCAGTATGAAGGCTCTGACACTTTAAGGAGTGACAAACTGCAAATTAATTTTTTAGAACATTACAACATAAAAAGATCCCTTCTCTTTTCTTTTTTCTTAAACATCTGCTGCAGACATCTCTACAGTATGAGCCCATGTTTGCCAAAGCTTTGACATTGAAGCATTGTAAAGTGAACCAAAAAGACAACACAGAGAAGAGAGTTGTGTTTGGCATACAAAATAGTCCCCTTGCTAGATCAAACTGCCGCACATCTTTCCCTGAACATCAGTAGACATAGCTTAGTCCCATCAATAGTTTACTGACCTGTGCTGTGATAACATTTCCATCTCTGGAGTGCGCAGTATGTGACATTTTACAAGTACATTTAATGGGGAATGGGGGAAGGGGAGATGACGCTTATCCTGCTTGTCGGTGCATACTGGACAGGACCAGGGATATCGATTGGGCAGAAAACTCTCCTCTGCTGACTGATTACTACCCCTTGCGTGTGTGCGGTCTTTGAACTTTGTCGTATCTGGATAATAGAACAGTTTCCAGCGAGATCAGTCAGGTCTCAGCAACACAAACATCAGCCAAATTGAACAAAAAGGCATAAATAATAGAAGAAGCCCTTGACATTGTCTCAGTGCACTAGATAGTCAAAGACAGGCTTAATTCTGTGGCAGGCTATTTGACTAAGAATGTAAATTACTGTTTGAGACAATAACAGTTTTAAGATCTGCTCTCACACTTACTTCCAGAACAACTGCCCTTCCTGTTAGACTCAGGTCAGCACTAAAAGTGAAAGGTCAGAATACCAATTAACTTATCTTCTCAACACAAAACTGCTCAGTTCAGGGGTATTATGAAGCTCAATATTTTATTAATGTAGCATGGCTTAGGTCTGCATTTACTCTATGAACTGATAGCAATTTTAAAAAAAATATTTTATTAATTATTCATATAATCGGAAATGAACCATAAGTTTGAGTAAAAGATTTTTGAACTTTGTGTTTGTTTTTGCCACATCATATTTTTTGTGTAAAAGGTGAACCAAAATAATACAAACTGTTAGCCGTTAAAAGTCAGTCTGCTCCTTTTTTTCTTTTGTGTTGGTGGCAGATAATTATAATAATATTGTACAATAACTGAGAATAACTTTCCTAATTAATACTAATTTACAAGTTCCCTAAAAAGTTAGCAGGGACACTAAAGAGCAAGGAATGTGCAAAAACACAGCTTGGTTATATGAAAGCAAAGAGTTTGAATTTTCTCTTCCCCTCAGCTGGAAATTTTCCAGAGGCTCCTAAAGGAACCTTGCACATAATGTCAAAAATCATTCTGCTGAGGTTTTCCTTACTCTCTACCTTTTCCTGCCTGTTCTCCTCTCCCCCATATGGACATCCAAGGCCTGCTGAAGGACCCTGCCTTAGACTATGAAATCAATAACTTACTTGCACTCTTAAGTCATTTACATTCTTGGGCATATTCCTGATTTGGGGGAATGTTTTTTGTGGTTATTGGCAAACTTTTTCAGGAATAAGAAATGCATTAACCACAAGTGCTTCACGTTTTATACTTAAATTGCGCTGACAAAATATTTTTTTCTAGCTCTCTTCCATGCAACACCCATTTTGCTGCAAACCCACAGCTTTGCCAGTATTAAAGTGGTATGCGGCCCCTTTCTGCCTTCTCTGGCAGAAAGGAGTACCTGGACATTCTCTGCATGGACAAACACCACTTCCTAATAAGCATTATTCAGTACTCCATTCAGCATGGAACTCTTAGAGTCTTAACTTATTCTCTCAAATAGATTTTTCTTCTGTATGGATTTTGCTGTTTTTATGGATGCACCAACAGCCGAGATTCAGCTGAAGCTGATGGCTCTAGGCTGCCGTGCTTTAGCTTCTCAGGCATAGTCATTCTCAGGCCTCATATACTTGAGGCCTACGGTCTCAGGCCTCATATACTTGAGGCCTACGGTGTAAGGTCTCAAGTATAAAACAGATCTTTACCACAGACAAAGAAAGGAAAGGGCTAAAACTTTTAAAAGGATGTTGCTCTTTATTCATTTTGTCTGGTTTTAGCATGTCTTCTACCCTACCCCAGAAGACACAAATGCAAGGGGCGTTCCCTGCCTTGCACATAAGCTATTTTGCAATGTCTTGCAGGAAGAAATATGTAGGCAGACTCTCCACTTGGTTCTTTACAGCCACATACTCTGAGAGGCTTGTCCATGTTTTGCCATGGCAGACCTCTTTTTAGGCATCTTCTCAGCTACAAGCTCATCCAAAAAGATGAATTAAAGGTGTGACTTCTTTTAGACCTTAGACTTTTTTGATGAGAACAGTAAAGCTTTTGGGGAAGGGTTTTAAATAGTGTCTCAGAAGTTACTCTTAAACAAACAAGCTGTCTCCAGGTAAATATTTGAACTAAAATACCAAGGCTGAAATGGCTGATCTGGAACAATAAGTCCAAGAATCCCCCCTCAAAAGAAGTAGCTTCGTATCATGTGAAGTAGAATTTTGTTGCTCTAGTCTGTCTCTTGTTTGAATGAGCTGTCCCCACTACTAGAATATTGCTACAAAGAAATGAAATTCTATTGTTCTCTACTTAGGAAACTCTTGAACTACTTGAGACATTTAACCTGATGTTTAAGACTTCAGGACTGTGTTGGAATATCAAATGAGGTTCCACTCCATTTAGCAGAAACATTCATGTTTAATTAAAATTCACAGATAGCTAGAAACATGCAAATATTAACTATCCACAATGCTCAAAGTGTTAGGGAATTAAGGCTGGGTTTAATCCTATTTGAACCTCCTGCAGTCTTCTTACTCTGCAATGTATGCAGAGAAATGTAGGCAAAGTAATGCTGTCTTTTTGTTTGTTTATTCTCTAAAAAGTATCTCTGTACATCTAGCGATAGACCATATTTTATCAAAACTTATTTTTGTAACATCATACACTTATGTAGATAAAGTTGGTTTGTAAGAATTTATATGATCCAAATAGGCAAGAATGAATGCATAATATTTTTTCTCATCAGTGAAACATAATGTGTTCTTTGCCCTGCTAGTGGAACTGGTTACTGTTATATAGCTTGAAACCTTCCTCCTTTTATTTTGTGACAATTATTAATAAAGAATTTGGCTTCATCTCTCTACAGCTTGCTTTCTAGGGAACTTGCTTTATTCTTTAAACTCTGTTTTCAAGAAGATATAAAATATGCATACATTCCCTGGCAAAGCAGTGTTCAATTGCAAAAGCTATCTTCGTAACCAGGTGATGGATTAGTTCCATGAAAGAACAAAATCAGATAAAATGACAAGAATTCATGCAAATTTGTTAAAAATAAAGGGCCTTTTTGCAATAATAATAAAAAACCTTTATCTGAAAATATGATGTGTCCTTAGGATGTGATATTGGATATTGCTACATGAATTAAATTTCAGAATGACAGGGTAATTAATATAATAACTCCTTCCTCATAAACAGCTCCAAAGGTATGAGGAGGTGTTTATAAGAGAAATGTATTTCCATCAGCTTTAGTCCTGTAGGCCAAAACCAGGGGTAATATATTTAAGAAGAATTTATTTTCTTTGCTGCCACCAAAAATATAGTGCACTAATTATTAGAACTTCCTTATTATTTCTAATAAGAACTACACCTGTTGGCACAGTTGGACAGCATTATAAAAAAAAAAAAAAACATAAAATTGAAACTTGTTTTAGTGTTTTGGCTTAGCTGTGTTTAATTATAATATGTCCTAGACCCAGAGTCATCATTGAGAACCCCATACTGCCATACTTCATACTCTAAAATATCTGCATCAGAACTTGTTTTATTGTTACTTGACTTAAGCAAGCACTCTCCACCTTTGAGGGAGGGGAAGGCAATTAATTTGCTGAAAAGGAAATAGTTTCTGATTTGGAAAAGTGAGTGAGGCAAATGTGGTTTCAGCTCGGACTGAATTAGTTGAGTGCTTTATGGAATCAATGGATGAAACAGGATAGGAAAAAACATGCAGCACACTCTCTTCTTAGATTAAACCTCTCTGGGTTTGGGGTTTTTTTTTTTGTTGTTGTTTATTTGCTTGCTCCAAACTATGGTCTCAAAAATAATCAAAATACAATTTCTCCATCTCCAAAAAGTGAGGACAGCAGAAAAGGTGCAAATTTAGATGTGCTTGCCTCGCTCGTCTTTGAAATAATATCTCAAGTGCTGTACTGATAGGAGTAATGAGTATTCCCAAGTTCAAGTAGAAGTAAGCAGACTTTAGTTGTGGGAATGCATTCTGTTTTTTGTGTTTTGTTCTTGGTTTTTTTTTTTTTATTTCTTTCATGACTTTTAAATGCTTTCCCAATATAAATTTCTAGTAAATCCAAAACCAGCAAGGTGGAAATTCGAACACTATGGGTGTCTGCAACTCTCACTGCTCACGTTCGGCTGCCGGTCTGCCTGAGAGCAAACTCTAGTTTTAAGGTTTTTAAGGGCTCCACCACCTGCGATTGCACCGATGCAATATGAGCAATGCACACCCGTGGCAACGTAGGTGTGACTGATTCCTCCTAGCAGGGAAGGCAGAGCCTGCTGGATAGGACATTGCAGTACACTAACTATTATCAGCTGCCAACACGCTGAGTTCAGCAGAAGCTGGCAACCCAGATATGAGCAAAAAGTAAATTTCTCTGAGCCTTGATGAGAGGAAAAAGGAATTTCAAATTACAGCTAGAGCTTGTGGGGTGGCTGACTGCCTAGAAAATTAACTAAATCAGTGCATATGTCATGTGCTTTTGCCTGGCCTTCTCTCTGGATGCCCCTCTAAGCTCTCACGGGTCCAGAGTGGATATGACAGATGGTTTAGACTGCAGTACCCAACTCACTCCAGGCAAACCTTCCTTGCCAAAGGCCAGTAGGCTCAGTTCTCCAGGTAGCTACTGCCTGTCTTTGGAAACGTGTAAGGAATTTGTAAATTAGGAAATTGAATATAATACCTGCAGCTGATTTTCAGTTTTTTATTTTAACCTTATTTTCAGTTTTTTTATTTTAATTTACAGATCATGCCAATAAGCATCGAATAAAATATTGAAGTTCATAAAAGACATTAATTCAACTCTCTTAAGATGTTGTTTGTTCAAGAAAGCTCAAATTGGATGCAGCAGCATCTGTTTATCAGTTCTGCTTTCATCTAATTTTACAGCTGGATTGTCTGAGCCACAAGAAGGTCAAATGATTTGCCCTGACTCTGCCTATGAATTTATGGCATATGTTTGACAATCAGAGCCCATATGCTTGCCAGAAGTCCATTACACATTTTAAATGTATGGTCTCAATAATGTCTTTTTTACTAGGAAAAAGTATTGCTACTAAAGCAATATTTTTTGTTGTGCTATATTAACAAGAATAAACTCATAGCACTAATTTGTCACTAGACTTTTACTGACAGTAAATATTTTACTCATTCTTTTTTCTTTCTCCAGTAATCTTAGGATAAAAGTCTGTATTATAATTTGTGGCAAATCACAAATTTTACTGTATGGCACAAAAGTCAATTTACTTCAAATTTAACTATTGTATTTTGAGTTCAAACCCAGTATTTTTCAATATGGAGAAAGAAGCCATGAACTGTTTCATATTTCATAGCCTTGCTTTTGGGAACTTTCTCACACACAATAAAATTGACAATGTGGCAGAATGTTTCTTTAGCACTTTCTTCCTCTCTCTTCCCCCCTCACTCCTCTAATAAGGAAGAAGAGTAGGAAAGACTAGAAAAGTGTTTCAAGCTATCTCATCTAATTTGAGAATTGGTTCATCCGTGGTGGTTTCGCATTTCAGGATTACATAAACCTTATTATCTGAGTATGGGGAGAGCCTCAGGGTCACTATGGTGGTTGAGCAACACGGGGTCTGTGGGGCCGGTTAGCTGGCGAGCTGAGAAGCAGTGATGTGTGGACTCTCTTCAGTAGCCACTCACAAGGTTACCTTGTCCACAGTAGATGATCAGCTGCCAGCTGGGAATATCTTTAACCTAAAATCCCGTCATCCTGACCACAGGGGTCTTGGATTAGGCTAAATGACTTGTTCTAAACGGCAATGCATAATCTCGAGAATTGCGGTGACAGTCAGTACTGGTGCTAAGCTTTAGCCTTCCATAGATATCATTGGCTTGTAGTTTTATACTTTATACTCTCTTATGTACACTTAGGAACATATATTTGAAATTACTGGAGAGCTATGCCATGGATTACTATTTTTCACAAATGTTTCTGAAATCAGTTGAACATAGTTTCATCTTCAGAACTACTTGTTTCATAGCAAATATAATGCAACAAGTTCACCAGTGTTCGGTAGATGTCAGTTCTAGCCATGTTCCCCTTTTCCCTCTGACCTTAAGTGTGGTGGCTTTAGAATGGTATTTTGAAATGCTCTTGGTGTGTTTAGTACCACTGAGAAGTAGTTCACTGTATCCAAACTCTAAGACTAAGAGGGCCAATGGTGTGTACTGAATAAAAAAACAACAAAAAAACCACCCAAGTCCCCCCAGTGAATATTATACAGAGGAACATCTCAGGCCCCCCAAAGGACTACTACTGTTAAAGTTTGGAATGTCCAATGTTGATGTACTATCGACCCTACACCTTAAATTTTGCACTGCTGTGTTGGGACTGAAGGTTTGAGGTATCATCAGACTGTTAACACCTATGACAATATTACAGGTATAGCGTACCACAGTAAATCTTGCTCTGCTCTGTACTTTTTATCTGGCTCCAAATAGATGTGCAAGGTGGTTTGACTCAAAGACCATCTGTTGAGCTTGTTGTCTTATATTCATCTTTGTGGAGGTGACTGGCATTCCTGGCACTCTTTGTAATTTTAAATTTCTCTCAACACATATAAGTACATGCTAAACAACTCCCAAATACTCAGTACACTGTGACCCTGAAGTTGTAAGGGACAGTGAAGCAGTAGTTACCTGGAAGTGTGCAGGAACTGGACCTCCTCTTGATAGAGCTCTTTAGGAGGGCCTTTGCTGTAAAAAAGTTTAGCACACCTCACTGAAAACCACAAACCCGTCAATCTTCTAATTGGAAGTATAAAAACAAGATTTTCTTCATGGTGGGACACTCATATGGTGATTTATTTAATTTTTTTAATAGGAATCGAGACTTTTAACTTCACTTCTTTTTTTTAGAAAAAGCAACAGTTGTGGCTCAAAAATAGGCATATTCTTTTTCAACATGTGAATATTACTCTAAAACAATTATAATGAGAGTTTACATATATTTGCTTCTTCGGGCTAGCTGTCACCCAGTGTATACCTCAGAAAACCTCAAATTTCCTTTAAGTATTGCATAGTCAGTTGGATACTTGGAAGTGTCGTACTTGCTCCTTAATTAATAAGAGCACTGTCACTCGGAATATTCAGTATTTCACCTTGTTCTGTTATCATACGATTGGTTACCATTTAAGCGGTGATTAAAAAAATCTGACTCCAGAAGACTTTCTTGTTTTGCTTTCAAAGATATTTGCTTACTTAGAAATATTAAAATCTCTACTTATTTTTTCTTTAAATGAAGGTTTTTCAGTAAAAACAATGAAGCAAAATCCTGTTATATGTTGGACCGGGCATACTCTGTTAAACTCCACTAAATGTAAATGTAACTGCAAATTCTTTGAAGTCAAGTGCTGTACACAGGCTGGTCTTTCAAAGGAAGAAGTTGAAGTTGCTCAGAACATATTTTTAAAAGCTCTCCAGGAAAACGATCTTAAGGTGATCTAACAAAAAAATTCTATTTGAACGTGATTTGGGGTCATTTAGTGAGGCTGGAGATATTTTCAGATACTTGTTTTTTAACCTGCTTAACATGAAGATGTGGAGCAAGTCATTGCTTTGATATCAGGGCGGAAGACTTTTTCCGCAATACCTGCTGAACTCTCACCATTCCCCTAAGCTATCTCTATGTGTTTAAATACAGTATTGTTCAAGCTTTATTTCTTAGTAAGATCTACCCTATGATTTAAAAAATAATTATACCACACAACAGGTCTAGTAATTTTTTATATACATCCTCATAGAATCTTGAAATTATAGACAAGACTGATATTTAAAGTTTCAAGCAGTTTAGAAAAATTTTCACTAATGTGTTGTATGCTTATTTTGAAATTACATTATAAAAGAAAAGGCTGTGTTACTATTTTTAAATTACAATTTTAACTATTATAAACTTAAGTATATTAAGCAAAATAATGGTTTGGATTTTGAGATGAGGGAAGAGCTTATCATAGGAGCTGCAGTTCTTTAATTCCAAGAGACAGAGCAATTGAGATATAGGATCCAGTTAATTAGAAATTATGAGATGGATAAATTGAGAAGAATAGAAGGATTTCCTTCCCACTTATCCATTTCTAATAAATACATGTTTTGACAGCAGTAATACTGTCTTCAATAGTTAGTGTTACATAGAACTTCCATCTTATTTATGTGGGCTGTTCCCACTACATTGAGGAGCCTCTGAAATGTCAGCTAGAACAAGGATCTATGCTGGATTCAACCAAGATGGAAATGGAAAATTCATTTTAATACTCGTGAGAAAATCCATTACATTGTTCTTCCCCATGAGCTTTCCTTCAAACTTGTCTTCTGCCGATTCATCAAACATTTTCTCTGAAAGACCTGAAGTGCTGGTCTCAAACCAGACAACTCCCACCTTGCTAATCTTGGCAAACCTTGCCTTTCATTTTGCTGCTTTGTAATGGGCTACACATCTGAGCAATATAAAGGAGTTCTGTAGGAAAGCAAAGAATTCTGATGTTGGAAATTACATTTTGTTCTGGAAATGTAATTTCTAGTTTGCTTCCTAAAATATACCCAGTGGATTTAGACTGTGCCTGAGAACTGTCTAAACCTGCCACTCTTGCTAGTACGAGTGCACAAATATCCCCTATAACAGTGCTATTGGCATCTGTGGGTGTCCTATAAGAGCCTTCAATACACTTAATCCAGGAGATGATATGACTGCATAACTACATACATGACACAGAGAAATCTTAGGTTTTACTTCTTTCCTTCTCATACGTTGTTTATTATTTTTTCTTTCCTTTGCCTTATTAACCTCCTCCTCACCTATTCTTTACCAAATCCCTTCTGTAACACACCTTCTTCCTTCCATTAGACCACCTACCTTTCCTTTCAAGGATGGCATAACCAACACATGTTTATCTAAATGCTAAGCGGTTGCTGTCAGAGGACAACCCTTTCTCTTAAGGATACTGCAACAATGAAGGCCAGAAACATCTACTGTTTGATGATATCCCAACCATGAAGAGTGTTTCTAGCACATGCAGGATTGCACAGGTGGCAGAGATTTCTTTTAGAAATCCAGAGATTGGTACAGACCATCTGATTTGAGAGGATGATGTGGATTGATGTGCATTCAATATGATTTCACTGCAGAAGGGATGAACAGTTTTATTTTTATTCATGCTTACGAGGCACTAAGAAATAGTCCCATAGGTAAACTCTTAAACTTTTTAACCCTTAACAAGTAGCACGGGAAGGGATGTCCTCAATATATGCATCAGAGGGATATCTGCCCTGTCACAGAAATCCACTGCAGAACTACTCATTTCAAGTCAAGAGAAATTAGCTCAAAATACACAAAACAAAATATATTTGTGATGATATACTGATGTCCCCTTTCAGCCAAATACGTAGAGTCACTGCCTTTGCATCACAGCTACTTGAATTTCACTGGTGCTACCACCCAACTTCTTCATATAAACTGTAATGATGTGCCTGTTTTCCCAAGGAAAAGCAAAGAAACATGTACCAGGGCTCTTTAATGAGTCTCTTTGACTTATTTTCAGACCTCCTTAATGCTTCTGCCTTGACAGTCTCTGAAAATGAGTGGTAATTAGCGTTCTGGGTTGGCAGGAAATTGCCATATTGATCATCTCTGGGAACACTGTATATAGTAAGGAAGAGAAATCCATAGAAATATGTGTTTATGTGCATTGTTGGGGGTTTGGGTAGTTTATTTTCTGGTTTTTAGCTTGAAGAATTATTAATATTGGGACAAACACAGATGAACAAAATGTATTGCTACTGATTTAGACATTTAGAAATAGCTTTTAGTACGACTAGTGCAAATCCAATAAGATCTCCTGAAAGCAGCTAAGACTGCTTTTAAGTAAGACCACTTAAGGCTTGGTTGTAAAGGAAATATTGCTCTTTAAAAATGTAAAGCAAATCCTCCTAACAGGACTTTTCAAGTTAAGCTATCTCTAAATAAAAAATGATGAGATATTTAAAGAGTTTCTGAGTTTGCATTAAATGCATAATTCAGGACTGAACGTTGAAAAGGGAGTAAAAATGTAAAAGGGTTCAGCAATATATCTCTGCAATTCTGTATGGTTTGTCTGGAAGGTTTAATCAGTACAGAGAAGCTGAAATGTAACCAGGGAAGTAGTTTGGATTATACTGATTTTAAGGTCATAAAAAATTGCCAACTCTTCAAAAATGCTCCCAGTATATAACAGCTCCTATTTCAGGATTTGCTACCTTGTGATATATAAGAAAGATTATAGTAGCATGGGCTAAAGCAGCTGATGCTTTGCAATGGCCATTCCTGGTGTTATTGCATAATTTTGTCAGCCTGACTTCGCGATGACTTTTAAAAATCAAATAACCCTGGATGACATCCTGGATGTCTTCCAGGCTTATGTTACATATATATCCATATCGGTGTCTGAAATGCAAACGTTTATTAAGGAATACCTTGTAAAAAAAACATTGGAGCCTTGCTATGTGATTAATGGTGGGATTTATCTAGATGTCTGAGACCAGAACTGGGCCCATATTTCAGACTGTGAGGGCATGAAAGATGTATATTTTAGTAGCTGTCACTTGAAAGCAGGACTCTTATAATGAGGAAGATGAAAACTCTCATATCTTGAGAAAGAGAAGGAAAGAATAAAAAAATTAATTAGTGTTTTTGTAAACTAAGGTTGCTTTTCTAAACATCTCAGTAATTATTTTTAATAGCCTTCAATCGGTATGTTCAACACAGAATTAATGAGACCCCCTGTAGCCAAAGAATTGGGATTTAGTATGGTTTAATTTTCTTTTCAGCTTCTACAAAGATAAAGTGTCCTCTGACTTGTGTAGTTCTAAATTTAAGTTACTTTTGAGCATATGCTTTAGTCTTTTCCTGAGCTATTTTAAAATTTTATAATAGAACACTATAAATGCAGCCATGCATTCCATAATTTATATTAAAGAGGTAACTTAGTCTTTGAAAACTTGGAATGAAAATGTGGGTGGGAAAGGAGAAGCCATGAGATGGCTTTCATATGAGAAGAGTGAATGTACAACTTCACCTACAAGCAAAAGAAATCTGACTCACTTTGAGGGGGGTGGAGGTGATGTGGACTGTACCTTTTTAAAAAGGGGACATGAATCAATGGTTAAGGTTCTTGATGCATTGAACTGATGACAGTTTTTCTATACCTGGAACTCTCCCTATCCTAGGCATAACACAGTAAGTTTTTCCTTAAATTTTTGGAGCCTGAGTTGGCATTTATTTTAGTCCTGTTGTTCTTGTCCTTGAAAGTCTTCTCTAGCCTATTAATTTCACACAATTAAACAGTATTTATGTGGTCGTCTAAATTAAATATTCCTAATAGCTGTTCTTGTTGTTAGAAGGCTGGAACTCACTGTGTATGACAATTTGCAAGGCTCTCTGTTACAACTGTAAATTGCCTAACAATCATTGTTATGTTCTGGAACAAAAATTTTGCAAAAAGCAGCAACCGACATGTTGAACAGATTTTTCAGGAGATGTAAAGGATTAAAAAATTGAAGTTTATGGTATATTTATGGATGTGCGTATTGTGCCATGTGTAGATTACTGATTTTTTCCCTCTCTATCTTTGAGCTCTGCAGATTAAAACTGCCTGTATAATAGCAGGTTTCAAAGATTCATATGAAAGTAAGCTTCCATGGAATTCAGTGCTAAAGGCTCAGACCTAAATTTGGAAGGAATTAGCTTTTGTTGCTATGGGAACATACACTTCATTTAGTTCTGAAATATAAAGAATATACAAATTTATGATAAAAAATAACACTATTAGTCCACTTGGTGGGGCAGGAGGCACTAGAAATAACTGTGTAATCTGGGCATATAATATCTCCCTGTTGTGTACAGCATGATTACACTGAAAAAAATCTCCTTGTCAGTTTATTCCTCCATCATAATCTTTTTTTCTGTAAGTTCACATTTGTTTGAATTGTAAAATCACAAACTGCACATAAATAAGTGGTTTAGTCATTATTTGCCTTTGTAACGCATCACTGGGGATGTCTATTAATTCTCAGATGATTATCTTTATTTCTTTGCCTTTCATAAAGTTTTGTATGAAGCCTAGATCTCAGCATGTTTCTGTTCAGCTACCAAAGAGTAAAGGAGAGAAATTTGATGTTGCAATTGAATTTATTCCAAGACACTATTAATATGAATATGAAAGTGAGTTTGGCTGCTGACTCCTGGGTTTGCTTCTTTGCTTGAGAGAGAAGTTTTGCTGACTGTGAAGGAAGTGGTGGCAAATATCTCACAATTAAACTTTCTTTCCTTGGAGAGTGATAGAACTGTGGAGAGGTTTTTCCACACTTTTTGCTGCTTTCTTCCCAATTTTATTTTATTTTTTTAAAACCTCTATTATTTCATTGACAGCCTCAGCTTGAAAATTTGTCTGTTGAGCATTATCCAGAAAATTAATCTGGTTTTTTAAGTCCCCAAAATTCCTAAAATGAAATTAAATGCAGTTTTCATATGAAAGTTATGACACAATTTCTTTCTTTTGATTGTGGGTGCTATAACCATCATCCTGTCCTCTGTGTGGCAAAAAATTGACATGAATTTACTTATAAATATAAGTAATGCAAATTTATGCTGCTTTTCATGTGCAGCATTTGTGCAGTTTCATCCAGATATTTGTTCTCCTCTGTCTCTAAAACTTGATTTGATTTTTGGGTTTAAATGGTCATGCAAATATAAAGTGAAATACAATAGAAACTGCAACTATCATGTGATCCAGTGAAACCCTAGAGAGGTGCACTTTTAATGATATTTTGATGTACAAATTCTCTCTAACAATAACTCCTGCTTCAGGCTGCTTCAGGCATGCTGTTACTAATGCTGGGAACACCTACCTTTTAACTAATCCCAAATAACATGAGCCCTTGCCAGGAGATGTGTATAAAAAGAGACAGCAAGAAACAGCAAAATCAATAAGAGATGCAGACAAAATTTATCATAAAAGTGGGAAGACACAGAGGTTAAGCGATCTCTCACTTCACCTCTGTGATTGAGAGGAAGTATGAGCAAAATGCTTTTCATCTTTGAGGAATCCCTAGCATGATCCAGCATGGTCTCCACTTTTCTCACGTGATTTTTGTTTTTGCCATAAGCAGTTAACATTGCTTTTGTTGAAATGCCGCCATTATCATTTAATCATCAATTATGTAAAATGCTGTGCCCACTCAGTGCAGGGATCGTTCCTTGGCCTACTGACAAACCCTTTAAGTTTCATGCTTTCAAATAAAATCTTTTTCCAATAAATGAACTGTTGAAATGTTTAACTTAAGAAAAAACTCCCACAACATTTTATTTTGCTGTGTATTATATGAAAATGGCCCCAAAATGTTTAATGTTATTCTAAATTATACTAATGCATTCTACTTCTATTGCCTCTCAGAAAGCTCACCTGTTGAACCACTGTGCTCAGGTTGCACTCAATTCTTCACCAAAGGAAAAAGCAATAGTTTAGTATTCTAGAGTGAGGTATGTCTCAACTGCATTTTGCATTATATCACCTAAATTATTAGATTTTTTTTTAAGATTAATTCCTATCATTACAAGGACAGCAAAGCTGGTGAGGGGTCTGGGGGAGTAAGTCTTATGAGGAAAGACTGAGGGATCTGGGGTTATTCAGCCTAGAGAAAAGGAGGTTGAGGGGAGACCTTCTCACTCTCTACAACTACCTGAAAGGAGGTTGTAGAGGGAGGTGGGGGTCGGTCTCTTCTCCCAAGTCACAGGAAATAGGACAAGAGGAAATGGCCTCGAGTTGCACCAGGGGAGGTTCAGACTGGATATTAGGAAAAAATTTTACACTGAAGGGGTTATTAAGCATTGGAATGGGCTGCCCAGGGAAGTGGTTGAGGCACCATCCCTGGAGGTATTCAAAAGGCAGGTGGACATAGTGCTTAGTGACATGGTTTAGTGATGTGGGTTTTGATGATCTTAAAGGTCCCTTCCAACCTAGACAATTCTATGATTCTATGATTCTAAATATACGTGATTGAAATTGAAAGAACATGGCAGTGGCTGTTTAAGAAACCTGTAAGCTAAGTCCATCATCGCTGTGGAAGAGAGATGAATGCCTTGTATTTCATATGCATGCAATCCAGAATAGAGTGATGTGTGTGTACAGTAACATTTTAGTTCCCAGCGGAGGCTTCCTCTTAGAAAAAAAAATCTTGATGTTGTCTTACTGTTTTTAGCTTGCTTTGCTAGCGGTCTTGGAGCACATGAATGGGGCTCATTCCAGTAGTACCAGAAGATCCACAGGATCAGACTGGAGTTCATTTTAGTAAAATGCCCTGAAATGCTTACAGTGTGCACTCTGGGGCCTTAGCATCAACCACTTTGTTGTACAAATCCTTTCCTGCCGACCACCCTGCTTGCTGTTGCAAGCATGCCTTACGTCATCTGAGATTGACACCCTTCATCTCCCCAGTTGCTCTGTATACATTTTATATCTAATTTACAGGTTTCAGATTTACCTCCTTTTTGTTAGGTTGTAACATGTTTGTGCATGCATATGTAGATACCTAAGCCCATGGACATGTGGACAGTCTTATTTGTGGGCAATCATATACAGACATTGCCTTTCTCAGTTCGTGGATGCAATATTCTCTTTCCACTTGCATTATGCAAAATATCAATTCGTATCTACGATTCCTTAGGGGATAGCAGGGGAAGGGCAGCAGAAATCTCTCTATTTACTAATTTCTAGAGAAATGGTTGCTCCCTCACAGTTCTTACCTATCTGTATCAAACAATAAATCTCTTCACCATTTTATGATAATGTTTGTATTTATATTCCTTATTTTTGCTCTTGCGTAGAAAACTCTTACCTCTGCCAAAATGTTGAGTGCACAATAAGAGAGAGGGTACAGTTGGCAATGTGAGAGACTGAAATGTTAAATACAATTTGTTTCTGGTGCTTCTTTATGAAATTAAGTGTTATTTTAACAAAATGTCCAGGACTACTAACGTTAGCTTGGCAATATGTAGGCTTAGTTAAAGGAAACCTTTGCTCTTTTCATAATTAAGGAGAGATTTTGCCTAAACTTAAGTGAATTTTTCATTTTGAAAGCTAATTTTGTTCTGATTTTCAGTTTTAGTAAATCTTACCATTAATCTCAACAGGAAAAAAATCATACTGATGTCACAGGAGTTTTGAAACTATCCATAGGCATTTGAAAACAGAATGAAGCCTATGATTTTGGAAAAATTCTTGTATAGTTTCTTTTTTTTTAAAAAAAAATACATCAGGAACAGAGAACTTTTAAGATGGAGAACAATTAAGCAAGTAAAACTGCTTTTAAGATCTGGCCTGATTTGAATGGTGAGAAGACTGCTTCTTAGAAAGTCATCTTTAAGAGTGTATTTTTTATTTAAACTCTCACGTCCATGTATGTATAGGAAAAAAATACATTTATGTGGTAATGATTTCCGTATGGTCTTCTCCTCAATTTTGAAATCTGAGTGCCCATGTGCATTGGCATTATTCATGGGACATTCAGTCAGCACTGTTCCCAGCCTTGCTCTTGGAATGCTCATAAAACATGAAGGAAGTTTCACTTTAAACCAGTATAATGATTTAATGGAACTAATGTTTCACAGTCACCTGCGTGATCTGGGAAGAAATTTTTTAATCCCTATTAAATAATTGGCTGGTTTTAGACTACTTTCCTTTCTTCATAAATATCAGAAATTTTCTTCAGGTGGAAGTTGTGCTTCATCTGAATGAACAAGTAACAAGAACAAGAACACCAAAAATTGTCTTTCCAAAGTACCTGAGAATTTTCTGCTCTCATATACCTCCTGGTGTCCTCAGAAACACTTCAAGTTACGCTAAACATCCCTTTCCTCAGAAACTTTGATTTGCAGACATTGCAATTGATTTAATAAAAATTTTGACCTCTCTAAATCCTTAAGATACACAGTAGTATTTATCATTTACTTATGTCTTGGCATCTCCAAGGTATGGTGTAAGGAAGAAGAGGATGGAGAATGGAAGAGTCTTCAGGTACCCAGGTTGGGTGATTCACATTCAGGTCCCTACATTTAGACCTAACTTGAAGTATGAATGTGAACCTCATCTTCTGTATTTCACATTAGCAGAATGTATTGCCAGCAGGCTATAGGCTGTATTGTGCCTTTTCTGGCGGATGATGAATTGGAACAAACTTACTGACTCTAGCTCTGTGGTGGAGAGACTTACTGTCAAGAAAAAGGGAGGTGGGGAGCTTAAACTTTGGTTTCCTACATCTGTGGTTTATCAAGAAAATATTTGACTGACATTATAGATCTCAGGCCTTATTGGACAGTTCTGGAATGGGGAATGGAAGGGAAGGAGGAACAGTAGTGGCAGTATTTTCATCCTTTTTTATTCTGAAGTATATCTTAGAATTGAAAATCCTACCTAGTAAACTGGCACTTTCTGAAAAAAATAATACTATATCAAATTAAGTGAAGTATTTCTGAGTGTTTCACTTAGGAGCCTATAAATCTTTCAGAATAACTTCAGATGAAGTGTGTACTTGTATATACATACATACATTTATTTATGCAGATATGTATAATTAACCATATACAAATGTAAAATATATAACTAACTATATGCATGTATAAAAATATATTAACTTTACATGTATCTATCTAGAAATATAGTTTCCAGTCCAACTTCCTGGTATCATGAGTGTCAACAAGTGAGTTCTAATAAATCCCTGTGTCCCATAAAACCATACTGCTTTCCCTTCACTGGTGGAGGGATGGGAGTAGGTGAATGGGAATGAGTGCCCCTTTCAACCCAAACTGTGACCAAACAATCTGCAGCATTTTGCTTTGTGGCACATGGCTCGTCAGACTGCACAAGTTACTGTAGGCATAAAGTTAAGCTGCTGTCAGGTAGCAATGTCTTTGTTGACATAATCAGAACAGAGGTTTTGCCAACAGTAACTATTGCAATATTAATTTAAATCAAAGGCCACTTCAACAATACTTATTCCTATGAAAATAATAATTTTGGGGAGAAATATTTGTGCCCCTTTTCTTATATATATGTTACATAACAATAAAGAAGAAAATTCAGTTTTTATCTTTGTAAAACTTGTTCTCGTATCAAATGGGTAAAGGGTACCAGGGTGCAACTGCATTCCTAAAAGCTTCTTTGCAGTACTCATTCAATTTATTTTCCAGGAAATGTTTTGGGTTGTTTCTTTTTAACTCGATCTTTATCCTGCAGGAAATATTGAACATATGTATGGCTGGTCAAAGCATTCAGGACTGTAGTAGTAAGAATAAAGAACCAGAGATCACTGTGGTGTCCTTTGCAATTGGCTACCTTATTTTTGCTGAGCTGAGCAAAAAATTGTCTTTATTTATGATTAGAATTTCTGTTGGTTTGATTTGTTTTATTTTTTTTTTCTTGGCTTTTCCTGTGAGTCCACTATTACTGGCTACTATCTGGAGTTCAGACAGCTGTGTCGGTTCAGGAGTTTCTGACCTATCTAAGACATTTCTAGGACTTAATGAAGATAATGATTAAGGGAAGAAAAGAAATCTTAATTATGATAGCATCAGATAATATATTATAGAAATTAATTAAGCAAGGATTTGGCTTATTTCATAATGGAAGAAAACATGTTTGCTAAGCAACAACACAAATAAAACTATGAGAATTAGGTTATGTAAATCAATCAGCTTCTTTCTTCAGAGGTCATAAAATCTGAGAAAATTTTTTTCAAGTTCAAAATGTTTGTCTTCAGTTTTCTTCATGCACCCAAGAAAAACATTTCCAGCAAAGCCTCTAAAGATAAAATATCCTACATTTTATGTATGCTTTGCCTGCAATAACAAATACTCTTTTCTTAGCACTGAGCCAGAACTTCAGATGGTTTAAATCAACACAGACTTCAATAAAATTGTGTTGATTTACTTTCTTTACTATTAATTGTTTATGTAGGGGAAGCCAAGAAAAATCACTGGCCTACAGAATTTTAACACATTACCAAGTTACCAATATGTCAGAGTATTTCTTTGGAGCAGATCCCTCTGATTAGCAACAGGATGTAATTAACTTTACGGTTTCATTTTGTGGTAAATAAAGTGAAAATGACCACTTAGTATAACACTTCTCAGAAACATTTTGTGTGACTATCACATTGAAGAGAACTTATGTAATGACAAGATTTTTCTTCAAATCTTGTTGTGTGTATACATAAAGGATATGCCAATACAATTTAAGATTTTGTTTATTTATAGTTTGCATTGATGGTCTCTCTCTTCTAAGATTAGTCAATTTTATTGCACTCTGCTTCTCCACATCATGGAGAAGACACATCATGTCTTTCACAATCAATAAATGTAAAACCTTTTTATGAAGGGGTGGTTTGGCTTCTCTGAGAAAAGGAGACATCTTAGAAATATGTTAAACAGTATCAAAATGGATGGGGCCTTAATATTCTCAATAGGCTTAACAGGAGCAGAAATATAAACGTTTGAATTATCTCATTGAGCTCTTCAGGTGCATGTGGTCACATGTATATGCTCCAAGTGCAGCTATTAAATGCAGTGGAGCAGGTGTATAACCTTTCATGTCACTGTAAATGTTTGACTTAATTCACGCTTTATTTGTATTTACTCCTCTGCCATTTTTTAGCCATTTCAATTTTATTTATGCTTTTATTTTTGAGCTTCAGATTTTCTCTTCCTTAGAAAGTGAAGAATTACCAGGGCTGTCATGGCTTATACCGCTTCAAACATTCTGCATGGACATGCAGGAGGCCCACATTATTTTCTACCTTTGCCACAAGCATCCTGTGTAAATCCAAGGAGGTCTTTTAGTTGATTTGCTTTGGTGATAAAAATGTCTGTCTTTATATCTCTGCTCCTCAGAACTTACAGTCTTTCATTATATGAACGTATAATGTGGCTGTGAAATGAGTTGTTTCCTAAATGTTACTTTAATATGAATAAAGAATAAAAGTTAAATAAATAAATGAGAACAGCCACTGGACATGCACCAGTAGTGACTATGGAGCTAAGATGACTGAAGAAGGTGTGCCAAAAAGGCTAAACTGGATAGGCAAAATGAAGCCATACACATTTTGTAAATGTAAATAGCTCAATGAATTATTTCCTATTTCATGTGCTTCTTTAATTAATCTTTTCTAGTTCTGGACAGAGAAGTAGTTTCTCGCAAGAAAGACAAAATCCTAGCTGGAGCTGGCATTATTTATTCATTGATAGGGGAAATCTTGCTTATTAAAATTTCTCCACTGTATGTTACTTTTCCAAGTAGTTTCTTAACCACTGTTCAAACTTACGCATGTAAAATGATTTCCTCGTCTTTTCACTGCAGGAATGCTGTTCCACTTCATGCAAGAACTCTAAGGTACTTAGCAAGAGAGGCTATCTTTCCCGCCGCCCCATTGCTGCCCCGAAACAATTAGGTTTAGGGAAAATTAAGTACTCCAAGAGATGTGTAATTACAGAAGCTGGAATCTGGCCAGGTCACTAAGATTAACATGACTAAACAACCTCAGTGATCCTAAGTGGCCATTAGTTTAGTTTTTCTTCTTATCTGAAAGACAGAACCTCCTATAGCACAGTGCCCTCTACTATCAAATTTGATGTTTAGTCTAAATTTTGTCCTATCTCTTTGTGGTCTAAGTAGAAGTTTATTTTATGAACCAGTTTTGAATTATTTATCTTACAATGGCACTAATTACATAACTATTACTAATGTTTTCTCATATGGAAGATGATGTTTAATGAAGTCTATAGAAAAGAATCTTGGCAAAATTCAGATATTTCCTGTTTAAAGAGCTCTCTGTGCAAACGAGCTGGTTCAGTTTTTATTCTTTCTTCACAGGGTTATATTAAACAGGCAATGAAACACTTTTTAGAGTTGGCTTCGAGACTAATTCAAAATAGTAATAATTGTAGATTTCACTTATCTGGGTAGTGTCATCTACCCGAGACCAAATCTTTTCTGCTAAGAACTGCAAGTTGACAAATGCTGTGTCTCTCTGAAATGGAGTAGGAGTTTTTTTACTGCTTCCTTTCATTTTCCTAATGTCTGAGATCCAGAGTGAATTCATGTCACTTCATTTTTCCTATTGCCGTAACTTTGCCATCCTAAATGGGGAACTCTACATCTTCCACTTGCGTGTGGTTTGTGAAGGGATTGTAAATACGATGGACTACGTTGACCTTTTCAATACACCATCCGTTGATTGGTTAGCCAGTCCACCTCTCCCCCACAGGTTAATGAAGCTGTAAATAGGAAGAACTGAAATGGCAAGCCAATCAAAAAGGTCAAAGTGGTATAGCACACCACTATAGCTGACAAAATATATGAGGCATTAAAATTTGGATACCTCATTCTTAGTGACAAAGATTGTAATGAGAAAAGAAAAGAAAGCTCCATGAATCCCTTCACATCATAGGATTATAATGTGGATGGGAAATGATACAAGCCTGCCACAGTTGTATTCAAAGATTAATGTTTTAAATTTCTTGATGTATTTCAGGGACCATATAATAACAAAGGTTAAAAAGTATGTTCCCCCAAGTAGGAATAAGATGTTCAATGTTCTTGCTTTTATATCCACAAAATCTGTAAATAAACCCTTTCATACTAATATAATTTTTCAAAGGAGGGTATAGAGTGGGAGGGATGTGAAAGAAAAAAAGGGAATAGAAAACAACTCGGGGTTTATTAGAAAGAATATACAAACCTGAGAATGTCAAAGTAGACTCCGTCATATGAAATAACTGAATAAGATTCTTCCCACTCTATTGAGACAGTAATCTAACATGAATAATTATTTTGAATGAACAAAAGTCTTGTAAAACACACAAGGATACTGCATGTAGTCACTGTTTAGCTGAAGGACTTGCTGTAGTTAAATTTAAACCATTGTTTAAAAAATACACATGACAATGAAGTCAGCAAAGAGATTAGGATTGAAACTTTTATTTCTGTTAATCGTCAAACAATATGCTGAACATTGCTATTATTTGCCCTTATCTGAAGCAGAGGCATGTCGTGCTGGTGTGTTACCCGACTATTGCATCCTCCTTGTTTTGAAACACTTCCCTGTAACACTGGCTACCCCTATCACTTCAGGAGCATAAACTGTTAAGCGCGTTTCCCAGATGGTTTAAAGATCATCCATACAAAATTCATGCTCCGTGGTGTAAAGTGAGTGCAGCTGGGGAGAGTCCTAGTTAAAAAGGTATGAGTTGCAACTATGTCCGTGAATTGTAACGCAGCTTTTGATTTGTGAAAGTTTCTCTTTTCTCCAAAGAATGACAGAGTATTTGTCCATGGGGGAGTAACTTACAGTAGCTTGGCCCGGTTCTGTGACTTATTTCTGTTAGATACATTGCTCTGCGCTTGCAGTATAAGCACGTATAGTTAAATACATGTTTGACAAATGGTAAAGTTTCTCTGGCCTTGGAAAGAGCCTCCAGCCCCAGCCTGGTGAACCCCTCTTCCTCTGCTGGATTTCTAGGCTGGCAGGATGAGTTACAGGGACCTGTGCCAAGAGGTGCCTTCTGCTGCACTTTATCACTGACTCTAATCCAGCTGTCTGAAACGATGCCAGGCTAATTAGCTAGTTCAGTGCCTGCTATATCAAGAGCCCAAATAAACCCAGAGAGGTCATGTTTTGAATGGGAAAGAAGCCTTTTGGTTTGTCTCTCTGTTCATACAGGACCAAAACGAATCCCATGTGGGACAAATCCCAATTAATACCTCCTATTTAAACTTGTCCTGACGTATTTTAGAATGTTCACCAATTAATAGTACCATTAATTTATCAACTACTTTAAGTGAGGGTGCTAGTGGAGACAAAGAGCCCCTTTTTTTTTGGTGAAGACCATCTAATCTTTGCTTGACTTGACTAAGGCAGGAAGACCAAAGAAAAGATCTACCGAAACTGCATCGCAGCATTATTAAGCTGTAAGACTTATTATTGCACAAACTCACTAGATATAAACACAATCTCTGTCCTAAAGCATCCCTTACTTTCTAATCCCAAGTGCAGCCAGTGCAGCTAAGAGCAGGCAGGAAAGACTAATGATATTATGATGATAAATACAAGGAAAAAGAACAGTGAAAATAAATATTATTATATATGAATATGCTTTCTCAGTTATGTAAGCTTAACCTCAATAGCAAGGCAGCTGGCTCACAGAAATGAGACTATAGATAATGAAATTAAAATGTCTGTCAAGATTTCCATAATATCTGCCTTAAATAACTGCAAGAATGAAAACCATGGCATGATATTTTTAGTGCTCTCATTTCATGAATCTTTACTTGACTATGAAAGCCAGGTCCATTTCTTCAGTTACTTCAAATTAGTTTTCTTCTGCCACTGTACTTTGTGTAATTCAGCGGTCAGGCTGATCCTGGATTTTTGTCCTGTCAATTAAGCAAAGAAATTCAGAGAATGATGATATTCACAACTGTATGCATTACCAATGGTCTCATTTAAAGAGTTATATTCTTTCAGGAGCATGCTACACAAGAAAATCAGGATAGTTTCTGCTTATTTGGGGTATGGGCCTTTTAGCGACACATAGATGTTTTTTATCAGAAAACCATATCATTAATTGTCTCTTAGAATGACAGTGTAAGTGATCATTTTAACTTCGGGTGTTGTCAGTGTAATGCCTACATAAAATCTGTGTCACAAATGGCAGTGATGGAACAAAGCTCGGTGGGGCATCAGACAGGTATTACAGGTAGTAATTAAAGCAATTCAGAATATTGACTGAAAGAATGTAAAAAATGTATACATTTGAGATGTTTTTCTCTTCTTGTTGAGAATTCCATGTGTCAACTGGACTAACAATTTTGCCAGGGTAAACTGTTTTTTGTTAATACTTGCTTATTTCAGCGTACAGGTAGATAGACAGGTTTGGTGAAAACTCGCAATTGGAACTTCCTAAAACTTTTTAAGGCCAGGATGAGGGGTGGGGAGTGGGGAGGAAGTGATTTGAGGCATAGCTAAATAATAGGAAATAAAATAGCAAAAAACTCTGACCTATAGATGTTTCAAAATTCTGTATTTCTCTATTTTTTTGCATATATACTTGAACTCATGGTTTTGATTATCAACTCTTTCTTTTGAAATGTTAAAACCTTAAATGCAGCAACTGTGACTTGTTTCATACCAATATTCTGGCTTTTTTTTTTTTTTTTTTTTTTTGCAACTCCTTTCAACATGTTCATGTTTTAATGAAAGTGTTGTTTTGGTAACCTTGCATCAACTTCTGAATACTCACTAGGTTTAGCAGTAATACAGATGGGACAATGCAGCCTGTTCTTGGCCTCTCCGAGCCAAAGTCATGATAGGAGACATTAAGAAGTCAGTGTTTTCAGTTAATGAAACTGTGGTGAGTAAAGTACTGCATTGAGAACTAAGAGGATGAAAACATGAATAAACATTCTCAGTTCTGCTCCTAGTTGTTTCCAAATAAGTCACTTGAAGCGGCTTGTTTTACTTTCCTTATATGCCAAGCAGGGTTTAATAATCCTTGTTTATCAGCCATACATAAGAACCAAGGAAAAGTAAAAGTCTAATAGCTAATGCAAAATCTGTCCAGGTCAGTGGAGATGTTTTAAAAGCCTGATGTGGGTTTCTTCTTTTTTTTTCTTAACACAACATGCACTATGGGCTATTATTGACACTGGATAGCTGAAAGTGCTGCTCCGATGCTCTGAAAGAAAGAGGGAATCAGTAACCCTGATCTAGGAGTTGTGTTTGCTGTGTCTGAAGCTGTTGCTGTGCTCTACCCTTTCTGCTTCTCTCTTCTTAGGAGCTCTGAGTGCTCGTTTCCTATCTTGACTGGCAATGAGAGTGTTTCTTCTAAGGCTGGACTGTTCTGTATCATTTTCCAAATCTTGAGTGAGCCAAAGGTCTCTTATTTAACTTTGTGAATAAGTATTTTTCAAAAGTCAATGCCCATAACTAATGAGTTTTATGAGGAGAAGAAAGGCTCTCTTCAACTGAATACTAGCATGAGGTTGATATTCCCCATGCTGATATGCAGCTCAGAAGAAGTTTTGGGAGACTAAGATAAATGTGGTAACTGAATGTCACCAGTTTCACCTGTATGGTAAAACTGGCGAACTGACTGCAATCCTGTGAGTTAAAAAATAATAGGCAGCTGCTTAAAAAGGATCAGTTATCATATGTAAGTTTGAAAATAGCAGAAGAAATTATTAGATATCAAAACACAGATGAAACAATTTCTTCCATTCTTGGAGATCATTTACTGCTTCAGCCAGGCATAGTATTACAGAAGGTTATCACCACAGACAGTCAAACTGTACCGAGTCAGCAATGTAGAAAACAAACAAACAAAAAACACAAATCACAGCATGCTGAAGCCGTGTAAGCACAAACATGGTTTGGACCACAACCACAGAAAAACTAGAATGTTGCAAACACAAGGTGATGAGGTCAGACTGAAACTCTGCCATCAGAGAACATGACATGATGCAAATTATTGCAGACTTCCCCGAGATTCTTTGCAAGCTAGCTGAGGAAAATGAACCTTTTCCCCAGGGCTTTAGCAATGCTCATGTAAACAACTGGAACCTGAAGTTACTTTCCCAGAGCAGCTCATTTTACCTGCGGATGAAAACACAGCGAGCTTGCAAAAATTTATACTATTTCTATTTCTGATACACCATCAGAACAGCCAAATACCATTAAATTGGACAGGGGTTTTACAACCTCTAAGTTATCCGTATCTGTGAATTTTCAGTCTTTTAGAGATTTTCCTTTTACTGAGCCCAAGCTACATCTAGTGATCCAGTTAGAGGAAACGTTTGTATTTTTCGTTGTCTATATGCAAATATGAATATGATTATCTTGCATACGTGTTGAGATCTGTATTGTGAATATCACTGCTTCTGCAGGCATCAGTATCAGTCTGCTGCAATAAACATGATATATTGAAAGGTGCACTATTTCTGTGCCATCTGTGGTTACTAAAAGGCAACCTTTCATTTCAGCTATCGCAAGAGATGCAATCAAGGAACTATTTGATTTGGTAAAAAGTTTGACCACAAGATTAAAATTTCATAAAACAGAAATTAATCCACCATCGCTTTCACTGTGAAATGCTTTAAAACCAGAATTTAGAAAAGTACTTTATAATTAAATTAGTGAAGACACTGAATGATTTCATGGGTCTAATGCAAGTAATGACAATACTGACAAAATTTTTAACTGACTTAAGGGAGTAAAAGAACATCACGGCAGTTAAAAGCTATCTGCTCACATGTCTAAATATTTGCAGAACTTCATGATAAAAAAGATTTTTCTACTGATAATAGACACGTTACATTAAAAGTTATATTAATAAGGGACACAGAAGCCTGAGAGATGACAGCTAGTGATCATGATGAGTTCTTACACTTGAAGTTTTGCTGTAGGGAGTCACACCCACTTGTTGTTTTGGAAGAGCAGTGTCCACAGTTCTTTAGTAACCGGAGGTTATCTAAAACGTGATGTTGTGTTTTAGATAGCTCACCATGTATATTTGATACGGCCAGCAGAAAACAGGAAATATGTTATTTTCTCATCACATAAACTTTCTAACAGGTTTTAGGTCTGATCGATTGGGTCAATTCAATTAGCAAAAGTCTTTACCCAAGGAATTGTTGGAATTATGCTGGGTTTTTTCTCATCATGGTGCAGAAAATGTTTTCCTAGCTAAGCGTGATCTGTGTAACTTCTGGTTTGAATTACTTCATCCATGAGGAAACTGTGAAACCCCACATTCTGGTAGTTTGGAAGCTAGTTAGAGCTTTCCCATATATACATGGACCCTGTGTTACCAACAGCAGTTATTAGTAACTCAGGCTCGGAGTCCAATCACCCCAAATTTTTGGAGAATCAATTTGCACTGTATTGGCATCAAGCAGACCTACTGAAACTAAGAGAAAAAAGAAGTATTTGATTCTGTACAAACTTCAAGTGGAATGGAGAACTTTTTTGGTGCAGGTTTATATACATATCACCCCCATTTGATAACACTATTATGAAAGGACTTGGATGAGTGGGAATGCAAATGCCTAATGCTATACAGGATAATTTTCTTCTATGTATGAAAATGAGTACAAAGTGCGCCCTGAAAGCAGAATAGTTGACAAGTTGGTGTTCTCACTAGACACCCACGTGGAGGCAGCTGAACAGGTCACAAGTACACTGCTGTACGTTAAATGCAACAAATGTGAGGCTGCTTGCTTCTATACCTTATTTAAAAACAAATAAATAAATCTGTACTTTTGCTTCCTGACAGCCTAAAAATCCAACCACCATGTTCAGTCAGCTAACAGACTTTTAGGCTAATGCCATATATTATTAACCATACCCAGAAATCTATTATTACAGAGGAACCACAAATTAAAAACAAGTGCCTGGCTCACAGTTAACATCAACAACGTTGTGCTAGTGGCCAAGGCTGAGTGTTAAAGCTGAAGGTGCTCCATATGTTTTTTATAACTTTCCAGGTTTGTGTTACAGCAACATTGTCTCATAAATTGCAATGCAGCCTGTTCTTTTACTGGATTCAGCATGAGAAAAATTTAGCATTGACAGCCTTGTCCACCTGTGCTGGACTGTTGCTATACTTAGTGCTCTGATACCTTACTGCCTCTGTCATTTGGGTAGAAATAGCATTTAGGAATTTTTTTTTAATTTCTACAAAAGTCAATTTCCTGATGAATAGAGATTTTGTGTGTGTAAGTTCATCAAGAAGTTATTCACAAGCTTACACAACAAACACTAAAAGAAATAGCAAAAATGCAGTTAATGAAGATCTTATATTTGAATGTGGTTCACCTGTAAGGAGAAAACAAAACCTGTAATTTTTCAAAAAGGAGACCCAAGCAATTTTCTTCAATTGTCTTCAGCAATTGTATACATAAGGTCCTTTTGCTATTTTATGGACTATGATAAAACACTTCCTCTTTTAAACCTACTTACCAAGGTCAATGTGAGCTTTCCTCTAGAACAGGTGGCTATGATAGGGTAATAATTATTCCTGTGCAATCTGCTCTAGGTGGACCTTCTTTGGCAAAGGGGTTGGACTAGATGATCTCCGGAGGTCCCTTCCAACCCCATGTGATTATGCGATTCTGTAATAATTACTATTGGCCTTACATCCTTTGACATGTGGCTTGGGAATAGAGCATGACATTGCTGGATCCACCCTACTCCTGGATCCAGCTGTTACAAAAGTGCTGGATTAGGCATTAGTATAATTTAATTGTCCTGATCCATTAGTTTGCTTGCTGCCTTTTTACTAATTATATAACTAGAGTAACTACAAAGCACCCTTTACTGCTGCACCCTTGTAATAGTGTGATTGATTGATTGATTTACTTGCTTGTTTGTTTGAAGGTGGGGGATAATGCAGTATTGGTGCTGTGTGGCAGTTCTGGTGCTCAAGTACTGAGGAAAATAGAGAAATAGAGATCTTTTGAGATGCTCTTTATTTGGCTTTGCCCTGACACTTTTCTGTGCTGCAACCACAGCTGATTTTTTTATACTTAAAGAATACGTTGCCCAAAGATTGTACTTGTGAAAATATAGCTCTAGTCAAAGCTGGAAAGGGATCTACGTTATTTCAAATATGCCTTTAAAAATGTCAGAGGGAAGTTCGAACTTCATTAACCTGTAGCTGCTGAGACACTCCATTCCTCTGAGCTTCCCCACTCTGATCTTCGTGAGGGTCTTGCATACAAACAGTATGAAGCTGAACATCTGCTAGGGGAGGCACCGAAAAGCTGCTGAAAGTGATACAAATATGATCAAAAAAGAACTCAGATTGCTGCTGCTGAATCTGTAGATTTATGAGCATGTCTTGAATTTTTCTCTAGGAGTGGTGGGTGACACATAGCCACATAACCTTTGCCTTCTTGTCACCTTGCCTCCACAGTTTTTGGCCACATTGACAGCTGACTTGCTGTGCATGAGGGAGGTTGAGAGGAAACGTGAGGGGGAAGCGGGGAGGCAGGACTTGAGGGCAATGTGGTTTTAGGTTGACTTAAGCTGACCCTGAAACCACCCTCAACCCTTTCTGAGGAAATTTTCTGAGAAATATCTCAAAGAACATCTTTACTGTTTGCTTCTGAGTGGTGGATTTCAGAGACTCATAGGTTGATTCTTGCTATGTACATTGTGCATATATGACTGTGTGCCTGTTGACTAGATTACCTTTCCAGATATGGGAGAACAAAGCTTGTTAGTCAATATGTCTATTAAGAAATGTGAAGCTGTAGCTTACATATCCTAATGTCTACAAAAAGAGAAATGAAGTCTTAATTAAAACTTCAAAGTGTTTTGTGGTATACTTGCTTCGTGTGGGTTGGGTTTGTTTTCTTCTTGTTAGCAATATTATTTAAGTTTTATAGAAGCTTGACTCTGAACTGAGTCAAAAGCACACTAATTTGGTTATTAGCGTGTGCACCAAGCGATCTCACTCCACTCATTCAGAAAATAGGAATTAAGATGATTTGAGAGCCCTCCAATTTTGCTTTCAATGCTATCGATTCCTTTCATCAAGGCTGCACTGTTCCGTGCTTGATCTTGCAAAAGGGACTGATGGAATGCTTGCTCTAATCACATTTCATTGTACATTCACTGCATGTAATAATAAATTTGTCTATCCAGATCAATTTTGGCCCAATTTCCTCTCACAGGATGCAATTCAATGATTGCATTTTTATTTTTCTTTTAAGGACCATTGTTTGATCCATAGAGTTTTTCGGGTTTTTTTAATCCCAAAAAATATTGACTAAAATAAGCTTCAGTGGTATTCTATATTTCTGTTTACAATCACTTTGGGAAAAAGCCTATGCTTGATTTTGATAGCTCTGAGGTTACTACACGGTATATAATGAGAGTGATTTTCGTAATAGCTTTCAAAGCACTTAGTGTGTTCATAGACCCTTCTTGAGTGAGCTGTTTAAATACAAATACTTCCGTACAGTGTACTGTTCAATATAACTTGCAAATGCAAAGGTCTTATTGCATGATTTTGTAAGCAGTATTTCAATGTATCTCAATATTTTCTGTAATGACCTTATAACAGGATCATTATTTGACAGAGAACATTGTAGATGAGGTTAATGTACTTTTTGTATTTTTTTTCCCATAGAAATTAGAGATGAAAAAGATCTCTTAGGTCAACTAGTTCATTCTCTGCTGGTGATTCTATTATGCCTATTCATCAGTTCGAAAGGCCACATTACTGTTGCAAATCTGTATTAGGGAAAAGACAATACTGGACTTGCATATTATTAGATTTTGCTGGTGAATGTGTGGTGAGCAATAAAACTTTTGCTGACTTGTGAACAAAAAAAGTATCTGAAGGTCCTTGGAAGTGAGGAGGGAGGGAGGATAATTAAAGGCTAAGGACTGTTAGGTCTGTATCAGCTCTCAGGCTAATCTTAACAGAAAATAATACAAATAACACCTCTGCGGAGCTAGAAGGGTTGATCTTGGATTTGAGATCTGTTTACAACTAAGCTTCATCTAGCATATAATGAAATAGCAGTTACATGATCCACAAATGTTTAGTTACTAAGTCCATTAATACAGTTGTTAAGTGAAATCCAATTAAGCGTATGGATTGTAAATAAACGAGTATGGGAAAGGAATGGCAGCTGTTCACAGTGCATTGTATTACATCTAAAGCCCGGTTAACGATGATTGGAAAAATATGATTGTAAATGTGCACAGTGGCATACACAAAGATTCATATGAGTAGAACCTGTGGTCTTATTTTCCCTCAAGTATAAATCATTATGATTTGATCAGAGAAAAAGAACAGTGGAAGCAGAAAACATGCTTCCTTAGTTCCAATTAGGCCAATAAAGTTTACCCAAAATATTTAGCATGATACGAAATCTTGCATGCAGACATCTTGAAGCTTTGGAGGTGTTATGTTGTCTTCCACAGAATTAGAACTGAAGATTTTTAAGTCAGTTCTCATCACAAGTGTAATAGGCAGAGGTGGAAGGTTTCCTTTTCAATGTCAAATATTAATAATAATTTGTTTGTTAAAAAAGTGGGAAAAAAGATAATACACCATTTAAACCTGTTATTATTTCAGTTTTCATTTTTCTCCTTTCTCTGTAAGAAAACATTTTTTATACATACGTTTACATTTTAACCTTCTTTATTTCAACCAATTACTTTTTTTCTAATTATGCTATAAACTTAATTTGGTCTTCTGGCTTGAACAAGAATTGGTTAATTAATAGAATGTACTTTGAGTAAAAATAATAAAAAACTTAAAAAAATACTTTTTAAATAAGTAGGTACAAAAAAATTAAAATTATATTTTTAAGACAGTCTTCTGATTTTGATTTTCAGTTTTTCTTCTCAAAGAAACTTAAACTATAATTATTTGTTCTAGAAATTTAAAAGTTGTTGCTTAAGTTGCAGAAAGACCTTCCAGGATATGCGTCCCCAGTGATGAGTATGAAATGTGATTCTATAGAGTAACATTATCAAAACCATAGGAACTTGAAAGACTCATACTTTCCTGCCCTCAAAATACATGAAAAAAAAAAAAAATCTGCTTTACAAATGACACACTTTAAGGAATAATCTGTCTTTTCATTAAAGCCGGACAGGAAAGTTTCAAATTAAAAAAAAGCTCCTAGATTTTTTGGATTAGAAAATTCATTTTAAGAAAACTTGGGCTTTTTGTTATATTAGCTGTATTTTTTTAAGCAAAGAACAGTAAACAAGTTCAAGTATTAGCGGTGGCACCTTAGGGTTTTGCAGTGCTACTTGTCTGGAAAAGTAAGTTTATTTTGACAGAATACTTAACAGCATTCACTAAGCTACAATGAAAGCTATAAGCTGTAATGAAACAAGTTTGGCAAGTCTGTCTGAGGATGAGCTTCCTTCTCTGGGCTTAACTCTATTTCAGTGTTCTCATTTATCTCTCCAGTGAATGCAGGCACCCTTCATGGTCTGACAGATATTCTGTCCTTGCCAGGTAACTGCTGCTTTTAGGCACAAGCTGCCAAAACAATTCAGAGATTAATGGGAAAACATCCATAAATTATAGTACAGCCTCTCTACTTTCACGGAAAATGTAAGATCTTTGGGATGTTTAAATGCTGTAAAATGTCTTAATTTGTTCAGACATTTGCACAATTATTAATACAGACAGATGCGGAACACACAGACAACAAGCATCTAAATTAGCTTTGAGGGGAATTAATACAAGAAGCTAGCAAAATATTCCCAGTGAATAAATTACTGTGACATTTTATTATGATTTCAACACAAGATCACTGTGTGCATATCTTAAACGTTGGTCTCAAAAACCTGCAGAAGAAAGCTAGTATCAGGGGATGCAGCAAGGGAAAGCCAAACGGAAAGCTACACCTATTAGGCTCATAGACATTCCCAAGGTAAGACAACACTTGTCACCCTGAATAAGCCATTAAATGCACTGTTTTTTCCAAGTCTTTAATTACAGTTGGCATTCCCGAGTCAGTGCTGGAGGCAGCCATCCTGTTGAAGAACAATAACCTTTGTGACACAGAAGTGGGAGAAAACAACAGCAGAGACAGTAGCCTAGTTTCCAAAGTACTTCTAAAGCACATTAGTAGGAGAAAAAACTTTGAAATGTGTGATTTACACATCTAGGTCCAGCCTCAGCTGAACATGATGCCCTGTGGGCTTGTAACACACTCCAGATCCACAGTGTCTGTGGGGTTCAGCTTGGCTCCTTGTAGCACAACAGACCTCTGCAAAACTGACTCTGTAGGGCTCAAATGAAAATTTCCTAATAATGACATAACCTGTAGCTCCTTAGCCAAATGGATGATAATAACAGTTGCCCAAACAGTAATATCTGATCACTCCAGTACAGACAGTCATAAAAACTAGTATTGTCCCGTCAACCCCTAAGATGTGATTGCAGTCACCTAGGCTTGATTTCATAGCTTGCTGATACTGAAAGGAAAGGGGCTGGTTTCCCTACTATTTATACCTCTCCAGCTCTTCCTTCAGCATGTGCTTCAATCTCCCTGTGTTTCTTTTGCCCCTGTACCCACAACTCCCATTACCTCTGCTGCTGGATTTTGGCAGGCACTTGAGCTACTTTGTCTCAACAAGCAGAAGAAAACCAGGGTGCTGTGACAGACTTTTTACAGCATTGTATGATGAAATACACTAGATCTTATTTGAATTTTTGTGGTTAAGCCTGTTCTGCGCTTGAAACTTGTCACAGTTCCCTTCAAAGACTGAGTTAGTTCATGCTCAAGTGCATTAGTACCCAAAGCAACTTGCTTACCACATTATCTGCTCTTGGATACCAGCTGCTGTCCTTAATGCCAGCCATGCAACTGTGTAACATCTGTCATTTGTATATGCTTATGTAGAAGCTCACGGCCATGATGTGAAAATGGCTGCTTTGGAAGTGTCAGCGCTGTGTCACCTCTTCAGCTGGTCCCTCAACTGCTGGCAAGCTGGTCTCAGCCTGGCCAAGCTCAGCTTAGCAGCCAGTTCCTCCTTCTCTCTGGGCAGGTGGTCATCTACACTTTTCCAAAAGAGCCAGGCACTGGTGAGGTGAGAGGAGAGCTCAGACCTCTTCCTGAATGTTAATCAGGAAATAGGGAAATAGTGAAGAGAAGGGATGCAAGGAGTTTTGAACCTGAGAGGAAACTGTGGGGAAGGAAGGGAATACAAAAGACGTCAAAGCAACGTTGGTAGAAAATGTTGTCCTCTGTGAGTTCAGCTAATGGAAAAGCATATGCAATGAGTTTGAGTCCCATACTAAAAGGGGTTAAAGAAGTGATATAAATTAATGGCTGGAATATACAGATTAAGACGTTGACCTTCCAGGTTTTAGGCTGGAATTAAGTATGGTTTCCTTTCCTTTGTCATCCCTATCTTAACAGACACCAAAAGACATCATAATTGTATTGTTTCGATGTTTTATTCTGTTTAAAAGAAAAATATAATACCTTATTTTTGGTTTCACCTTCAACCTAGTTTACGTGAAGTGTAAGTGTATTAGATTAAGGAAGGTATGCAGGCCTGGTGACCCTTAAAAAGGAATTTAGGGGAGCATTTGAGCAATGCTCAACTTCCCAACACCTTTCTTCGGAATATCCAAGAACAAATGACATACTTCTATTGAGTTGTATAGTCCAGTTTTGAAAGTTAAAAGAAAGGCATGTATATGTTACACGTGCTCAGTACCACTAGGTTTTTTTGAATTAGTTCCTGCCAAGATGTTTAAGGGAGCGTTACATTCCTGCTGACAGTCCACCAGTCCAGGCTAAGGCTACTGCATAAAGTAACAGTGTACTTTGGCTCGCGCTTGTAGCAGTCAAGCTAAAATCTGGTACAACTAGCTGGTCCTTAGGGTGAAGTTCTCCTTCACGCAGCCTGGAACGTGGTGCATAGTCTTTTCCCTCACACTGACTACAGCATCTATTTTCACGGTTATGGCTCTGAAATGCCATTCAGCCATATAGTTCTCAACTTTTCATTTAGCTAAATATTGAGAAATTTGAGTGGAGTTGTCCCAAAACTAGAATGATTCAAGACCAAAAAGAGAAAAAAATAGAAGTTTATCTTATTACCTTGTTGACTACTCCAGCACAATCTGTAGGAGACATACATTTTGAAAGCAGATTCATACACAGCAGGATAAAAAACAGAGCTGTGGAGGCTTTAATATTCGGACTTCCACCTCCAGTTCATTTTAAATGAGAAACGTTTCAGTGAAAATTGTAGCTTTATTTTATCAAATAATATCTTAGCAAAATTAATTGATACAATGCATTTTAGTGTAATTCTTAATCTATAAGAATGTCTGTCCTTGTCTCTTGATCATTTTTTTTTTTTATAGCATACTTAATTTTAGATCCATGACCTATGATCTTTAATAGACTTTCTGACAATAATGATTAGGATGGTGGATGCACAGTATCAAATTATCAATAACCTCCTTTCCTGAGATAACACTAATGAATCATCATCCAGTAGGGATATTCTGCTAAAAAACATTGATTATTAACTGATTCACATTTTATACAATAAAACCTGCATTTGACTTTCTGCCATTTTCCTAGAAAATTGTTTAAAATCTGTATTGTTGGTCTTTTTTTAGCTGGGGAGGTGGGGGGGGGAGGATGCTAAATGGGGTTTTTTTGTTTGTTTTTCTGAAAGCTACAACTAAAAATCCTTTAGCTTGCACAGTCCCCTATTTATTCTATTAACTTTCTTGGAATCAAAATCTTCATATGAAGCATTAAAAATGTAGCTTAAATAAGCATTAATGAAACCCCTATAATGAACTCTGTCTGGAAATGCTTGAGATTTGTACAATTCTCATTATATTCTGGGAACAAATGGACCTTAAGATCACATTGAAAACCTTGATTAAAAAAACGTGACTAAGATAGGCTCCTTAAGGATTATTGACGTTTAATTTAGCATTTGATATTAACTATCTAAACCCACATCAGGATAAATCAAATATTGCTTTGCTCTAAGTAGTTTTCAGAGAAAGAGGAGATTTCAAAATTGAAACTTTTGTCGTTCTGTCTTAATTAGCATATTTTAAGTCTTTTAAAACTTGAAACGTAATTGAAATTGTCATAAAATAATCTGTTTCGAGTGCTGAATGAAATACTTGCAAACACATTTTAGATTCATTGTCTTTGTTACTATCACAGATTTGAGAAATTCTCATTTTAAACAAATTTATTCTCTGCTTCAAACCTGCACAGGATGCATATTAGGGGTACTAATTTTCTGCAAAAAAAGACCAAGATAAGCCCATGCTCTGCTGGCATTTTCTTAAACCTTTCATTTGTTGAAGCAAGATAGTGTCTGCAGGCATTCTATTCTTGCAGATTTAGGGAGCAAAAGCTCTGCCTGCAAATTGTATATGAGTTTATTAGACCAAACTCACTCCTTTTTTTGGCAGAACATGTCTTTCCGCATGTTTTGCAGGGCTGTGCGTCCACATACTTTCTTTGAAAACAACTCAATGTATCACCACTTCCTTTATGGCTAAGAATTTAATGAGTACCACAAAATAATTACTGTCAGTTGCCGCCCATTTGTGTTTCCCATTGAAGTACTGTTTCTAAAATATGTCATGCGGCGAGCCTGGAGTCAAGCAGAACAAAGCAAGAGAGCACATGCACTCATGGCTGCTTCTGCTGCAAAGGACACCCTGTCATAAAAACTCCCTTATAAACGCCACCAAAAGAATGGCAATTCATCAATGTTATTGCAAAGAAGGAGGTTACCCATAATCTTGCTGGCCTAATGCACTTGCACTGTCTCCCAGGAACAGAGCTGCATGGAGGGAAATCAAGCAACATTTCTTCAGCCATGAGACTGGGAGCAGATGCTCCATAAGGTGGCTCACCTACTAAATCTTCCCTTAAAGGAATGCCTTTGTTTCTGTTAGTTACTAACTAGAATTATTCAGAGCCCTACTCAAACTCGTGATCAATGCAAAACACTTATTTCCCTTAAGGTTTACACAAGAAACGTCTCTAGGTCTGCATCAGAAAAAGCTAACTAGATAGAAACTTTAGAAACAGATCGCCTTTTCTCAGGCCATATTCAGTATCAGTTTGATATTATATCCTCAGCATGGCAAGGAGCGAGGCAGCCCTAGGAAATGAGAGCCTTTATATAAGTCAGTTTTCTTTAAAAAAGCTTCTTTAGAAACTATAATTTTAAAACAAGATATTCTCAAGTGGCATATTGGGAAGTACAAAGATAACAGTTTATTCTCCAAGCCATATGGAAGGGTTTTCAATCCATGTACTCATCTGATGATGGGAAATCATGTAGAAGACTCCAACAAGCTAAGTGAAGCAAGCTAAATCCCTTGCGCTTAAAAACTGTATGAGAACTCTTGATGCTGTATCACCAGTTTGAGGTGCGAAGGTGGGCTGAATGCTGACATAGGTAATAAATGTAATAAAGCATTTGATGGGTGATGAGATTAATAATGTAATAGCTGACTTCATAAGGCTTACTGGTTTTACCTTAGGGGATACTTGTCCCAGATATTGAACCAAATCAACATTGGTGACTCCATTGTTTTTATCATTATTTATATTATTGAAAGAAACCTTTTGTTAAAACAAATCAATGTTTACAGAGGAGAGACTGGTTTTATCTAGAAAGGTATTTACATTTTCTCATAAGTTTATCTCAGTGCGTGAGAGGGTAACATCTGTGGGATTGGTGAAAGGGTGGAAACCATCCTTAGCATATCGGTTCTGTTTAAATAGCATTTTGCTCCATTTCCCCCCCCCCCCAAAAGAAAAGAAATAAAAAACAAAGTAATTTGATGCATTCCCCTTATATTGCCTAGAATTAAATCATATGTGCAGTAAAAACACTCTTTTTGTCCATAAAATTCAATACTGTATAATCTGAAAAAAATAGAAGGGAACAGTTTTGCTCCTCCTTGCTTCCCACCAAGGGACTGCCAAGCAATATCTAACCTCCAGAACACAAACCTCAGATACCAACATCTGCCCTAGTTTTGGCCTAATATGGGATCCCTTTTAAACTAGTGGTTTCCAGCAAGTCACTGCACTTGCAAAGAAAATGTAGAGGATGTGTACAAGATGAATTTCAATTATAAAATAAGACTTTTTTTCAGATTTAGGCAAATATTTAGTTTCAGGTTAAACAAAATCACAAGTTAATCAAATAGTATAGGGAAAAATGTGATGAAAACACAAAGAAAAACTCCCAAATGATCACTCAATAATAACACTTCACTTTTTATGGTGGACTTACATCTCGAGTATAGTTTTAAATAAGTAAGAAATGGCTTTCAATGTAACTAAACTATAAGGCCAAACTGCACAGGCATTGTTAGATGCGTACAGTATTCCTGAGAGATGTGTATATGTGTGCACAGCTGCACAGAAACAGAGACCATATGCCTGTGTATAAACAGTAGATATCTGTACATGTGTGTATGTGCATGTGAATATTTTATAACCACTTTGGCAGGTATGCAGGAAAACCTGAATATAAATTAGACTTGTTTCGAGCTCTCTTTATACTGGCTGAACAGCTCTGCGGTTTGGATTATAAACGAAATGAGGCAGTTTGGGTCTTGTCTTAGAAACAAGTGGATTAAAGTTGAGTCTTAAACTAAAGTAGGTTCAGAGTAGCTTTTTCCAAACTGCAGTCTCTGCCTACGAGACAGATTGTTACTAAACATGCCAAGCTGACCTCATTCTCTACTATGCTGTTCAAACTTAAATATTCTGATTTTATAGCAGAAGTCCTCATCTAGAGAAAGGATTACATCTTTCCAGGACATCAGCTTTGTATGATTCAAGTTGTTTTGATATTTTTCTCTATTAGTCTCCAAAATAGTGGAAAAACCAATTAAAAATTATTGTCCTGCCTTTCTTTCCCTTTATTTTCCCTTCAATTTCCTATTGCAATTAATTTTTTCTTCTTTTTTGCAGTTTTAGAAACATTTCATTTCTTGAAGGGACATTGTTTGCCCAGTCATATTCTTCTTTGCTGTACCTATTTCTACATCCTCAATTTATGTCACATGGCTAAGTAGATCTTTAGTAAAGCTCCTTACTTCAATCCCCAGGGACCTCCTTCAGAAGTAAGGGAAGCTCTCATGTAGGGCAGTAACTCTGTGTTTAAGCAGTGTGCTACAATAGGAGATGGCTCCCAATCTGGAGACCGTGGGATGTAGACAGGCAACAAGCATGTAAAGAATTTGTGTGCAAAACACTGCTGCCTGAATCCAGGAGTAAGGGCAACCATCTGAGACACCTGAAAAGTTCAAGAAGTTGAATTATTGATTCTCATTGTTTTCAAAATGTCCATGTTATTTTTTTATCTGTATAGAAGTGTAGAAAGGTCCCAGTGAGACCTCTCCTGGGAAGGGACCTCCCGCTCCTACTTGGAAAGGGTCATTCAAGCAAACATATAAAAAAAGAATAATCCTTACCATTCAAAACCTTTAAATTCAAATTCTGCCCTCAGTTGACTGTTTTTTTAATGGAAATTCCCTGCTGCAGGCGAGTATGGAAAACTTTTGGACTAAACACAAGAAATTTTTAATCCCTGTATCGCCTGTGGTTTCTACTTAAGGTTATACAGAGAGTGCCCAGGCATCTCAATACCCTCCTAACATAGACAGCTTTTGCCCATGGCTGGGAAGGAGCAGAGCAGCTCCAGCCTCTGCCTGTGCTGATAAACTCCTGGAGAGGGCTGGAAGTGTGGCGAGGGGTATCGGAGACTGGTGGCGCATTAGCAACCAGTTCAGTGGGCTGTGGTTTGAACAGCCAGTTCGGCCAATGCAAATTGCATTTGCTCCAGCAGAGCACTTATTTAAGTTCTGAAAAGGTAGACCTAAGTATCAGAGTATTTTCTGTTAGAAGTTTTATTTATTATGAATTTGAAAATGTAAGAGACTTTCTTCTAAACTGATGTTTATCTGAGTAAAATTAGAAACTTCTGTAGAATGTGTGAATGACTCAGATAATGAACCTTTAATTTTATGCTTTAGAAATCTATTAATTTAGCTGAATATAACACTTCAAGGAATATTTGATCATTGATTTTTAATAAGAACTTTTTATTTTATGATAATTATTTTTGAAAATAAATTAATTTTTGTTCTTCAAGTATTTATAATTTTATTGCAGTAAAAAGAAAGATAACCATGTCTTTCAAAAGTTAACTAGGACAAATGAAGGAGAATAGATTTCAGTAAACCGCCTCTAATTATACTAAACCAAGACATCTTCACAGCAACTCTGACAAAACATGCTACTCGCTTTTAACAAGACAAAATGAAAGGTTGTTTTCCAGCTGTATCTCAAAAGATGACCTGTTTATGTCACTAGTCTTGAGGTAATGATCCTGGTTTCTAGGAGAGATCATGTAAATCTAGGGTTATTATCTCAATTTAATTACCACTTTGTTTTCTTCTCAAACGGATATATGAGATTTACATCTGTAGTGCAGCTGCCATCCTTGAACTTAAACATTTGCTGAGCTGTTTCTGTGGGTTGGACTCATGCTATGTTGTGGTCAACTAAGGTTCTAAGTAATTCAAAATCTTTGATCTCATGAATATTTAGCTCCATTTACAGGTAGGATTTCTTTCTATAGCATTTATGGTAAATAGTTATTGCTCTTCTGCTTAGAAGAATTATCCTTGTTTCTTCCCCATGGTATTTTTGTGGTTATTACTTTACTGATCATCCATACTAACATGCACGTCTCAGTCTCTCTGTACAATTTGCTGATGCTCAGAAGGGACTGTTACCTTCTACTCCAAACACAGCCATAGAACCTGATTGTCTTCTTTCATTGTACATCAAAATGCAACATCCCAGCCATTGTAGTACCAGCTGCATAACTGCCTTGAATGCTTTCAGGAACTTGTCACTAAGGTCACTTCATTAATTCACAAAGCTTATATGGTGAATAGTTTAAAACAACCTCTGGTCCTTTGACCTGAAGCTGCAGTCATTCTTGACAACAGACAGAATATTCTCTTTCTGTGCAACGAGGATTTTTTTATATTCCTCCAGCACGAACCCTGTGACACCAGGGCAAACCACTGGATAACTAAAATATGCAAACAAGGACACCTGTATGCCAGATAAGCAGAGCTCTGGGTGTGCAGCTGCTGGTTTGTTTCCAAAGCAAGCTGGCAGGTTGATTGAGCTAGGGTGAATTAGGAGAACAATCTGTTACGGAAAGTGGACACCACATAATTAAGAAACATTTTTTCTCCACACTATCTCTTCTCTTACATTTATTTCTGCATTTCAGTTTCATGATGTATGTCTGGTTTGAATGAGAAATGTTCAGTCCACCTGGTGCTGTCAGTTGCAAGTAATGTCTGTTTACTATGTGCATTAAATTAGGCAATTAACTGTTTGAATGTATTTGTACAGATAGCCAAGTAAAATTTTATTATAATACCTGGCTGGCTCTAAAAGGGCTTGATTTACTTGGATTAAGCTTGCTCTGACTCTGTATAACCATCATCCTGCATCTGCTGATATGCAGTCCCTTGGAAAAAAAAAGTGTTGTGGGCTGGAGAGCTATTAGAGGAATGTTTATGGGAAATCATAAAGCAAAGCTCACAGAAACCCCCCTAAAGTGTTTGCCTCTAATGCTTCTGGCTTCAGTCATTACAGGTTTGAGAATCGCTCAAATTAAACTACAGGCAGCTATAACAAACTGAAACCTCATGTAACTTAAACCTGCAAGCGTTTAAGAAGAGGTAATAAGGCTAAAGTCAGGTTAGTCTGGCTGTGTTAATCATTCCTAACTTAAAATTTGCTTGTTACCCTCAGCCGATACCAGAGCTAGAGAGATACACGATGTGGAGGAGGAAGAATCCAAGTGCAAGGCTCTTCTCAGGAAACACTCTGGGCCAGATTTGCTGCTGTCACAAGTGGCAGCTTTCCCTTAGTCTCAGCTTCCTTAGAAAGTGGGGGGAAAAAAGAGTCTGTTTCAAGACACTTCACAAGATTGGGTAAAATCTGCCATGACACAAGGTTCATTGACTTTATAGTGTAATAATCAAAGCTATTATATTTATATCTCCCAAATAACTTAGAATATATGCCTCTTAAAACTTTAAAGCACTTGGCAGGGGAAGATTTAAACACAGAAGAGCAATATTTCTAACTCTTCCCTGGAAGCTGGAAAGATAACTCTCTAATAATTAAACATTTTCAGAAATTAACTAGTAATATAACTTTAATGATATGGTTAATTTTTAAATAGAGCAGATGTGTTCTGACATTTACTGGAACCATTGTACTTTTGCAGAGCATTTCGTTATTAGCAGAAATTTACCTATGCTTTGTGCATAGAACAAATAGAAACAATGTTTAGAAACATTTTAATGTTTCTAAAGAAAGAAATTCACACCTGAATCCCAACATATGCGTCATATTTTATTGGATTTTTTCCTTTCTTCTATTTTGGGTTTTATGATTTTCAGTTAAACATTTCCACGAGGCTTTTAAATACTTCAGAGTTTTTAATGAATTTCCCCCAAGAAAAAAAAAAAATTAAAAAGTGAAAATTCTGGAGAAGCAGGAAGGTGGTTTTGCCAGAACCAGACCCTTGTGAACAAGCCACTTCCTTGTCTGAGTTCACAGCCAATTACTTAGCATTATGAGGGCTGAATTTTGGTCTCGCTTGCAGCTGCAAGCAGTAGCGTGGACTAGCTTTGCGTTTGTGCTGTGTAACAAAGCTCAGGGCTGGATGCTGAAGCAGCAGCTGCAATCATCTCCAGACACAATGCAGAAGCCAGCATTCAGGTCTTCCTGTTCCTGGTTATCAGGTCATCCTTTTCATCCCCTCAGCAAAAAAACTGAATGAGACCAGTGCAAAAAAAAATAAAGCTGTTCATCAGAGAATCAAAGAAAAACAATGCTAAATATTCAGCAATCAACGCTTCAATCAGTGAGGCCAGTCACTGGCAGTGCTAACATCTTATATGTTGATATTGACACTGACATTTGTTCCTAAATTCTTCAAAGATTCTTGACACCCTTCCTTGACACCCCTTTCCTGGACATAGTTGTCTTTTACAGCTAAGGAGTTTTCTTACTTGTGTTGTAGATCAAGCCAATTGCTTCTTCACTTCCCCCTTGTGAATATGGAAAATAATTTTAGTTGTTTCAGGACTGTTATGTTTTCCCTCTAAATATACTGTTTCCTAGACTAAACAAACCCAATCTTTCAGCCTTTTTGTGTGTCACTTTTTCTCAACATTTTATCATTTTTATTGCTGTTCTCTGGACTATGTCCAGTTTGCCTAGGGTAACATGGAAACTAAACAGTTCTAACCAATGGAATCACTACCTATGCATCTTCCCAAAACCACTCCTATTGATATGTCCTAAAATAAGATCTGTCTTTTTTTTTTTTTCCATAACATTACGTTGTGAGTTCCTAATGTATCTGCCATTTGGCCAGATTATTTTCTGCAACAATGCTCCCTGCTCCCATTCTACTCCTTTTGTATTTGTGCATTTAACTTTGTCTTTCCTAAAAGCAGTACTTGATGCATTTGCTATTATTGAATTTCACCTTATTGATTTCAGTTATCCAGAGTGCTTGTGACCTAGGGATACCCACAAATCTCTCAATTGCAAAGGAAAACGTAGAATAAAGCTGCATCCAGGACAGAAATCTGTGGAATCTCAGTTGAATTTCCCTTCAGTTTTCCAATAAAGTAATGAGAAATCTTCTCAAAATATAATTTGAGTTCCAATTTCATATGTTTTTGAAAGTTTTTATCCTTGAAAATGAAAAATATGGAAGTTAGCAGCATGATTTTTGTATATAAAATAAAGAATTGATATCTCAGCTATGTTCAGTTAGAGTAAAATTATTGTTGCACTCTTTAAGTTAAAATGCCTTGGCCTTTTGAGTGTTGCTTTCCCTGATAAGGCTCAGAATCTCTGAACAGATTTTAAAGGTTCGTATACCACGGCCTCCACTGCCTACAGGATTTCAGGTTTAATAAAAGTGGATGTGATTAGTAATGCAGGACAATTGCAGTTTTTGGTTTAGAAAACTTGACAGGCTGTAATCTGAGCTGGTTTGGTGATTATTTTCACTGCTGCGTCAAACAGATTGAGCTCTTAGTATGCATAGCCCATGAGATTAGTGTCAGGATATAGATCTCTTCACCTTTAGGTTGGACAATCCAGATCTTGCCCAAATATGTAATGAAAAACACTTAACTGTGCTAAAGCTGTGAAAGAAATTAGTTTACATCTTGTCAGCTTGGACGTTCTTGAATTGGTTTTAAAAGCAGCTGCCCACGCAGTCCTCCGAAAGTTTAGGAATTCTTCTCCAGCTGTGTGGTGTAACTGGTCTGAGTCAGCCCTGCCCTGTTCCTCTTTCATTATTGAAAATTTTATTTGATTCTGCTATGTGAAGCGTAGCAAGATGAGTGTTGAGGGATAGGTATTTGTATCTTTACTTTCTCAAATGAGAGAACGCAGTGAATAAAAGGATTAGATTGCAGGATGTAGTTCTGTTGAGACATTAGACTACAACATGTGAATATAAGGGTATTTCATCACATTTTAGGCCCCTATTGACTTTTCCTTTTTTTTTTTTTTTTTTTTCAATTTCCCTGGTTGCGGCCATTTTCGTAGTCCATTAAACCTAATTTGGTCAAAGGAACCTTGTCTTCTTATTCTCTTACATAAATTAAAACCCATGAACAACCATCACCTCCCAGAGTGAGGTTACCCACAATCAGCTACATGAAGAAGTGTCAAGAAACCTTGAGTACAGCACAGGACAGGGAGTCTCTGCACTTCTGCCATCTACCTGGCATTCTTTTATTTCCCCCACGTATTGACAGAGTGTCTGCTAATCTCTCCTATTTGTGAATAACAAATTTGAAATTGACAGTCATAAGCTGTTTGAATCATCCTTATTTACCTTATTCCAAGCACTCTGGGGTTTGCTTGGTAACTGGAGAGATGACAGGTATTTCCATTGAATTACAGCTGTCTATGAACCCAGTGAAACTGACTCTATTTTATGTCAACAAACTGTGCATAATAAGATTATTTTGTGTCCTAAGAGCAGAATTTGTGATAGAACAGCAAATAAGAAGAATGTAAAAAAAATATTATTGCTAAAGCCTATGTGATTTGAATATATACTACAAAAGACACTAAATTCAACAAAGAAAAACTTCAGTGTGACTGGTGAATTAGTTTGTCTGCAATGAGGTCAGAAATTCCAGAAAACATGCAAGTAGATCATAGTATTTTTTCTGCATAGCTTAATCTGTCAGAATGTGGCTGTTACAATTTCTCTTGTTTTCATTGAACAAAGTACTGCTTTTAAAAAATGAATGTGTTTACCCAGAGTTTCCACTCAACAATACAAGAGGAAGATTTGAAGGTGCTTTCTGCCAGGAGAGTGCCTGCCTTGGGAGTTTGTAGACTCTGGCAAAGAATCTGAAAGACCCATCACTGATACCCACCCCTGAGACTAAAATCAGTTGTTGTTACTTTGATTGCTTTGTTCAGTTCGCACTTATCCATGACTCTCTCTTTCTTACATACTCCTTTCTAAAATCTACAGACTTTCAAAGTAGGTTTGAAGTTACTGACACCCTTTTTTCCCATGTTTACTAGCTTTTGAAGGTGGCTATGGTTTGAACAGCGTTTGTTCCTCATTTTGCTGTTTTTCTTTTCTTGAATTCCACTTTGCAGTCTTGAAGTGCTGAATCCAGGGCAGTCATTTTAATAGCCAGATAGATGTCAGAAACACAGGAGTTTAGCTTTTCGGCAGGATGAAACCAAATAAAACGCTTGACTCTAATGAGAAAGCCATATTCAGACACAATCTCTCGCAATGACAGCAAAAGGATAAAGCAAGCTAGCTGGGATTTCCATTTGGAATAGTATAAGAAGATTGTTGAAATTAATGACACTGAATTAATAGGTTACAGCAAAAACTTACTGCAACTTTGAGGAAAACTCCCTTACTATTAAATATGTTGCTACTTTCTCCTCCTGTAAGGGCAAGTTGCTAGAGTAGTTAAGGTGCCTTGTTACAAGAGCAGTGAAGTCAGTTTAACTCAACTAAAGGATGAGTCAGCCAGCTGATAATTTGGGCTGTGGCACAGCTGCTTTGCTGATTCCTGTGGTGGGTTTGCCGCAGCCAGCAGCTAAGCACCCACACAACCAGTCGCTCACTCCCCCATCCCAGTGGGACATGGGAGAAAATAGGAGGAATGAGAGCTAGAAAACTTATGGGTCAAAATAAAGACTGGTAAATCATCAATGAAGTACTGCAGCAGGCAAAACAGACTTGACCTGGGGAAATTAACTTAATCTTTTTTCTGATTAGCATAAATACTTAATTACTGATTCAGGTATTAGGAAACAAAGAAGACAAATATTGAAACATGGAAACATCTTTTCTCCCGCTTTCAGAGGCTCAACTTCACTCCAGACTCCTTTCCTTCTTCCTTTCTAGTTTCCACTTCACTACTTCTCCCCGAGCACCTCTCCTCTCACCTTGTTAATGTCACAGATTACTCTCAGTCCCTCTAGCGAGGCTACAAGCAGTCCAGAAGGTCTGGGTCAGTGTGCAATGATTTCTCTCTACCACTCCTTATTTCTCATTCTTTACCTTTGATCTGGTATGGATCCTCCACAAGCTGCAGTCTCTGTGGGGTGTGCCTGCTCCAGCATGGTCTTATCCATGGAAGCACCTGCTTCAGCATGGTTTCTTGATGGGCCACAGCCTCTTCAAGGATATGGTGCACCTCCTGATTCTCTACCTTGCTATTCCCTCATTCCCTCTGCCAGTACCTCCATTCCCTTCTCCACTGTCTTTGCCCTTTCTTAATTATGTTCTCCTGGAAATCCCACCAGCATCACTGATGGTCTCAGCTGTGTCCTGTGGGACTGTTGCAGAGCCGGCTGGAACCAGCTGTGTCTGGCATGGGGCAGCACCTCACCTCTTCCCACAGAGATCACCCCTGCAGCCTCCCCAGTGCCAAAACCCTGAAACCCTGACCCAATCTATTTGTACAAAGCTGCTACAGACTATTATATTCCTCATCTTTCCTAGTCTGATGTGCCTGTGAGACTCTGGACCCATCTCTGATCTTATTCTCAACCTTCCACTGGAAACATATTGAAGTCAGCTCATATCTTTTCAGGCCAATGTTGAGAAAGCAAATTATATGATGGGATATTAACTAGTAAAAAGTCACGGATATAAAAGTTTGCCTTTCAATTTGCTTCACAGGGAACATTTCAAACATAGTACTTGTACTAGCAATTTTATATTTTGAGGGCAAAGCCCAGATATCTGTAGTGCTGTAGTTGACACTTGAAATGCCAGATCCCAGAGACGTTCTCTTGTACTTCAAAGCAGTCATTAGTGCCTGGTGTGATATTCCTACAGCAGTGAACAGAAGGGACTCAAGCTGTTTGTCTCTACTCAGTATGTAAGAACTGGGATTCTTTCTATTTCCAGGGTAGTTTTCTTCATCTTCCTTTCCAGATTTCTCATGCAACATCTTCTTCATTTAACTGCCACCTTTCTGGATTCAACAATTTATAGGCAGGGGGGACATGGAAGAATTCTGTTTCTGTGTTTGAGTTAGAAACCTTTTACATTTCTGCCCAGTTTTTATGAAACAGGGAGAAGGGAAGCACAACTTTGTGGGTTTGTAGAAATCTCCTGATCAACAATTGCAGCCTCCTGCTCCTGGCCAGGAAGTTTATGTCATCAGAAGCCATGGCATGTTTTTGGAGAAGCTCTTTCTTCTTATGTATTTGTGCTCATTTATTATTTCCGTGTAAGAGATTTCACTTGTGTGAGAGAAATCACTCTAGTTACTACCTTATCTCTCAAGGTCTTGTTGCATCCTGGGTCAATGTACAGTAGCTCATGTCTCTGTCCATGTTCCTCATCAAAGGCAACTTATTCTCTGTCAAGTAATCCTGTGTCTCCTGCTCTCCTCTTCTAGACACGGTTGCACTTCATACAGGGGTTGATAATACATGGTTTGTGCATTATTTAGGGACATTTTGAGATGTAGGCTTGATTCAACCTGCAGCCAAATACTAACTTTGAGTAGTGTAACAGTAAGAAATTCCCAATAAAAGACATTGAGCTATAATAACAATTAGAAATATCACCTCCTCTATTAAAAAGATTTTTGTTGTCTTCAGTTCTTCGGGCATTCTGTAACTTCTGAGCTTTATATTTGCTTGAACGTCTAGTGAAGCTGAGGACTTTTCTCTTTACTAAAGAAAAACATTTTGAGCTAAATTTTCTCCCAAACAATTCTATTGACTTGCTAGACCAAAGCCAGGGAGGATCTGACCCTTTCTTTTAGAACCTCTTTGTTCACTGGCAACGACCTAGGTACTTGCTGTGGCTTCACTGGCAACACCAAGAGCACTTCCTGATCTTACACATCTAGTCATCTTTAAGCCGGAGGAGTCTAAATGGTAACTGGAGACCCAAGCTCAGCTTATTAAAGCATACCACCAGGTCTATATTGAATCTTTGGCCAACTCCATTTCTAAGAAATTAACCTGCCATCCAGCTGGTACCCAGGCTTTGTTACAGTTAAAGAAAAAAAAAAAAGAGAGGGTGAGAGGAAGGGAGGAAAACAAAGGAGAAAAAAAAGTGAATCCTATTATTATCATAAAACTCAAAGAGTTGTTCACATCCAAACAGTAGGAGGTGGACAGATTAAAGTTTTAGAATTGTAACAACATGTCTCTTTGTGCTGTCGAGTTCACCAAAGTGAACCTTGTATCATTTGACATCCATCACAACATTTCCTGCAGATACCTCTCTGTTACTTAGACCACATTCGCAATTCTGGCTTGCAGACTATAATTTGGAGACATTAAATGACTATAATGTGGAAAGTATCTGATGATGTATTGTGTTTTAGAATAATAAAACTACTAAAATTGCAGCTTGGAGAACTAAATCAAATATATAATTATCTGTGTTTGTAGGATTTCCTCTAAGAACATTATGTTGTTTAAGCCAGGCCTTTCGTTCTCTTTTCTTAATAACCCATGTTCTTAGAAAGAGGATTATGCATTTCAAGATGTTCTTGGCACTTAGCCCTACTTCCACCTCCTTTCCTTCCTTCTTGCTGACCCATAACAAATCTTCTAGCTTTGATTTCACTTCACGTTCAAAAGCAACGACAGAGGCCCTACTGAAAAAGTTTAATCCAAGTGCTCCATTTTATTAGATCCAATTCTCACACTTGGAGAGTGTCTTAGTGCCAAAATTCTTTCCTTTTGTTTTTCCTTAGTCTTCATTTTTAGGTGATTGCTATCTGGTATTAGGAATAAGCATAGTGATTGAACGTTCAGGAGCTACTGACTTCAGGGAGCTTGCCAACATACAGTATGCAGTTTCTTTTATTATTTTTTCCTTACCACCAAAAGAAATATTTTACATGTTTGGAATTACTGTAGTTATTTTCTACTTGAGAGACAATTTATCCCTCCTTTTCATCACCTTTAGCTCACTGTCATAATCTATTGGTTGCTTCCCTAGCATATCCCAAAGAGTATCTCTTCAGTATTGCAAATAATTCTCCCTTGCTCTCCCTTAATTTTTAAGGCTGACTGCCCTGTCTGTGCTCTCTCCAGTCAAGGATCCTTTGAGACCAGTGATGAATGAACCTTGAAAGCCTGAAAGCTTGTATATACCTGAGGTCATCAATCAGCACTATTTTCTGAATTTACTGATTCTGTAAAATTGTCCTGGAAATCTCAGGAGGTGACATTTAGGAATGAGAATTCTGGAGGTGCTTCTCCTAGCCCTCTTGGGAAGGAAGAAGAGGAGATTCTGCATTGTATCTTCCAGACCCTAATTTATACTGAATTTCAACAAAAACTGTAATCTTTTGCTTTCTTACATATAAAAAGTGAAGACTGAGTTGAATGAGGTGAATGATCTTACTTTATCCATCCCTGCTTACACATAGACAGGACAAAAATAGAAGCCATGTGGATAAGTTAACATAGACAATTAATGTCTGCAGTCTGCCAGACTGGTCTAACATTAATTCCTCTTTTGACAGAAGCTACTTGGTGCGAAATTCTTCAGAATATCGTGGGTTTTTTTCCTTTCAGAAAAAAAGCATGTAGGTTTGTGGGTTTCTTTTTGCCATGTTACATTCACTGATCTACAAAAAGTATTAATAACTCAGTAAGAATGTTTTTGTATCTTTATCAGTGTTGTGTTAAAAAAGAAATAACACAGCAACTAGGTAAAATTTATAAATGGAAATATTATACTTCTGCTTATGCTATATTGGGTCATGGCATTATTAGCTTTTCTGTAAGTTAATATGAATATTCTATATCTCTCAGGTAGAGGAGAGGAAGCTGTAAGAGATACTATTTTGGGAAACATCAGACAGAAACAAAATTTAGGTTGGCAGGTATACCAGCAAAGCAATAAAACCCACACTGTACAGTCCAGCTTTACCTAAGAGCTAAAAGCGACTGCCTTGCACATTTTATTCACTTTTTTAAACAAACATATATATCCTATGATCGGATTGCTTGGACATATGTCTATTTTTATATGATACTAAATAGAAAATTCGACTTAACTCCAGTGGACTCAGCCAAGCATGATCAGATTTCTGGAACATGATGAAATAACTCTGCAACCATTTGTTGAAATGTGAAAAGACAATCTACATTTGTTTATGTATTTTCATTATTATGATAAGGATCAAAACAACCTGTCATTGAAAAGTCTGACAATCTTTATTGTCTTTTTTATTGTTTAACAGTTGTACATGATCTATCACAGTAAGTGTGTATGAAATGGCGATAATACTCGATTTGCCCCTTGACCATAGCCAGAATGAATTTAAGAAAACCCAAGGAGAATCTTATTCCAGGTAAAGCTTCCCCTAGCCTGAGAAAGAAAAACTGAAAAGCTTAACATCATAGAGAAAACTGTGGATATCATTATGCAAATTTCACTTTTTTTCAGTGACAGGCAAATATTACAGTGATGAACAGTTGCCTGTGTTCGTTTTTTTAACATTTATGATTTTTTCTAAATACCCAGTATGAATTTTAACATGGAATCCATGACAACTCTGAACAAATGCACATTAAAGTGCATTTAGCCATTTCCAGCCATAAAATGATATTTTAGGGTTACATTGGAGTGTTTGAGTACTACAGATTAAATTACGAGTGTGAGGGGAAAGTGTTGCATAGCACTTAAAAACATTCCTGTTACTGCCCTTTGGCTGGTCTATCCTTTTTCCAAGGGGGAGAAAGACTAGTAATCATCATTTACCTTTTGTAATTGGCAAACATTCCTGCAGCTATAGGGAATGGTTAGGCAGTTGCCTCTCAGCTTCTGAGAAATGTATGCCAATGCTGGTTTAGGGCCTTACTGCCTTACTTCTTTTCAACATGGAAACATACTGGTTATTCTGCCATGTAAAACATGAAGGAGGCAAAATGGCTGCTGTAGTGCAATGGAATTTTTCTGGCCTTGTTACTCAGCTTTGGTCTTAATATTTTTTTGAAAAATAATTGGCTTTACAGATTTTATCCAAGTTCAATATGTTATATTTTCCTTCTGCTACTTCTCATACTGGAGGTTTATTCTGACAAGTAGATGCTACATGTTGAAGGTGTATTTCTGAAGGAGGAAAGTAACTCAGGTTCCCCAAGCATTGACATCTGGTATGACAGAGACCTTCACTTGGTGAAAAAATGCCATTAAAATATGATAGATTTTTTCTCTTTTATGTGTAGGGAGGTGATTGTGCCCCTGTACTCAGCATTGGTGAGACCACACCTCGAGTATTGTGTCCAGTTTTGGGCACCT
>JAOXJK010000001.1:104692314-104706375 GCA_025774025.1 Xenus cinereus | reverse complement strand
GGGCCAGACATACTGCGCGGACCGCCTGGTGTTCTCCGCGGCGCCCCCCCCCCCGTGATGTGTTTATCTCCTTTCCTTACGTGTCCGTTATCCCCCCTTCTCTCGGCTGCGTGTGGGAATCGGGGCGCTGCGCTTCCAGCGCCGACCGATCTCGAGATTAAGTTAAAATTCTCCCTGCACCTTGCTCTGCCGTGAGCTGGCTGCGCAGAGCGTCCTGAAACTGCTGAACGCATAGGCAGGGAAACACCGCGTGTCCCCTAAAGCTCTGCTTTAAGTCCAGATAGAAGATGTGTTTTGAAGTAGACAGAAGAGCATTTAGGCGAAGGAGGAAAGGCTTATGTGTTTGAGAAGAAGGATTTGTTCAGAAGTAATTTTTCCTGGCGGATTAACCTCAAAAAAAAAAAAAAAAAAAAAGGAGATTATCTCTGTAAAATAAGTGTAGGCAAACAGTGGGCATGCTGCATCATCACCTTCCACCGCAGCAAAACGCGTTGCTGCCGGAGGGAATCGCTGCAGCGGATAGAAGCGGGAGGGAGAACGTGAATGCCAGGGGATATTTTTCTGCTGGCCCGGCGGTAGCCCCGGCCACAAGCGGTTGGTAGCGGCCCTCAGCCGGGGTTCGCACCGTTGGAGTTTCCCATCCGCATGCTCACCCTGTGGTACTCCGTGTGGTGGGAGCAAAGATTAAAACCGACAGTTAGATTTATGGTTTTTTGTTTTTTCCCCCCTTTAAATTAGCACAGGGCAAATGCATCGCACTCCTGCTTCTGTGCTTGTTTTGCAGCTTTAAAATGCTCGCAGCTTTATTTGGGCGGTGTAGTAATTATCATCCACACGGCAATATTCTTGGAAATTTTATGAAGAAATTGAGAGCTTGGCAAAAAAACAAAAAAGGGGGGGGTTAAAAGTAAGGAAAGGTCCAAATAAGCATCGTACTGGTGGCGGGAGTTGTGTGTGCTGTGTGTATCCTCCTCTGGAGTGTGGATAAATCTCTGCCGAAATCAGCGCGGGGTGAGCAGGGATGAGTGAAGTTGGGAAAAGTTCAACCGTCGAAAGGCAGTCAGCGGCTGATGCAGGCTTGTGATGGCTCAGCCTCGTGATGGTTTGTTTGCCCACGAAGCCCGGGCCATAGGACCTCGCAGAGACAGGGAATATTGGGATGAGAACAGGTTTGGGCTCAGGTGGTGGTCAGCAGGAGGTCCTGCGGGCTGGACCTGGCCAGCAGGTAAATTTTACCCGAACCTCCTTAGAGATGAATGACGTCTCCCTTATTCCTGTGGGAAATGCTGTATCCTCCTCTTCCTTGTGGCACCGTTCGATGTGCCGTGTCCGTGTCCCTGTTTCCCCGGCACGGCGGGTCCGGGGGAGCCCGGGCTCCCGCTGGCAGACTTCTGGGGGGATCGGTGGAGCCGGCGCTAGCGCAGAGAGCTTTTAAAATACCATTATCTTGTCCTTCGAACTCCATTGCCTGCACAGCATTACCTGGCTGCTGCGAGCCAGCGGTGGACTGACTATTTCTACCCTTCTGTGTGCTCGGATGCGATTTTTAAAAAGCTGTAAGGAAAACGGGATGCTCCTTTGTGGTCTGTCTAAAGCCGTACGGGCTAATTGCTGCCCGGTTTATATTTCATCCTAGCGAAGTCTCCGTTAACTTTGCAGCCTGGTGCCTATCAATTGCCGTGGCTTTTGACTTTCTCCTAGACAGGCAAGGGTGCCGGCGCAGTGAGCAGCCTCAGCTGGAGCCGATGGCAGCAGATCATGTACCAGCTTCCCAGGTGGCCAGGCTCGTAGGGAAAGGAGGTCATGGGAGCTGAAATGCTTTATGGTAAAGTTCCCTCAGGATGGTCTGCTTTGGAGCTGCGCTCCCCCGCGAGCCTCTAGGGCTAGGTTTGAATTCCTGCCCTGTGTGGCGTGGCGCAGAAAGCTTTACCCTCTTAAGCTCAGAAAACGTGGCCTCAGCGTTTTCTTGCAGGTCAGCCCTGTGGGCTCGCTGCAGCTTTCCCAGCCTAAGGCGATCAGAGCCCCGCACCGCTGCAGTGCTGGCAGTGGCAGCTGCAGACACAGCCCGGTCTTCTTTGAAGGCGAGTAAGGAGCGTTTTAAGGTGTGTTGCTCCTAGTTCTTTCCCTTTTTGAACCGTCCTGCTTTGTGCTAGCGGGGCTGCATCTCTTCCCTCCAAGGCAAACCTCTCTTCAGAACCCCAGCTCTGCTCTGGTGCAGCCTGGGTCAGGTGTAGGTGGGTATTTTTAAAGTTAGAGACACCCCCCAGCTCCTCCTTTGTATACGACACTAAAGCGTGAACAGTTTCTTAATGTTTTGTGAGAGTTGTTTACATTTTCCCTTCCTATAAACTCCTATCGATTTGGGTTTTGGGGTTCCTGGTTGGAAGAGTTGACCTCTAAAGCCGTGGGACGGGTGCTCAGAGGGAGCAGTGACCCTGCAAATCCGTCGCCGCTGCCGGCCCCTTGGTGTGTGCGGAGCAGGGGGTTATTGGTCTGGGTTTAGAGGCACTGGAACATTGCAGAGTAAAGAAAATAGGCATTAACACACTTTGATTTAATTTAAAGCTTTTGATGCTGTGTACCTGATTGTGCCAGTAATGATTACATAGAATTAGCAAATTAATCCAAGCTTTTGTTACACTGGGGACTCGTAGCTGTTTATCTTTGTGCTCTTGTTGTTGCATAATTATTACCAGCAGTTGTTGAGGTGACTAAATAATCTCTTTTAAGAGTGAGATGCGGCATTGGTAGAATAAATCCAAGGTTACCATGTCAAAACGACTTGTAAGACCAAAACACAGCACCGGGTGAGTGGTGCAGGTGGCTTAAGCTAAAATGGAACCAAAGAAGGAGCTGTTACTGAAGCAATGGAAATAAAGGTGATGATTTAGGAGGTAACTGGGTTAAAATCTTAACTGTCCATGTCGTTTTAGATGTTTTCTTAAGTGGCATTTGCTGTGACTGTTGCTACCTCTTTGGCATCCCTGTGTTTGCCGGTTACACCTGCCTGCAGATTCCTTTCTCTGGTTCGGTTGTAATCAGCTTGGGCCCACGCCATGTGTTTATGCATCGCCTGGCATAATGGCTATATAATCTTTTTGTGACCAGCCATGTAATTGTGATACCGCTTGCAGATAATACCTGTAATAATTTCTACCTACTGGAGGAGATAAGAGTCAGATAAGAAGATCAAGGGCGGGTTATTACACTCGCGGATGAGAGAAGGAGCAGGAGGCCGTTCTCCGGGCAGCCCTTGCTCCCGGCCCCCGTCCATCTGTCCCGGTGCCCACCTGGGCTCTGCTCTGGTGTCCCCTTCCCTGGGAGACATCTGGGGGACCCTCAGCTCCTCACTGGTGAGACTTAAAAGCCCCTGCGAAGGGGATGACCCTCCTGTCTGCTGTTGTCCGTATGACCTCTCCGTGCAGGCGAAAGGCAGTATTATGTAAATATTTCTTTTGAAGACAAGCCGTGCGTGGAAGAATGCTCATTCTGAAGCCTGTCCCTCTGCCCAGCGTCGTGGTACGCAGCTGCTGGTACAGATCCATGGATTGTGAACCGCGGGTGGCTGGGAACGCCATTGATGGTTCCCTATAAAAGCAGAAGGGAAAGCATTAAAAAAAAAAAAAGTTTTCTTCCTCATCACCTTTCAATTCTTGTTTTCAATTCTTTAAGCTTACACTCCTATTACCAATGCTCTCGGCTGGAATCAAGTCCTTCTTCCGAGGTGCAGTTGAGGTTTTGCTCTTTTCAGGAGACTTTGGGCATGGTGTTCTGAGGTTTCTGCATAAGTATGAGTCGTTGTGGGGCAAACGAATGCTGTTACAGAGCATCTTCCCCAGGAAACACCCGTTTCTTGTCTCCTTTATTTAGTAGGTGAGAGGGTTGATTTCTTGTCAGATCTTGTTTGGAAGATCAGATTCCATGTTTTTTCCTGATCGCTTCCAGATTTTAGGCAAGTCGTGGGTAGCAGTGAGTTTGGTGGTGTACACTTAAATCACGGTCATCTGTGTTTTCATGTTGTGCCAGGCCAGTTCGCATCGCTGTTATTCACTGGGAGTGACCGTGCCTTAAATTAGCAATTAATTCTCCAAGTTGCGACAGAGATCCCAGCAAGTTTACAGGAGGAGAAATCTTTCCTAGGACACGCCTGAAAAGTATCCTGGATTCGTGTAGGTGCTTGCCAAGCTGTCTTCAGTCACCGCGAGCCCTCGGGCTTCTCACAGTCAAAGGGGGAGCCTGGGGTGGAAGAGGGGACCCCAGACCCTTGTGGCACTTGAGGGACGGGCTCCCCGGCTTCAGCGCCCGTGGGATCTGGCCGCTGGTTCGAAGCCTGTAGATCCGCGGGGTTTGTAACTGTGTGCTAAGGTCTTCTGCAGCCAAGTTTTGTCCCTGGCTGCCAAACCCCCGCTCCGCTTTTCCGCGCAGAATGGGATCCACATGGAGCACGGCTGAGTCACGAGTGGCTTCTGGAGCACGGGGCAGGGCGGCTGCCAGCCTGTGCCAGGGGGGCTGCCTTTCCAACCGCCGAAACACGGGGGGGGAGGAAGCAGAAGCCCCTTTCGAAGCTGGGGAGGGATGGGAGCTGAGCTTTCCCCATTAAAATGGTTAATTAAAAGCCACTTTCAGAGGTTCCCTACCGACAGGCAGGAGAAGGCTGTTACAAACGCGGCACGAAACGCCCGTCCTGCACCAGTGCTGCGCCTGGTTTGGAGAACTTAGGACATGTCTAAAAGCGAACTGGCACGCTACCAGGCTGTGGCATCTGTCCTGGCTTGAGTTAAGGTTGTGAAACGAGTGATTACGCTGGGGCAGGGTAACTGGAGCGGCTGGGATGTTCGCAGCCTTATTCTGGCAGCCAAACAGCGGGTGCAGCAAACCCCTCGTGACCCGGGAGAGCGGCAGAGATGGGCACCGCTGGCTTCTCCCGTGGCTGGTGTGGCCACCGGGTCACCCGGTGCCGGGACACAGTGGTTGCAGTTCCTTTTCTTCGCTCCTGGGATTTTCTCTCTGAAGGGTTGCGGTGTGCGAGCCAAAGCTCATTCCTTCTCTTCCACGCTTAGCTGGTTGGCTTGCTTTCGTTTCCTTTGGAGGATGCTGATTTATTTAGTCTTTCCCATGAGTTGGTTTTCATTTAAACTGATAGACGAGATTGTCAGTACACATTGAGTCACCTAGACCCGTCCCGCGGTGGTGTGAGGGCAGAAAGTGGCCCTTTCTGAAGACGGGACGTTTGACTCGATGCGGGGCACGCGTTGGAATCTGCTCCGGGAGCTGGAATCCTGGTGGTGTAACGCAGGGAGTCTGGCTGTGAGAACTGGGAAGATGGTGGTCCTGGTGTTAACGCACTGGCTGAGCCCATGGGCATTGGAAAAGCGTCAGTGGTCTCAATCCCCCCTCAGGTTTGTCCTTGCGGGTGCAGCAGTGCTGGACCCATGATGATATGGTGTAGGGGAGAACTTTGTAGAGTAGGGTAGATGGTTGAACTCGATGATCCCAAGGGTCTCTTCCAACCTAAATGATTCTGTGATTCTGTGCTTGTACAGTGCCTGATACAAAAGTGTCTCAGTCACATGCAAAAATCCATCTTATAATTTGGTTCAAAGTGTTTTGAATTAGATTTTAATGCCAACTTGCAATAAAAAAAATAATAATTATCAATATGAAAATACTGTATTTTCTCTGTTACCAGCTTTAAAAACAATTGTCAGAATATTAAAGTAGTTGATAGTTATTCACAAGCAAAGCAAGCTATCACCTACAGCACTATAGAAGTAAATGACAATTAATTTATCCCCCCTCTCTTCAAGCCAGTTATTACCACTCTGTGTACAGGAATTCAACCTCTCTCTTCTGTAGACTTGTGACACAGGTGCTTAGACGTCTTGCTGATCTATGTCATTTTAGCCTAATAGTTAGGTTCAAGGCCAAAGTTAAATATCGTTTTGCATCCAAACCCATGTGACATTTTGCTGGTGAGATGTAACCTATTCAACTAAACATGCAAAGAATAGGTATTTTCAGGATCAGATGAAAATGAATGTGAAAGACCAGTTCAGCTGATGGTGGCTGAGTTTTCAGCTTGTTAATGAACTGTATCTGTAACACTGGTAGCACAAAGAAGCTGAGGACACAGTTCTTTACTGATAAATGAGAGGCTGAGTCCTTAACTGTTCAGGGGCAGGTTATACCCCCTTGCTGGTAGTAAAATTCTTGGAAATGCTTATGTAGTAAGAGAACTCAGGGTGAGTATAAAGGAATCTAGCCCTAAATTTTCATCATGCATAATTGCATTCTTTCTCATTAAAATCCCACTCTGATTCTAATTAAATTCATAATTGTTCTGCATTTGATGCTATAAACTGTTGTGTAGTGTTGCTGGGTGCTATTTAACAGATGTCATCCTCTCCCCAAGAGGCAGTGGTATTTCATTGCTCTGTGAATTGATCCTTCAATGTGAAATCTGAACAGGTCCCCAGATAGCCAAGCAGGAAGGGGGATGTTGCAAACTAGCAGGAATGAATAAATGAGGTAACTGAAGAGTGTCTCTCAGAATGTTTAAGATGTAATTCCTTGTATTTCAATATATTTTAAAAGAGTAATCCAAGTTTTTCCTTTTAACTTCCTCTATTCATAATAAAGTTGCATATTCATGCTGTTACTTCAATATGCATGCAGTTCTCAAGCTCAGGCTTATAGACACAGACCAGTTTTTAGACATTTGCATTAATTTTCTTTTTTTGCAGTACAGGTCTTCAGAATTATCTGCAACCAGTTTGACTCATACACACATATACAGAGCTGCGAAAGTTAGTTTTCTTGGATTTTTTCAAAAAATCACTTTTTTGAAGTGTGCTGATTTCATTCACCACCACTTCCTCTCCATCCCTGGCAGATATACATGTGGTACTAATGCTCTTCATCCTGTTTGTTTCAAAATAGTTGTTTCTGTATTTATTCTATCAGGTGTTCCTGCCCACATGCTTAATGTCTACTTGGGGGCTCACCTACATCCATCTCTGATCAGTTTCTTCCAGTACAAGTTCCCAGTTTACCAAATCCCACAGAAGCCTATTGATCTTCAACCAGATCAAAATGACTTATTTCCTATATATTTCCTTTATATAGCTCAGACTAGTATTGCTAAACTGAGTAGTTTAGGAAATAAAACACTGAAGTACACTGGACAATACAGTATAATGCTACTATGAGGAAAAACAGGATTAAGAAATGAAAAGAGAGCAGCAAGACATCAGTAGGTCAACATAATTTCTAGTTCTTTTTGCATAGCAATAAATCAAGTCTTAAAATGTTTTTAATTTGCTTTAGGATCCTCAGAGATAGTTGTATGAAAAAATACATGTTATTTTTTACCATACAAACTATCACAAAAATCATGTTTTCTCTCCTATTCATATGCAAATTCTGGGGAATACGAATAGGAGAATAAAGTTGAAAATGTTCTATTCTAAACATGGACTTCTTCTTAGATGTTAAACGTGTTCTCTGTCCCTTGTTCACATTAGTCAAAAACAGACATACCAGAGAATATCCTTCCAAATGGTACATAGAATTGACTCAGATTGATTTCAAATAACATTCTTAACCATAGGTTGCTTATTGTGAATGGTGAGTATTAGAGGTTAGTAATATTATTGAGCATTCTTGGCTTATTATGAATTATGAATACTACCCTACTGTTTATGGGTGCTGCCATGGTTATTTTTACAATAATGTGAAATGTCTTTTTTAAAAACAAAGTGAACACATGAGGACTGAAGTCTCCTTGCCTTTCTTTGATAGTGCCTCTACCCATCTACTAATTTTAATGGTTGTCTCCTGAAAGTCCTATTCCTCTCAAATTTGGCTAACAGTCAGATGGACAGGTGATTCAGTGGAGATATGCATACCTTATTTGCTTTTAGAAAACCAGGCAAAACTGCTTAGTAAAGAGTAAAAGGCTAGTGCTGGCTTACATTGCTTAGCCAGACAAATACAAAGGTGTGCAGTGGATCACTAACTCCTTCTTCATTATTATATTTTGAGTAACTAGCCATGCTAGCTGTCCTGTGGTCTGTTTCTTTTGGCAGCTCGGAGAGCTAGAAGTAATCACAGGGACAGTTCTGTCCAGTTCCTGCATCACATGAAGAGTCAGACTAGTGTGCTTGTCTAAAGTGATGGCTTGTCCTAGTTAATGGCTGGTACAATATAAAAACATTTGCAGATTTGTGAGACAGGAATGAGAATTCCTCACACAGTTGCCATTTCTTCACTGTTCTTCACAGAATTGCAGAACTTGTTGCTTTTCTCCTAGTCAGGGCTCGATAGATTAAATGCCACAAGTGGGCAAAATGATGATGAGAATTCAGATACAGTAATGGTCTGTGTTGATTTGTGTCTGAACATGGTAGAGAGTTCTGCTTTTCAGGATTATTTTTAATATTTTTTTCCCTTGGGACACAGAAGTTAATATTTTATATTCAGATTTGATGACTAGGGTTCTTCACCGCCACGTTTTAGTCAATGAGCCATTCTTGGAAATTTTCCTTAAGCTCTAAAAAAAAGTATTGTACCATTGTGAAGTTGTACAAAATAAGAATAATGAATTGGAATCAAACTAGGATATTATATACACAAAAAAACTTTCCATGTTTTACTTGCCTCTAGATATTTTGAAGTCCATATAAGTGAGTAACAAAAACATACATGCCACAATAAACTACAGAAATTGACAGTGGCACACAAGAGTGAAATAATCAATAAATAAATATCCTTGCTTTGGAAAGATCTTGTAATTATGCAAGACAAGTGTGACAGTAACATTAAAATAGCTTGTCAAAACACCAAAATACAGACAGTTCTGATTCACTGGAACAATTACCTACTTTGTGCCTGATAAACAACTTTAGAAGAGAAGACCAGTCACACACAATGAGTAACACAGAATGAAAGATTATGTTATCCTGTGATAAGTTAGTCTAGTTAAAATTCTTTGCATGGCTGAAATAACCAGCCGGGGAATCAATGTACCTTCAGGAATGTATCTTCAAAAGCATTGCCATCATTACTTAAAAAAAAAAAAAGAGAGAAAGAAAGGGCAAAAAAAAAGATAAACTAAGAAGACAACAGTAGATAAACTAGTAGTTCATGTGGCTTTAAGATAGTCCACAAATCTAGAAGGACAAAAGTTTTCTAAATCTTAATATGGCAATCCCGAAATAGTAGAATATGTTAACTCAAGGGCTTAAATGAAAGGTTAGAAAATAAGTGTAATTTTGTTCTTGCCCACTTGGTATATTTCAGGCATATGTTCTAAACTCATACTTCCTATGCTTAAACTAGATTGAGAATCACAGAACAAATTAGAACGGACAGGACCTCTGGAATTCATCTGATCCAAACCCCGCTCAAAGCAGACCAAAGCCAGGTTGCTCAAAGCCTTGTCACTAATTTAATGAGTGAGCAGAGACACCACAGCTGCTCTGGACACTGGCCCCAGTGTCTTCTACCTTTATTATGAATATTTCTTTTATGTAATATTTTATTGGAACTTCCTTTGATTCTACTTAACTCTGCTGCCTCCTACCCCATCACTGTGCACAGTGGCTCCACCTGATGGCAGGGAGTAGAGAAGACAGAGCCAGACTCCTCAGTGGTGCCCAGTGAGTGACAAGAAAAGAGGCAATGAGAGCAAACTGAAATAGAGGAAATTCCATTAAAACTTAAGAAAATACTTTTTTACTGTGAGTGTGATTTAATACCGGAATATGTGGTCCACAGAGGCTGTGGAGTCTCCATCCTTGGGGAGCCAGCCTTCAAAACCCAGCTGGACACGGCCTGGAGAAACCTGCTATAGCTTAATCTCTAGAGGTGCTTTCTGACTCAGCAATTCTATGTGAGTCTATGATTTTAAAATCAGTCTGTTACACTGAAAACAAATTTGAAAGTAACTGTAATCTGATAGTGATTATCAGCTGGGGTAAGGGGATCAAATTTTCTCACTTGAAAACATTCTTTCTCACTTGAAGACATTCTCTCCCTGCATTTTTAATTGCATTTATATATCTAAGGCTTAAATGCCCAGGCTGAAGTGTCTTTCTCAGGCAATTTGCTTGGTGGAATTCAAGGAAGCGTACTTAAATAATTAGAAAACTAAAATTTCGCAAAAGTTATGCAATGATGCAACTGTGACACATGCTGTGACACAAGTGGCTGAAGTCTGGTTAAGGGTTGGCTCTGACTGCAAATACATCACTGTTGTGTTATCCTGGTTTGTGCCATAGGGAAAATAACAACTGCTTTTAACAAGTTAAAGCTTGAACAGCATTGGTTTGCATATGATCAGCAGAAACTCATGGAAAACTAAAGTTTAGCAGATGTGTCATATAAAGATACAGGAATTTAATCCAGGTGTATTTTCTGCTGAGCATGCTCTGGATCAAAGGCTTGGGCAAGTTATCCAGAGCACTCTTTGAAACTCGTGCTGCAGACTGAGGTGACATATGCACAAATAAACTGAGTAAGGAGAATATTTCTGCTGTCCTTTCCATACATTCATTCAGAGAATCCAGAGGAGAGAGTAGCAGCCTGAGCGAGATGACCTCGTTCTTTCTACCTAGCTAATATGACAATTCTTGTAGTTTTTCATTGTTTCTGTGTAATTTTTCATTATGTCATAGTAAGGAATGACCTCCTTGAGGTAAACATCCCTCCATGTCATCTTCAGCCCTAGCTGTAGCTCCTATAATTATCAGTTCATTTTTGTTAATCCAGTTTTTATTTGAAATGCCATCTGAAAAACTTTCAGTTATTGTCTTTATTTCTTTGATAGAAGTTTTTCTAGGTCATTTTGAAAATTGTAACTTTTCTTCATCCTGAGGGGGTGAAACCACTACAGGAGCCCCTGTCTGATCATTTTCTTTTATCAAAACTGATGCTCAAATCTGCACTAACAAAGTTAAAGGCTTTTCCCACACATTCTGCAAATATTCTATGTCCCTTTATTTTTCATCAGAAACCATGTGCTAGAACCGACAGTTCATATCAGAACATGGTAAATACCTGGGTGTACTTCTGTGGCCCTTGGCCACACTTCTATATATATACAAAGGAGTACAGTATTGCAATATGTGTACAAAGGAGTGCAATATTCAGAGGACTCAGGAAATGTCTCTTTTCTGGACGAAATTTCTGATGTAAAAAAATGCTCAAGCTGGCTGCTAAAAATCCCTTAATCCACCATTCTCTTCCTTCTTCATTCATTCACTTGGGCAGAGTACTGAGGCAAGTCTGCTTTACCAAGACTTGCTTTCTTCTCCTTAAAATTACAATGTTACATCCTGGTCCTCCATGTTGTGTTACTCTGGGCATCATGTAAATAAAAAAAGCCTCACTGTGATCCCAGTTTCCTTCTGAAATTTCAGCTCCATCTAATTTTCTGTAACTCCATTTTTTTTCAAAGTACAAGATTGCCTAAATCTTAGCTATTTTCTATGTTTTGAGGAAAAAGAAACAAAACAAAACAAAAATTTACCTTTGCCACTCACATTGAGGCACCTTATTTTGATAATTCAAGATGGGGAATACCACAGATGTGTTCCTATTCTGTACAGAAAATTCATGGGTTTGTTTCCAACATAGATTTTGTTTTCATGTGTTAAGTCATCTCTCAGCTTTTTCAAGAGTCACTGGGTAAGACCAACTGAGGAATGTTACAGCTAGACATTCCTAATTAATGCACAGGGCACCCATATATAGAGAAGGTGGATTACAACTGACACATTTCTAACTTCAGAGAAACTGTCTTTGCTTCGATGTGTGTAGGAATGTAGACATGAAGATGTGTTATATGAAGACAAATATAAAACTCTGAGGTTTAGACTGTCAGCTCTGGAGTGTGTGACTGGCTTCTTGCACCTGCATGAAGTTTTTTGATTACATTAGGATTTTTGTGACCACACAACTTTATGGACTTTGTGATTTGCAAAACTGAGGGCTTATTTTCTATTTTTAAAGTGTGGCTTACTTTCCACTTTTGAATTTTGTTTTTGATACCCAAAATAAGGAGCAGACACATTTGAACTACAACATTGAAAATTTTCATAATTCATTGTATGTTTTCTCAGTATAGGATCCTGGTTCATTTCTTCATTTCTTTGTCCTAAAAGTCCCCTAATTATTAAGATGCTTTGCTAAAGGGAACTGTTCCCTAGATTCCATAAGATACTTCCTCATCATTTTCTCTTTTGACCCTTTGGCAACACTTTCTCGTTTCTAATATTCCATGAAGTATATAGACACTGAAGAAAAACCTCATCAAATGTATTTCACTTTGTCTTTCATCTTAGTGCTCATCATCAATCATAAGTGGTGCATTCAGGTAAATCTTGATTTCCTTGATCTTTTATATTTCTTATATTTTATGGTACACAGACGTGTGTGATACAAGCTCAACGGAGTCATCATAATAATACATTCATGTGCATTGAACTGTCTTTGCTGTTTATTAATCTTTTAAATGCTCAACCTTCCTGCATCTGATTAAATCCTTGTTCCATTATTTACTGTTAAAAATCCTCTGCATTTGATTAGAATAGTACTTACTGTTTTGTTGTCTTCTGTCTTTTATTTTTTGAAGCAAATTTCTGAGACTATCATAGTGTATGTTAAGAGCATTAATTTTAAATAGGAAATCTGGTTTTCAAAAAATTTTTTTTGATTGTTTTTTCCTTTTTTCTCTGCCTGCACTTAAGAAAATGATAAGATGAGTAAAAAATGTCTTGCAGCAACCCAGTAAGATCTGCCTTTTATCTTTCTGAGGGGATTTATTTGGAACAAGCATTTTTTGAGTAGGCTTTTGAAGGTCCTTTATGCTAAAAAAAAATGTGTGGTACTGTTTTGCCTTTTAAAAAAAGGCAAAGTTATTTCTTCGGAAAGGAAAGGAGGAGTTATTTCTTCAACAGGCAGATCTTAGAAACAGCAATTTTTTAGTTTGTGCAGAAGTTTAATTCAAGTACTAAAGCCATCTCCTTTGAATTCCATATTTATGCATACAATAAAAAGAAGATGGATTTCTTTCTGGGACTTCTACCAGTTGAAGTAAAATGCTGAAAATTACCATTCAAGGGAGCCATGGGTTTTTGCACTGCAGGTAAATCCAGCATATTAAGGTTAATAATACCTACTAACAATTATGGTGTAATCAGAAACAAAATCAGGGGATTATGAAGTGAGCTTAGCAAATTCTCTCTCCGGTGAGCAAAAAGCTTGTTTCTGATACACATCTCAAGCAAGGTTGTAAGAGCGGGCTCTGGTTTAGGAGCCCGCCCCTGGTATGGCCAGCCAGCCAAGCAGTGGTGAGCCAGGCAGCAGCTGCCGCACTCTTCCCTGCTGCTGCTGCCCAGCCACCAGCCACGCTGGAGGAGATACGCCCCGTCCTCACACTCCAAATAGCAATACTCCCCAGAGGAGCCTGCCTGGGATCAAGAAAAGAAAATATGAGCTCCTAACAAAGATGAATGAAAGCCAGGGCAATGATCTCATAACTTCAGTAGCTGTCTTGGGAATATAAAGGCAACCGTAGCTTGTTGCTTAGCCAGAGCAGTGATCACGCTGCCCTTTTTGCCAGAAATCATTTTTTCCTTCCCTCACTCATATCCGTATCATAAAAGTCAGTTCCCTAAAAAAAATAAAAGCTATTACTAGGTTTCCATGTTATAATACCAAGTTAATTTTTAACTTTTCCTGTTTGAATCAGTGAGTTGTCTTACATTTGGCACAGTATTTCAATGATGGTAAAGTATTTCAGTAAAACCATTTAGCTGAGCAGGGTACCCATTGCTGCTTATCAGTAGAATTTAGTAGAATTTAAACATTAGAATTTCAATTATAAAGCATTGGGATCCTTTGCAGAAAGATCCCTGAAGGTGGGTATTCATTATTGTAGATTCCCAATGACTTCTGAGTATCTCCAGTAGGGCTTGCACTTAATATGGAAATACATTGAACTGTATTAGAATTAAAAAGTCTTTGAATCAGGATGATAGATATGAAGTAAAATTTGGT